>OX104121.1:17666566-18116940 GCA_944474755.1 Limnoperna fortunei | reverse complement strand
GATATTGTTATATATCAGGTTGGTAAGAAGCCTATCGATTTTGGGGGAAATCCGTCAAATTTCAAGGTCACAGTCCACGAAAAACCTTAGAAATTTTAACAAAAAGTTGTTTCTGGACAATAACTCAAAAAGTTTACATCCGATTTGAATGAAACTTTGGGATATTTTCACATATCAGGTTGGTAAGAAGCCTTTTGATTTTGGGGCAAATCTGTCAAATTTCAAGGTCGCAGTCCACGAAAAATGTTAGACATTTTTACAAAAAAGTTGTTTCCGGACGATAACTCAAAACGTTTGCATGTGATTTGAATGAAACTTTGGGATATTGTTATATATCAGGTTGGTAAGAAGCTTATCGATTTTGGGGGAAATCCGTAAAATTTCAAGGTCACAGTCCACGAAAAACGTTAGAAATTTTTACAAAAAAGTTGTTTCCGGACAATAACTCAAAAAGTTTGCATCCGATTTTAATGAAACTGTAAAATATTGTTATATATTTTGTTGGTAAGAAGCCTATTGATTTTGGTAGAAATCCATCAAATTTCAAGGTCACAGTCCACGAAAAACGTTAGAAATTTTCACAAAAGCGGGGGTATCAGTGATCGCTAGATCAACTTTGTCTAGTTAGAATTTAGGTAGATATCAGGGTGATGTGTCGCATACCATGATTGATGACCATTGACCTTGACCTTAAGGTCCACGGCCCACAGGGATTGGTGCAATCTCACTGATATCTAGTTTTATCCAAAACATAAGGGACATTCTGTTTCCGATTTGCTTGTACAGTAAAATCAATTACATGCTTTAATTTACCTGTTTTTCACTTTTGCATCAAGCGTTAAAGTGACAATTTTATACAGAAAAACATGGACAATTGTTTTCATGTTATCCATGTAGTACACCTTCAGGACATTTTAATATGGCTTGTCAGAACCCCAGTGCATTAGTTGAAATTGCATCCCATTAAAATAAATATAAAGGTTACAGAAAACAGAAAATTTCTTAAAGATCTGTCATTTATGAAACATCACTTATAAAACATAGTTCAGAAAGCGCCAGAAATGCCCCCATTACCTTCAATTGACAAGAACGGCAAATATCAATGTTGAAGTCACCTAAACATATCTGAATCGTTGAGTTTTTCTTCTTATCTGACATTCCAATAAAATTTATAGTAAAACTTTGCTCTGGTACTTTTAGAAAGTCCATGTTTTATATTAAAAGTGTATAGAATTTTTTTCAGTTAGGATTATATTATTAATCTTTAATCTGCATGGAATTGCCAGAATTCTTGTGTTCATTTCAGATACCTTTACTGATACTGCTATTTCAAAGCAAAATGGAGTTGTTGAAAAAGAACTGCGGGAACTTACTCCATGGGAGCCAGAAGAAACTGAAGGCCATGCTGGGGGAGGACTTCATGATGGAGCTGCTTCTGTAAGTTTATTTTTGTGGGGGTTTTTTAAGTTTGCACTGATTGTAATGCTTAAACTCTGGAAAATCCTTTAATGTTGTATGCCTCTTGAAATAAATTATTATTTATTTATAATATAATAAAATATTAATAATATTATTTGTTACAGAATGGCTGGGATCCTAATGAAATGTTTTCCACAAATGAACGCCAATTTAATGTCAAATCTACTTATGATGATTCTCTCCATCAATACACGTAAGTAAATCAATGATCAGGGTTAAAAAAAATTGCTGAGCTGGACCACATAATGTCACTAGTCCGGATAAAATTTCCCGCAGTCCAGCTATTTGATTCTTGTTTTAATTGGTCAATGCTGACTACAGATTATACCAGTTGCATAGTATGTGATGATATTTTGATTCAAATGAAAATATATGAAATCTCAGAATTGACTTGTTTCAATAAATTACCATCTAGTAAAATCAGGTTTTGACACAAGCTGTTTAAGCGTGGAAGGCCACTTCATAATGAAAAACATTTCAAGTATCAAGAATTGAGGGTTTTCACCAGATAAAAGACACTAACCCAGTATATCCATACCCCAATTACCCTGCAAGGAAAAACAAAACTTTCATTTCATCAACCAAGGGGAAGACTTCTATGTAGGGCAGCTCTTCTAAACCTTCAGTTAATTAATGTATGCACACATATGGAAAGAAATAAATTTATTGAATAATATATATTTAATTTATTCTAAGGCTGCTATTTTAAAAAAAGATTAAAAAAATATATGGTGAATATTTATATATTTATTTATTTTTTTTGCATTCAGTTGGTATAAGGGAATCAACATGACATGACTTGCCAGATTCCTCCACCCTTGAATTTTTTTCTGTGGTGAACCCTGAAAATGCCATAAAAATTAAAGCCTGAAATAAGTAATATAAGTACCATTGCTTTCATATAGAAACAAGCAGGGGTAATAATAAGGATAATTTCTTTGTATTATTTGTTTAAATGATACAAAGATAAACAGAAAATGTAAATAAATTCAACATCTAAAACTTGTAGTTTAGTGGAATTTGAAATAAATAAAAGCTATCATCAATTCTCCTTCACGTCCATTTATTTTGATCATATTGTTTATCTTTCGATAATTTCAGACTCAGTTCGTCACCATTTGCGACCGCATTATTTGTCGTGACTTCAAAACATTTTGTCACGAATGACTGGGCCAAGTTTCCAACATGTTTTAATCAACAATAATTAATGCTTCTCACTGACAAACACAGAAAAAACATAGATAAAAAGGTCTTCAATGCGCTTTATTCTAAACTGATTTACCTTTTCTGTACCAAGCATATTACAAAACCTGAATGAATATAGAAAAACTGGTTTGACTGTCTTTGTTATGATGCAAAAGATGTCAATAAGTTGAACCAAATATAACTACTGGATCAGATACTTCATCACTACATCAGAGCAAAATTTAAGTGCCAAGGCTAGAAGGTTTATACTTTTTAAAAGATGCTAAGTCATTACATCAAGTCCCAAGTTAAAAATAAGTCTGCAAAACTGTTTTTCACTAACCATGGTTAAGACTGTAATGTGAAGGGCAGGATTTGAAAGCTCTTCTGAAACTTTATGCCAGGAATTTGTGCACAATTGTTGGGAAAAAATAACTTGTTTGAAAAGTATTCACTTAAAAACCCCAGTCAGCAAAAGAAAGATACATTATCCCTATATTTAGCTCACCTGACCCTAAGGCCCCTACCGAAGGACTTAGTTTAACATACGACCCTATGGGAAAAAGTTTTTAAAGGCTTCTTCTCTGAAACCGGTTAATCAATGGAAACAAAAACTTACTAGCAATATTGTTTGGATGGTCCTTTATAAAGTTTATGTTTTTTATGGCAATTGGAAATTCAAAATGGCCACCTCCGCCGCAGGACTTAGTTTAACATAGGACCCTATGGGCAAATAAAAAAAATCTTCTCTATACAACTGGTTAACCAATGAAACAAAGCTTTCTAGTAATATTGTTTGGATGGTCCTATTTAAAGTTTATTGAAAATTACAGGACTTACTTTAACATCAGGGAAATGCCATCTTCCTTGCCTATAAAATCAGGTGAGCGATACAGGCTCTTAAGAGCCTCTGGTTATTCTTGTTATAGAGCCAATCCAACAATTGCAGAGTAAATTAATCACTGCCATGGTGGAGAGCTGAGGGTGGTTGTTCTTACATGCAGTGTAAATTAATCACTGCCATGTTGGAGATGTGAGCATGGTTGTTCTTACCAAAAAATCCATTAAATTTTTCATTTCATAATGAAACACCATTTAAGGGTTTAATTTGTAAGATCATTAGTGTAGAATATATGAAACAATTTTACAAGTAAGGCCACATTTAAAAAAATTTTGGTTTGTCATAGCCCGAGGGGCATAAAAAAAATTGGGTCGGAAGATAGGCTTTTTTTTTTTTTTTTTTTGTAGAGCTGCCATGTATAGAACACTAAAATGACTGTTATTAATCTAAGAAGTAAATGGTGTCAGCAGGGCTCACCACACTGGGCGAAGTGGGCGACAAAGTCGCCCTACTAGGACCTGAAGTCGCCCTAAGGCACCTCAAAAGCGAAGTCGAAGTCGCCCTGTCATTTCCCTCAAGTCGCCCAATGGTTCACTTAAGATACTTGTAAATCTGGTCCAAATACTTCACCCTGACTACCAATTTATCAGTAAATGTGTAATTCCAATAAAAAACGGCAAACAGTATGCGTATTTAACATATTTTCAAACGATTTACGTCTTTCAAATGTATTACGCGCCATTTGTTTATTTTACCGGATGTGACTAATTACCGGAAGTGAACAACGAAGAAAAGTAATGTACAACGGCCCATGATGAAAAATCGTAATATTTTTGATAAACAAACACTTTTAATTGGTTTCAAACTTCAGTTCTTTCAATGAGTATTGTACTTTAACAATTTTCTTTCATAAGTATTTGAGCTTCACTTGAAAGAATAAAGATGTATAGTACTTATTGACATCATAATAAGTTTTGTAGATGGGTGTCCCATGTAGCAATTTGGATCAGTACAACTTTGATTAATGATAAAGGTTATGTGCTGTTTGATATTGCATACCATGAATAATAATGAAAAAGAAAGAAAAAAAACTGAATCTTAAGTGTGGTAAATAATGAAAAATGTATGTAACTACTGCGAAATTAATTATTTGTACTGTCCCCCCGACTTCTCCCTAGTGTCTCCTGAAGTCTCCCTATCAGGGCCTGACTTCTCCCTGTTTGGCTGCCAGGGAGAAGTCACTTCTCCGTACTTTTTTAGAGTGTGGTGACCCCTGGTGTCAGGTGGGCATCTTTCATGGATGGTTTTAAAAAGACACTAGAGTATAGTGTTATTGGATCATCTCTGGGCAGATCAGATTCTAACTCAATTAATTTTCTTTTCAGGCGATTGTTGTTGTTGTCCATGTAGAACGAATAATCGTACCCACGCTTTTTTTGGCGGGTGTACGAATTAAGTCCTATTACTCGTAATGTAGCAGGGCAGGAGTGAATCACTCCAGGCACTTTGATGTGGTCGATCTTGATATCTTTCGACAGAGTGACCATTTTTTTATCAGTTTCCTTGTTTAAAATCAATCATTATTGATACGTGATGATAGTTATTGCCGTTTTTAATAACCGGCTGTGCGTTGTGTATAATTGGTTCATTCCCATTTAGCCAATGTTTTTAAATTTTAGGTACTACAGGTAAAAAATAAATGTTAGATGGGATCAAAGGCAATTAAGAACAAACGAAAATTTAATTAGGGCTTGGCATGTGTGTCACCTGAAACTTGGGTCAGTTAATTTTGTCCTGGTATTGGATGGATTGAATTGTATTTTGTTGAGTTTTTTATTTTCATCATTATTCTTGGCTGTAGAAGTTTGTGTTGCATTCTATAAACTCTCTCTTTTATCCAAGGCATTTTTAAAGGAACTAGTTATATACAATTATTTTTTCATGTATTTCATGTACCATTATGCATATTCAACTTGACATGTACTTAAACAGTAAATAAATGTCAATTATCCTAACTAAAGTAGATGCACAACTGCATGTCGATGTCACCTTGTTGAAGTCTCTGCTTAAGACAATCAAGTCGTGAGTCCAGAGATGCCAACCCCTCTGATTTAGTGGGAGTTACCCCGATTTTTCGACCTAAAATCCGCGCTCCAATTTGTTATCTTGTTACTCCAATTTTTTTTTTAAATCTGGATTTTTTCCCGTCATTGGTTTCGATTTAGAAAAATCCAGATTTTTTTGGTGCCGGTCCCGTATTTGTTGCCACTAAGTTAAAAATGTTTTTCTGAAAGCCCTTATTAACTGCCAGGAGAGCCCCAGAATGCAGGATTTTGCTTCATTTATCCCAGACCCCTGGCCGTAAAAATGCCACTGTGCAGTGTATTCGGGCCGCAAAGCGGCCCTTATAGTTAAAATTTTTCTGTACTCAGATTTTCCATTGTGTGGGGTTGGTATCTCTGTGAGTCAATGGTGCGATATTTAAGTTTCCTTATCTTTTGTTTACCACCTGTAGCGTACTAAATGAGTTGGATTTCTTTGGCGGCCTGTATTTGCTGGAGTTTCTGTATAATGAAGTAATTTTGGATGGGCCTTGTGGAGGTGGTTGTTGAGTTTGTGGTGCCACACTTCGAAGTGGTTGGTGGTACGTAGTTCTACTGTTGTGTGGTGATCCCATCTGTCTGGTGTTGTCAAAACCCAGTTAGTGGTGATGTAGTGATTAAAACTGGTGATCTTAGGATCATCTGTCTGGAAGTCATCCAAGCATGTAAACCACAAGTCTACCAAAGCAGGTAGATGCTCGATCTTCTGAAATGCTGATGCAGTAATGGGTTGCGTTTGTATTCTTCTGTCGGACCACGTTTTTGTACTTTCTATCTGAATTTGATGGTGGGTGGTTGTGGTCTCGGGGAAAGCTAGTAACCAGATTGTTTCTTGTGTTTGCAGTTCCAGGATGATTATTGAATTCAACTCTTACTTTTGCATTAGCCACTTTTGTTTGACAATGATAAATTTCAGTCAGTCAGGTATTTATTATATGCTTAATTGGCTTGTATGAGTTGAATTTTAGCTCAGTGTCAAATTATTTTTAGTATCATTTATTTCATAACTATCATTTATTTATTTAAAAATTAAATTATATTTATTTGCTTAATTTTTTTCATAAGATATCAACAACCTGGCCTGGAACAAAAATACTGTTAATTTATTTACCTATTACACCTGAATAATTGCTAAATAAACATGTCAACAGGTGAACAAAGTAAAAGTTGGCTAAATGGGAATACCTGAATTTTAAAAAGTTGGCTAAATAGGAAGACACTTGTTAATTGACATTAGTGTCTCTTTTTAATTACGTTAACTACATGAAAAACATTAAGAAACCGAAACTGAATGGGTGTTGCATCTTGGGTAATACATATGTAAATTACTGGATTTTTACTACGGAATGGTTGTTATAGTATGCAAATTAGCATGTTTATAATAAAATTAGGTCACATTATCCATATACGGAAAAATTATCAACATAACATTTTTTTTTAAATTATGGCCTAAAATAAAAAAAAACTCATCAGATTTCAAACCTAATTTTGTTGCAAAGACCAGGAAACTTAATTCATTAGTTTTTTATACCCCCCGCAAACTAGTTTGGGGGGGGGGGGTATATAGGAATCACCCTGTCTGTCTGTCCGTCCGTCCGTCCGTCTGTCTGTCTGTCTGTCTGTCTGTCTGTCCACATCCCTTGTAAGCGCTTCTCCGAAACCACTTGACAGATTTTGATGAAACTTTACCTGAAGGAAGTACATCATATGTAGATGTGCATGAAGAATTTTCATCGCTGTCAGATATTATTCAGGGGAGATAATTGGACTTGAAGCCAAGCGGGGGTATCCCTTTGAGAGCATGCTCACAGTCCACACTTGTTTATATTGTATTTCAGGATACCACTGGAAAAGCGTGATACTCAAGAATACAGAGAAAAAGAAGAAAGAGCTGCCAAACTTGCAAATGAGATTGAAAAAAGTGATGGCTACCGCCAGAGAACTGACCTGGAAAACAATGCAGAAGGGGATGATGAAGAAGCCAAGTTTAGTGCTGTTGTTCGGCCGGACCAGGTCTCAACTGCTGCCCCTAATCCTGGAAAGTAGGCATTTTCAGTTGTTGTTGTTCATTGCAAAATACATAATTATTTTTTATTTAATTTTTCAACAGATTTAAGGTTGAAAATAATATATGGTTATAACAAAATGACACGTCATTGATAAAAATGATGGATTAAAATCAGAGATATCAAAGGGGTTTGATATACCGCAAAGTACCCTCAGTACATGTACAAGCCTCAAACAACAGGATTCCCTTATGAATGCCTACAACACCAGCGAGTTTGGTTCGCAAAAAAAAATCCGTATTGCGCAGCATCAAGATGTTGAGGAGACTCTTTTTCAATGGTTTAAGAATGTTCGTGACCAGAACATTCCAATATTGTCGTCGGCGTCTGTAAAATTTTTACATTTTAATCTTCTTCTCTGAAACCATTTGGCCAATTGAAACCAAACTTGGCCATAATGTTCATTGGATGGACCTTTACAAAGTTTGTGTTTTTTATTTTGATTGGTAAACCAATATGGCCGCCACCTCAAGACTTAGTTTAACATAGGACCCTCTGGGGAAAAAGTTAAAAAGGGCTTATTCTCTGAAACCGTTTAACCAATCAAAACAAAACTTACTAGCAATATTGTGTGGATGGTCCTCTATAAAGTTTGTGTTTTTGATGGGAATTGGAAATTCAAAATGGCCGCCACCGCAGGACTTAGTTTAACATAGAACCCTATGGGAAAAAGTTTTAAAAGGCTTCTTCTCTGAAACCGGTTAATCAATGGAAACAAAAACTTACTAGCAATATTGTTTGGATGGTCCTCTATAAAGTTTGTGTTTTTTATCCCAATCGGAAATTCAAAATGGCCGCCACTGCAGGACTTGGTTTAACATTCGACCCTATGAGAAAAAAGTTTAAAAGGGCTTCTTCTCTGAAACCATTTAACCAATCAAAACAAAACTTACTAACAATATTGTTTGGATGGTCCTCTATAAAGTTTTATTTTTTTTTATGGCAATTGGAAATTCAAAATGGCCACCACCGCAGGACCCTATGGGAAAAAGATTTTAAAGGCTTCTTCTCTGAAACCGGTTAATCAATGGAAACAAAAACTTACCAGCAATATTGTTTGGATGGTCCTCTATAAAGTTTATGTTTATTTTGGCAATTGGAAATTCAAAATGGCCGCTACCGCAGGACTTAGTTTAACATAGGACCCTATGGGAAAAAGTTTTCAAAAGCCTTCTTCTCTGAAACCGGTTAATCAATGGAAACAAAAACTTACTAGCAATATTGTTTGGATGGTCCTCTATAAAGTTTATGTTTTTTATGGCAATTGAAAATTCAAAATGGCCGCCACCTCCGCAGGACTTAGTTTATCATAGGACCCTATGGGCAAATAAAAAACTTCTCTATACAACCGGTTAACCAATGAAACAAAGCTTTCTAGTAATATTGTTTGGATGGTCCTATTTAAAGTTTATTGAAAATTACAGGACTTACTTGAACATCAGGGAAATGCCACCTTCATTGCCTATAAAATCAGGTGAGCGATACAGGCTCTTAAGAGCCTCTGGTTTAGGTTTTTTTTGGCTCATTGTAGCTGCTACAAAGGCTACTCAACATTTTTTAAAGGTTGTCAAAGTTTTGTTCCTATTAATCCACTCCTTTTAGCCCTTAATTAGGACCCCATCATTAAGTGGCAGGCCCCCTATAGGGATCAGTCTTGTCCATCCAAAACTAATTATGTCCGTGCTATAACATTTATCCTTTGAGTTAGACTTTTGATATTTGGTATGTGAGTAGATAATATCAGTGTTGCATACCTGGATTTTGTCTCGCCTGGCGAGACATATGTATCTGAATCCAGTGGCGGCAGCGTAAACACTTAAGACATCTTGCTTCATATCCTTGTAAGCCCAAGCCCTAGGTCCATCTAATTTGGTCCAGTGGTAGCTTATGATGAGTACTTACCAGTCTGTCACCTGACCTTGACCTCAATTTCACGGTCCAGCGACTCCATTAAAGTTTTTGAGTTACAGCAGTTCCTCTGTAACCACGCATGGTAGGATGACAATATTTGGTATATAGGTTGCTGATGAGTAGTACATGGCTGTCTGGTAGGTGTCACCTGACCTTGACCTCAATTTCATGGTTCCAGCGACTATCTTACAGTTTTTGGGTTACGGCAGTTCCTATGTAACCACATTATTTGGTATATAGGTTGCTGATGAATAGTACATGAGTGTCTTGTAGGTTTCAACTGACCATGATCTCAATTTTATGGTCCAGTGACTCAGTTAAATTTTTTGGATTAGGTTCTTTCTCTAATATTGCATTGTATATTTTAAATGATAACAATTGAATGCTTATGACGTAATTTTTTTCCGTTACTGATGCGGAATTCAGGCTAGACGTTTTTGTGTGTTCACACTTGTTAGTCCCCTATTGGCTTCGCCGAAGGACTATGGGTTTGCACTCGGTATGTACGTCAGTCTTTCACACATGTTTTCCACACATTTTTTCTAATCGCTTGCAGATATTATGCTGATATTTGGTATGTGAGTGAGCCATGATGAGTTACAGATCAAGTTCGAATATTGTTATGGTCCAATGATTTTTGATGAAGTTATGGCCCTTGAACTTATACAAGAGTGAGCCATGATGAGTTACAGATCAAGTTCGAATATTGTTATGGTCCAATTATTTTTTATGAAGTTATGGCCCTTGAACTTACACAATTTCTAAAAAAATAAGATTTTTTTGGACTTTTTTTTCTAAACGCTGGCAGATATTGAACTGATATTTGGTTTGTGAGTCAACCATGATAAGTTACAGATTAAATGTGAATATTGTTTTGGTCCAATTATTTTTGACGACATTATGGTCCTTGGACTTAGAAAATTTCTATTAAAAAAATGAGTTTTCGGACTTTTTTTCTAAACCCTTGCAGATATTGAGCTGATATTTGGTATGTGAGTCAACTATAATGAACTACAGACCAATTTAAATATGGTTCTGCTCCAATGATTTTTGATGACATTATGGCCCTTGGACTTGAGGAATTTCAAAAAAAAAATAAGAGTTTTCCTGTCTATTTTTGTAAACGCTTGCAGATATTGAGCTGATATTTGGCAAGTGAGTAAACCATGATGAGGTCCAGATAAAGTTTGTATATCATTCCGGTCCAATGATTTTTGATGAAATTATGATTCTTTGACTATGAAAATTTTATTTGTTGGTAAGGGATTTAGTATTGCTTCAGCAATACTATTCACACTTGTTGACCTGGAACTATGACCTAAAGGTCATTGGGGCCCACAGAGATCGATACCATTTAGCTGATATCTAGTTAATTGTTTTTTGACTTGTAGAAGAGAGGTTGCTAAAAGTTAAGCAAACAATTGGTCAGTAAATCTTTATCCTGAAACATAAAAATAATTAATATAGGTAAAATAATTTCAGTATAGCTTAGTGTAAATAATACCTGTCTAAACTGCTCACTTAATATATTCTGTAAAAACCTAATAAAAAAATTGTTTTGAATCTGTGAATCCTCCCTTGCTTCACAGTACTTAAAAACTCTTTTCTACAAATAACTGGTTTGTCTTCAATAAAAATCATTAAAAAAAATAATTAAAATAAAACAAACAAATGTCATCGACAACAAATCAGTGGTTTGGAAAAACTCAGAAGTTATGTATAATCTGCATCCTTCCTTATCAAATAAGAAAAAACCTAATTGTGATCAGATTAAAATAAATCATGACATGTCTTTTTTTTCAGGTATGTGCCTCCAGGAAAAAGAAATCAGTTTAATCAACAAAGAAACAGACATCCTCAATCTAGCAATAACATGCCAAACCGAATGCCAGTTCATCAACAACCTCCTCAACCTACAGCCCCTCGGTTGACAGCACAGCAGTCACGAGAAGAGGTCAAAGTTAATGGAAATGGTATATGTTACAAGTTATATACATTTATATCCTTAGATATGGAGATTTTATGACACTGAAGGGTGTACAGTGGTGCTGAAGGTGTTAAAATCTCTATTTCTATAGTTATGAACGTATATAACAAATTTATCCACTGTTTTAGTTTAAAATGATGATGTTTTAGTTACTCTTTTACAAGGTGTAGGTTAATACCTTTGAAAGAACCCTCTAGTTCTCAGAAAAAAACTTTTTTTTGTTGGATTCAAACAGATGTTAAAAAGTCAAACTTTTATATCTATTGTTTCTTTTTCTGTTTAAAAAAAACCAAATTTTTACCTTTTCTAAAAAATTTCATCCTATATATGCAACAAACCAATTACCATTTATAATATATAGGCATCTTAAGTATGTGCGAGTAACAACACTTGGGTATATTACTTAAACATGCCGGGATATATTGGTTTTTTAAAGACTTGAACTGACCAATTGACCAATTCCATGAATAATACTGATAAGAGGATAATCTCGGACAACTGTCTGCCTTCACATTTTTGGTGAGCTCGCCTAAAAGTCAGGATGAGCTATTGCTATTATTTTGGGTCCATCTTCCTGTCTGTTCCTCCAATCGATTTACATTTCACATGTTGAAACCACTTTGCTAATGGAAGCTATATTTTGCTGGAATGATGTTTCCCAGGTCCTCTGTTGATTACTGATGCATCAAAACTTAGATTGCCTATTCGACCCTTACTGCTTCAAAGTGTCCTCAACTTCTTAATGGAAAAGGATTGTTAGTTTTTTCTGTTGATGGGCAGGAGTTTTCACAAGTTCATCAGGGTCCTCTTCCAATAAAAACTTTAACATAGTTTAAAAATTGCTACAAGTTCCAATAATTATAACAATCAGTTTGTTTTATGTCCCTGTGTATTGCCCTTCAACACACATATGGCCTGTATTATTTTAGTTTAACTTTCATTGCTTTTTTTCTTTGAATAACTGGATTGCATATTAATTTCTTGTTTTAATGTTCATCAAATTCTAATTGAACATTTTCAGATGCATCTTTTTTTTGCAGAAGTGAAAGAAGAAGTCAAGATTGAAGAAAAAGAAGTTATAAATGCTAGTCCTGAATTAGTGTCTGCTGGTCCAGATACAATACACATTTCTCCTGTGTCTAAAATAGATAGAAAAAATTCTAATCCCAAGGGTAGGATATATCATTTTCTAAAATAGATCGAACAAGTTTTTAAATCCAAGGGGAAGACTTGTATCTCATTATGTACAATACATAGAAAAAATGTCAATCTTAAGGCTATAACTCATATCACTTAGTTAAAAAGTAGATAGAAAAAATGTAAATTCCAAGTATAGGACTGGTGTGTGTGTATATATATATATATATATATATTATTTCTCACTAATGAGACAGCATGGTACCTATTTTTAGCCGGTTGAGTTGAATTTTAGGCTCCTTGTACAGAAAAATGTATTGTGACGTCGGTTTAGCAAGGAAAAAGCATAAATATAAATGTTTGCTTTAGTTGTGTTGGTTTACTAATCCTCTTTAAATATTAACATGAAAACAACATATCTGAATATGCTGCAATCTGATAGCATTACACATCAAAAATAAACACACTGATGCAAAAAGTTACACTGGAGATTACGTTCAGGGTAGATAACTCTATTTGTTGACAACTTCAATCATAACAGCACCAGATTTTTTTAATGAATTAGTGAGAAAAATAATCAAACACGGATGGTAGGGCAAGACATAAAAATCTCAGACACCCACGTGAAAGATTTCTTTTGGTTTCCAACTCGGCAGAGCCTCGCTGGAAACCTGAAATCTTTTCACTTGGGTGTCTGAGATTTTCTCGTCTTGCCCTCCCACCGGTGTTAGATTCTGTATATCTCTTGTGAAAAATTTATAGAAATATTCTATTTACAATTGCAGAATTTTTATCTAATTGTAAGAAATTAGAATGAAAAAAAATCTAATCACAAATGTAACACTCGTAACTCTTTGGATAGAAAAAATTCTAACCCCAATTTAGGACTCGAATCTCATTGTGTAAACTGAAGTAAACAAATTCAAATGCCAAGTCTCATGTAAAGAAATAATCATCTAGGCTAATGTAAGAAAGGCTGAAATTTACTGCAGTTATAATCTGATTTGTCCAATTAATAGCAGAATTTAGTCCTATTACTTGTTATTTCTCTGGGTACTCTGGCATCCTCCCCTATAAAAATTGGACGCCATGATATCGCTTAAAAATTGCTGAAAGTGTTAACACAATATTTAAACAAACAAACATTCCATAGCCAGAATTGCCTTATATAGATTGTTATTTACATATGAGGCACCTTCACAAAATGCAAGGCACCATTGAGGGTTCTCAATGATTTTTAGGTAGCATTAATTTATTTTAAACAAAGATAATCATTAAGTACTTTAGTACCATATTTTGGTCCCATAATCCCATAAAACGTTCCTTTGAATTTTTTTATGAAAGGAGTGGTAACAGTTGTAAATACAAACAGGTTAAAAGTAAATTTTGTAAAGTAACATTTTTTTTTTTTTTTTAATTTTCAGCGCGGGATACCTTGGTGCAGGAATTAAAAGATTTTAGTACTAATTTTAAGGTAAGTTCTGTACATTTACAATGAAGCCTGTATAAAATGATGGTCAGGAAGATTTTACCTCATCAGTGGCCAAGTTAATCTACTACTGATCATGTGGTTGTCAACACTGATGTTACAGGTTGGAGTCTCACTAGGGTGTAATTGACATGGATTGCCAGTTTTCCTACTGCAGGTTTGGAGTTTTCTCCAGATTCACACACCCCCTCCAATAAAAACAGGATGCCATGATATAACTTATAAATTCTTGAAAGTGGCATTGAACAACATCCAAACAACAAAATCTTCACTCATATTTTTTTTCCTTTTTTCAATTGTCATGAAATATTGTGCAATTTATTGTATCCTGATTGTGTTTGTTTGTATCTAGTTAAAAAGTTAATAAAGGCAAACACAACAATTTAAATATTTACAACCTTAGAACATTTTCCAACCTTAGTTAAAAATACTGTCTTGTGACTAGCTACAATGTGCCTTTTGTATACTTTCTCCACGAAATCCAGTGACTATGTACCATTTTTTGTATCTCATCTCCACTTGACATGTGTTCTGTTATGAAGTGACGTGTATCCCTTTCCTACTGTCTATTAATCAGGTTATTTTGAGGAAAACACAAAATGGCTGCTGCCAGGTTTACTTAACATAGCATAAATTGATGTCATAGCCAAGATAAAATAAATTGATGTAGATAAATGTTTATTAAATGTTGTTTCATCACTGGGATGATTATTGCTCCCCTAGTATTACTGTTGTTGCTGCATTAATACCTTGTATCATGTTCTTAGGAACCACACATTGATATGACCATTCCTTGTAGGAGTTAATGCCCTATTATTATTATTTTTCATTCTTGTATTTAATATCTATTTGTCATCTTGGAAACTGTAATGTGCACAGAGATATCATAAACATCTTAAACCATTGTTAATCAATTGAATAGGAGTAAATGCCCTTAATACTAATGACTGTTTGTTTTGTTTTTTTTTGTTTTGATTTTTTGCCTTTAATCCCTTTTTTATACCCCCCGCTTGAAAAGCGGGGGGTATATAGTGTTCATGGTGTCCGTCCGTCCGTCCGTTACACTTTCTATTATTTGCAACTCCTCCTACACCACTGAAAGGAATTTGATGAAAGTTACACAGAATCTTTGTCTCATAGTGCCATTGTGCAGGAGATATTTAACATTTTGATCGGAATGATATTTGGGGTTTCCCATAGAAAAACATGGACTTTGTCATTGACCTAAGGGGGTCCCTATCTCTTATGTGCAACTCCTCCTACACCACTGAATGGAATTTAATGAAACTTACACAGAATGCTTGTCACATAGTGCCATTGTGCAGGAGATATTAAACATTTTGATCGGATCGATATTTGGGGTTTCCCATAGAAAAACATGGACATTGTCATTGACCTAAGGGGGTCCTCATCTCTTATGTGCAACTCCTCCTACACCACTGAATGGAATTTAAAGAAACTTACACAGCATCCTTGTCACATAGTGCCATTGTGCAGGAGATATTAAACATTTTGATCGGATCGATATT
Organism: Limnoperna fortunei; assembly: GCA_944474755.1. Classification (NCBI taxonomy): domain Eukaryota; kingdom Metazoa; phylum Mollusca; class Bivalvia; order Mytilida; family Modiolidae; genus Limnoperna; species Limnoperna fortunei. The sequence goes on along the minus strand of OX104121.1, from coordinate 18,101,214 downwards.
TGGGGTTTCCCATAGAAAAACATGGACATTGTCATTGACCTAAGGGGGTCCTCATGTCTTATGTGCAACTCCTCCTACACCACTGAATGGAATTTGTTGAAACTTACACAGAATCCTTGTCGTCACATAGTGCCATTGTGCAGGAGATATTTATTATTTTGATCGGAATGATATTTGGGGTTTCCCATAGAACAACACGGACCGTCATTGACATAAGGGGTTACCCATTTCTTATGTGCGACTCCTCCTACACCACTAAATGGAATTTGATGAAACTTACACAGAATGTTGTCACATATTGCCATTGTGCACTAGATATATAACATTTCGATTGGAATGATATTTGGGGTTTCCCATAGAAAAACATGGACTTTGTCATGGACATAAGGGATACCCATCTCTTATGTGCAACTCATTCCTACACCACTGAATGGAATTTGTTGAAACTTACACAGAATCCATGTCACATAGTGCCATTGTGCAGGAGATATTTAACATTTTGATCGGAATGATATTTGGGGTTTCCCATAGAAAAACATGGAGTTTGTAATGGACATAATGGGATACCCATCTTTTATTTACAATTCCTCCTACACCACTGAATGGAATTTGTTGAAACTTATACAGAATCTTGGTCACATATTGCCATTGTGCATTGGATATTAAACATTTTGATCAGAATATTATTGGAGGTTTGCCATAGAAAAACATGGACTTTGTCATTGACATAGGGGATGCCATTCTTTGGGGGATTGGGGAGGGTTACATGTATTATCTGCAATTTTGCCTCCACGTTTAACTAGATAAAGTTTCAATTTCATATAAACACCTGAATTTTCAAAGTAATTGTGAAGCGGGGGGTATCAATGGTGAGCATTGCTCACAGGTGTTTTTACTTTAGTTTAGTTTTTCTGTGTGCGTTATCTTGAAACAGGTTACAACAACATGCATTGTCAACTCCTTAAAAGTGTTTTTGCCCTTTATTGACTTTTTATGTATTTTTATGTTTTTGGCTATTATTTTGAAAACTTTGACGGATAAAGAAATTCTTCCGTAAATGGCTGATTTCTGATAAAGATGACACAGCACAGATGAGCTCAAGCGCACACATTTGTACTTGCTGCGTCATCCAATCAAAAGGCCAGAAACAAGAACGTTGTGATGGAATCCTAACATCGTTCTTGTTTCCGGCATTCTGAGTGGACGTCATAGACAATGGAGTCTAAAACAATGGAGAGTCTAAAGATTATAGCCATGTGAAAGTTGTTGGTTTACAGAAGAAATAGGTTCTTTCATACGTTTTTGATAAAGTCCGTGTGATCTTTCCCTCGTGATAGAAATTTTTATGTTGCTCCACTCGTGAAAAGACATAAAATTTTTATCACTGGTGAAAGATCAACCGGTCTTTCCCAAAAACGTATGAAAGAACCTATTAATCTGTCTACATCAAAAATGATCTGACAGTAGGAGATGAACTGATATTTCCATCCTGTGTTGTCTTCCATTTGAGCTCATGAGAGCCTCTTGTCAGACGTGGAGATTCAATCCATCACTTATTGTCTGTCATTAACTTTCAAATTTGTATACAGTGTTGACCCGTCTACAAACATGTTCACTGTTACATAAAATAGAATTTATGGTGTCAACACTTGTTTTTGGCCAATGTCTACAAACTTATCAAAAGTAAAGATAAAAACTTAACTCGAATTGATCATCAATAAAGCTCTATAAATATCTATTACTCGTAAGTTGTGTGGTGACATTAAATGGGAAAATGTTTAAAAAGACAAGGCCTACAAATCATTGAAATGTTTTTAAATTGTCATATGACTCCCAAGGGTAGTTATTGCCCCTGAATTATTGTTTATACCACGAAAATCTTAAGTATTTTTGTCTTATACATCAAAAAGTAGAGCAGAACTTTAAACACAGACACTATCAGGGAATGGGATAGATTTGATTTTCTTATATTAAATAAAAGATGACACCAAAAATGAGATATTGGGCTGGATTTTTAAAATTGTTTATTTGCTTATAGCTAAACAGACTCCACCTAAACCCACCTGAATTGACAAGTTTTTATTGTTTAAATTTTCCCCTGTTTTTAGCTGACCTGACCCAAATGGTCATGTGAGCTATTGTTATCACTTTGCGTCCCTAGTCGTCGGCGTCTGTGAACTTTTTACAATTTAATCTTCTTCTCTGAAACCACTTGGCCAATTGAAACCAAACTTGGCCATAATGTTCATTGGATGGACCTTTACAAAGATTGTGTTTTATTTTGATTGGTAAACCAATATGGCCACCACCTCAAGACTTAGTTTAACATAGGACCCTATTTGAAAAAAGTTTAAAAGGGCTTCTTCTCTGAAACTGTTTAACCAATCAAAACAAAACTTTCTAGCAATATTGGTTGAATGGTCCTCTATAAAGTTTGTGTTTTTTATCCCTATAGGAAATTCAAAATGGCCACCACTGCAGGACTTTGTTTAACATTGAACCCTATGGGAAAAAAGTTTAAAATGGCTTCTTCTCTGAAAGCAGTTAACCAATTGAATCAAAACTTACTACCAATATTGTTTGGATGGTCCTTTATAAAGTTAATGTTTTTTATGCCTATTGGAAATTCAAAATGACCACTAACGCAGGACGTAGTTTAACATAGGACCCTATGGGAAAAAAGTTCAAAAAGGCTTCTTCTCTGAAATCGGTTAACCAATTGAAACAAAACTTACTAGCAATATTGTTTGGATGGTCCTCAATAAAGTTCATGTTTTTTACCCCAATCGGAAATTCAAAATGGCCGCCACTGCAGGACTTGGTTTAACATTGGATCCTATGAGAAAAAAGTTTAAAAGGGCTTCTTCTCTGAAACCGTTTAACCAATCAAAACAAAACTTACTAGCAATATTGTTTGGATGGTCCTCTATAAAGTTTGTGTTTTTTATGGCAATTGGAAATTCAAAATGGCCATTACAGCAGGACTTAGTTTAACATAGGACCCTATGGGAAAAAGTTTTTAAAGGCTTATCTTCTCTGAAACCGGTTAATCAATGGAAACAAAAACTTACTAGCAATATTGTTTGGATGGTCCTCTATAAACTTTATGTTTTTTATGGCAATTGGAAATTCAAAATGGCCGCCACCGCCGCAGGACTTAGGTTAACATAGGACCCTATGGGCAAATTAAAAAAATCTTCTCTATACAACCGGTTAACCAATGGAAGCTTTAATATTGTTTGGATAGTCCTATTTAAAGTTTATTGAAAATTACAGGACTTACTTTAACATCAGGGAAATGCCATCTTCATTGCCTATAAAATCAGGTGAGCGATACAGGCTCTAAAGAGCAGGGCTCACCACACTGAAGGCGCCTCAAAAGCGAAGTCGAAGTCGCCCTGTCATTTCCCTCAAGTCGCCCGATGGTTCACATAAGATACTTGTAAATCTGGTCCAAATACTTTAACCTGACTACCAATGTATCAGTAAATGTGTAATTCCAATAAAAAAACGGCAAACAATATGCGTATTTAACATATTTTTAAACGATTTACGTCTTTCAAATGTATTACGCGCCATTTGTATATTTACCGGATGTGACTAATTACCGGAAGTGCACAACGAAGAAAAGTAATGTACAACGGCCCATAATGAAAAATCGTTATATTTTTTATAAACAAACACTTTTAATTGGTTTCAAACTTCAGTTCTTTCAAAGAGTATAGTACTTTAACAATTTTCTTTGATAAGTATTTGAGCTTCACTTGAAAGAATAAAGATGTATAGTAATTATTGACATCATGATAAGTTCTGTAGATGGGTGTCCCATGAAGCAATTTGGATCAGTACAACTTTGATTAATGATAAAGGTTATGTGCTTTTTGATATTGCATACCATGAATAATAATGAAAAAGAAAGAAAAAAAACTGAATCTAAGTGTGTTATGGTTTTAAAACATGAGAGAAATAATCCTGGAAATTGATGTAAATAATGAAAAATGTATGTAACAATTGCAAAATTAATTATTTGTACGGTCCCCCTGACTTCTCCCTAGTGTCTCCTGAAGTCTCCTTATCAGGGCCTGACTTCTCCCTGTTTGGCTGCCAGGGAGAAGTCACTTCTCCCTACTTTTTTAGAGTGTGGTGACCCCTGAAGAGCCTCTGGTATTTAATTGATTTCCATCTTCTAGATATTAGATCAGTTCCTTTCTGTGTTCCACACCACTGAAACTCTTCAATTTTATTTTAGGTTATTAAAGCAGTTGAGTGATCTTTAATAAAATAAGAGATGGTTTAAATTTGTTGAAAGAAGCCTTTGGGTCTGTCAAAAAAGCGTAAGAGGAGTTATTTATACAAAACCAGAACCAACATATAAAAACCTGCTAAAAATAACTGTTCCCATGTCTAGAAAAATGACAAAACATTTCTTGAACTATTTCATATTATCAGGTTCACAACTTCAATAGGTATGCCAGAGGATGCGAAAAATGTTGTTCCTGACCACCAAAAAATGCTTGGGTCCAAAATTTTTGTTCTTGGTGAAGGTCCTGATGACCAGCATAAATGATTTTTGTTTGCTTGAAGTCTTGAAATTACCTCTGAATTTCAGCTGTTTCCCCTTGAGCAAATTTCTCAAATTTTGTCTGAGTATTTCCTAATTTGTAAAAAGAAATCCCAATAGAAAACTAAGAGCTGCTAATGTCAATATTATTCATGACTTGCCTTGGAAGGCTACTGGTGCTTAGTGGCCTTCTCATAGTCACACTTCATTCTTGTTCTTCTTCAAAAGAGAAGTGAAGTCAACATGTTATTTGTAAGATTCACTCTATGTCTTAGTTCTATTTTATTCCAATTTTTGTCAGAAATCTTTGAATTATGTCTGTGTGTCATGTGTATCGTGTTTATGCACCATTAACAAACATTGTAGCTGGTTCCTGTCTTAATGTTACTATTACAAAAAAAACATAGCATATAAATATTACCATAAACCAGTTAAACATAAAAGCAAGAAAATTATCAAACAATTCCAGAGTAGATATAAACTTGATGCCACAAATTGCAAATACAATGCTGCCATTGTTTTTATTAGTAGTACAAAGATTTAAACATAATAAAAGTTAGTATTTTGGCAGTCACTTTCATTATTGTTATTTAAATATGATTAAGTACTTGTAATAGTGCATTTTACATTGATACAAAATATTATATGTTTCTTAATGTCAATGATATAGATGGCAGAAAAGGTAGTTGAGCCATGACTGACAGGCCAAAAATAGTCTTCACAGACTATGGTGTGCCATCTATCTATGATATTTCTAGGATATGGGTTTGAAAGCTGTAGGAAGATTTGATTACACGATATAGGTACCCTCTTTTGAAAAATTGTCTGAAAAGCGACTGTTCCCAAGTAGGGAAACATCAGAACAAAATTCTTGAACAAAGTACATAACTTTTATATGCATGTAGTCTTCCTTTGAAGTTTCAAAGGATTTAGGTTAAAATCTGAAGTAAGAGTTTATTACATTAAAAGGTACTGTCTTCTGTAAATGTACTGAAAAATGACAACATTCCCATTGATGGAACTGGAAGTGGCATTAAACACATTCAAACAAACAGAATGATAAGGGTTTCCCATAACAAAACATAGACTTTCCCATTCTTAGACATTGGAAAGTTGGGGAATTTCTCAGTTTTTAAGTTGTTAAAAAATGCAGATACAGGCATTTAAAAGAGCAGATTAATTAGAGATTTTGGGAATTACATAACAACAGTTAATAAAAATTTCAGTTAGAGGACTCTAAAGAAAGTAAAAAAAGTCCAGAAAAAGTTGAAAAATTGGAACCAAAAGAGGAAAAAGAAGAAAAGATGAAATCTCCCCCTCCCACAGTTATGCCTGATGTTATTCCTCCTCAACCAAAGGAAGAACCTCCCAGACATAAAGCTGAAGAATTAGAGTAAGGGATCATTTACTTTTTAGTTGAAAAATTAAGTGAAATGTTTTTGTTTTGGTTGTTAAAAGGATAGAAAAATTGTTTCTTTGAAAGCTGAAGTTTTATAATATTATATAGCAATGAGACTTTGGAAATTGCTACGATTAATCAAATAGAATACAACCAGTATTTTATTAAAATAACTAAAGAATTTTCTTTTTCAGCATTACAAAGACTTCAAATCTGAATCCAGAAGCAAAAGAATTTGTATTAAATCCAAATGCTAAAGTTTTCCAACCAGTACGTAAGAAATTAAAATGACTGGGGTTGAGGGGTATTTTAGATCTTTTGTATGGTATAATTACTTTTTTTAAATATTACCATTTTGATTTCTTTTAATTACTTAAAAGCATATCAACATTATCCATTTTATATAGTCTAACTTGGTACTTTAGCCAAGCACAAAGCTCATGACTGATTGATAACAGCTGGATAATGTTTACTGTATTTTCTTAAATAACCGACAAGTGACAACATTGCAAATATTTTTTAATTACTTGTTAAATATAGGTCTTTTTTTTTGTAATATTGAAGTTAAGTCATCTATATCCACTAATCTAACCAACACAATTGAAAACAATCCTTAAATAATTTATATTATTTGTATGTAATAAAAAACTATTGTGGATCGGATGGTTTTCAAAAATTATTATGCATTGAACTTGTTTTTTCTTTTTAGAAATATCCACAACAAGTTCCAACTCCACCTCGGCCTCAAACCCAAAGTCCAATAATACAGCCTATGCCACCAGCCATGCCACACATGTATCATCAACCACTAATATTCCAAACAGGTCCACTTGGCCAGCAGATTCAACAACAGCAGAGGCCACCCCCAAAACGAGGTAAGCATGTAAATAAAATACCTGCAAAACCCCTTAATGGAGTAAGCATGTGAATAAAACACCTTTATAATCTCCCAAACAAGGTAAGCATGTAAATAAATACCTGTTTAAACCCCCAAACGAGGTAAGCATGTAAATAAAATACTTGCAAAACCCCTTAACGGAGTAAGCATGTGAATAAAACACCTTTATAATCTCCCAAACAAGGTAAGCATGTAAATAAAATACCTGTATTGTAGAAGTTGACATATTTTGGCTAACGTTTATTGAGTGAAAATTGAATGTGGTCCAGCTTATTCTCCATTTGTAGATCCAAAAATGTGCAAATTGAAAGCAACAATTATTTTCCACATTTAATCAGCGTTTTGTGACATGACAGTTTTTTTCATTTTGATAGGGTGATTTTCTTTACTAAATTTTAACCTAAATTAGAACATTAGAAGTGTAATTGTTCAAAACCTTTTTTGACAGTGTTTATGCAGGAAAAGTCCCGGAAATAAGTGTGGATGTATTCTGAAGAGGGTTTTTTGCGTGACAAATGAAAATTGCTTACCGTGTATAGTTCAGCTAATGCTCCTTTTGTAGATCAAGAAGTGTACTTTTGCATGTTTTGGAAATTAACAATTATTTCCTAGAAATATTCAGCCTTTTCAAAATATGGCAGTTTTAAAATTTTTATCGGGTCATTTTCCATACCAGTCTTCAGGAAATGCGTCGGTCCGATGGACAAAACCGATATAATAATGCTTGGACCGGTAAAAATCATGTTCGTCTGTCTGAAAGTCCGACATTGTTATTATCGAAGTTCAAGTTGCCCTGATGGTTCGTTCACAGAAAATACTTATATATCTGGTAGTACTGATTCACACAGACTTCCAACTTTTGAGTAAAGATGTAAAACCAATAAAAATTGCAAAGATCCTGCGTATATAACTCATTTTTGAAACGTTTTAGTTTGGGAAATGGATTACGCGCCATTTGTATATATTTCAGGGATACGTCTAATTACCAACAGCGAGAAATGAGAAAAAAGTAGACTACAACGGCCTTTAATGAAAATCGTAACTGTTTGATAAACAAACACTTTAAAATGGGGTTGAAACTCAAAAGTTCATTTAAAACATATTTTATTTTAATCATTGGCTTTGATAATAATATAAAATATATAATAGTAAGCTGAAATTGAACGAATAAAAATAAATGGTTATCAATGACCTCATGATAATTTCTATAGATGGGTTTCCCATGAAGCAGTTACTTTCAGCTTTGTGAATTATTTCTGTGTATAATAAAATGTAATTTTATTTATATTCTTTAGACACTTTTGTCCAGATATACACAGCTTGTTTATAACAGTTATGTATAGTATGATGTTAACAATAACTTTAATGTATGATATATGTCTGTATCTACATGCATAAAAGGTAGCTAGTTAAATGTAAACAATGGCAACATCGACAAATTTGGTTCTGCAAAAGTTGCTTTGGTCCAGCATTTCTGGGGGAAGTCAGTGGACCAAATGTCCACCAATCTTTGGAAATGTTTCGTGAAGACTGCCATACTAAAATTTGACCTTAATTATAACGAAAGTGTACTTTAGGAATAATCGATTGATGTCCATTCGAAATATTTCCGGTGATGTCACCTGCAGTTAAGGCAGGAAAAGTCTCATGATTTGTCAGAATACCATTGAACGTCACGAAAGCAGATGAACATTTTTAAGTAACGCAAGGTCCCTTAAGAAACAAAAATGGCTGACTAATTATGTAAAATTCCTGTAGCAAAAGTCAAGGACGATTTGTAACAACTAAACAACAGAGGCATAGTATAAAACTTGGACAAATTAGCGTATCTAAATTTTTTCTACTGGATTTTTGTAATAAAAAGGTAAAATATAAAATAATTAAAAAATGCAAACAAATTTTTCCAAGGGGGTGTGGCATTAAGTATAGGTTTTTCCAAATACCTTTGTAAGCAATGCAATACCCCTTAAGAAATAAAAATGACAGACTTTCATTGTAAAATTCATGTAGCAGAAGTCAAGGACGATTTATGACATGTAACAACAGAGGAATAAATAAATCACTTGAACAAGGTTAGCATGTAAATAAATCCTTCAAAGTTTTCCTCTTGTTTAACAGAACCAATACCTTTTTTATGTAATCCTTACTAAATACAGTATTCATAAAGAACAGAGAACCATAATTTAATGTCAACTACATTTAACACCATTCCAGATGTTTAAGGTACATGCCTTCAACCTGGCCCATTCAGCCTGTTTCCAGATGTTTAAGGTACATGCCTTCAACCTGGCCCATTCAGACTGTTTCCAGATGTTTAAGGTACATGCCTTCAACCTGGCCCATTCAGACTGTTTCCAGATGTTTAAGGTACATGCCTTCAACCTGGCCCATTTAGACTGTTTCCAGATGTTTAAGGTACATGCCTTCAACCTGGCCCATTCAGACACATTCCAGATGTTTAAGGTACATGCCTTCAACCTGGCCCATTTAGACTGTTTCCAGATGTTTAAGGTACATGCCTTCAACCTGGCCCATTCAGACACATTCCAGATGTTTAAGGTACATGCCTTCAACCTGGCCCATTCAGACTGTTTCCAGATGTTTAAGGTACATGCCTTCAACCTGGCCCATTCAGACTGTTTCCAGATGTTTAAGGTACATGCCTTCAACCTGGCCCATTCAGACTGTTTCCAGATGATTAAGTTACATGCTTTCAACCTGGCCCATTCAGACCGTTTCCAGATGTTTAAGGTACATGCTTTCAAACAGGCCCTATCAGACTGTTTTTATTTTTGTAATAAATGTTTATATTATACTTCATTGAGAGAGGGGTGTGGCAGAGCGAAGTGTATCACAATATATTGTGTGCCTGCCGTATCACAATCCCAATACGTATCACCATATATTATAACCATCTTTAGTTGTTAGTTTGTATTGCTTTTGTACTTTCGTAAGAGAAATATTGTCAGTATTACCCTACTATTCCATAATTGGGTACATTCACTGTGCAATTGTCCAGGAAAAAAGTTATAGTAATCGACAAAAAGATATTAAAAAGCAAGAAAACAGGAAATTTACGTAAATAAAGCAACGCTCAGTATTTTTTAAAATTTTGCTACAATTTTCGAGGCTTACAAGTATACTGGTATTAAGAGACCTTACAATACAGCATGTCCCATATCACCAGAATCACAGTGCACCTGTATAAAGATACCACCCACCACTATTGATTTCCCCATTTTTCATATGTTTGCAGACCAAGATTTTAACTATAAGCATGCTGGTAATGCCCAGCAGCTACACTTAATCCTCTCTACAAATTAATGTAGTTATTGGCATAATGTATGAGTTTGTCATGAGCAACTCTTACTCTAAATAATTAACTATTAATTAATTTAATAATTAAAAAATTTAATACTTTTAATCTAATCAATCTTTCTTAATTAGGACAACATCAATAACATCATAACAACAAGCTAAGTGTCAACCATCCCCACAAGTCATGGTTTCTGTGTCCACAAGTGTACATGAAAACCTGACAAACTTAGCTAGGAAATTTACGGGCTAGAAGATGTTCATATGACGCCAATCCTTCAAAATATCAACTAATGAAATTGCTTGAAAGAAGTAAGTGTTTGGCAGTAGTCATTCTTACTAATTCTTGAGTGTGAAAAAAACGAAACACAACTAAATAATAACAGGTTAATAACAAACTATTAACACTACTGTACAAAATACACTGATTTTCACATGGTCTATGCAACACATCCGTTTTGCTTTATTTACAATCAACATCGGGATATCCCCTAACAAAGTCTTGAATGAAAGCAAGCTTTTGATAGGCTACATTAAGGTATGATGTAGCCAATCAAAATAGTGACTTCTAGCCCGGGAATTTCCTACCTTAGTTTGTCAGGGTTTCGTGTACACAGAAACCCTGACTTGTGAGGATGAGTGTCAACACTTCAAATGAGTTTAAATTTCGCAACTCAGAAATAATAATTACAATCACAAATAGCCAGTTTGAATTCAAAGACCATTATTACCTTTAGTAACATGCCATATCTTCTACTATAAGACATTTTGTTTTGAATCCTTTTCTACAATTCCTCGTAGAGGGGGATAGTAAGATTTCATTGCAAGGTAATACCGGTAATTTTCCAAAATTACCCGAGATACTGACAAAATTTGACCCTTAAGTGGTTGGTCATTCCTATGAGGCATTCCCATGAGTGCTCAAATTTCCTTCCATAGTCATTGTAAATGTGAAGTTATAGGGTAAATTGATGACTTTGTCTGGTTCCTTTTCAGCCATAGTATCTGTACAGCCACCCAGAACAGACTTTACAGCAGCTGCAGCTCAAGCTGCCACAGGGGCACCACTGTTAGCCCACACACCTTACTCCACTGTACAGTATGCGCCATTTATGATACCTCAGCCTGCTAATTACCAGGTAGGACAGGTGGGTACTGAGCATGAAGTCTGCTAATTACTAGGTAGGACAGGTGGGTACTGAGCATGAAGCCTGCTAATTACCAGTAAAACAGGTGGGTACTGAGCATGAAGCCTGCTAATTACCAGGTAGGACAGGTGGGTACTGAGCATGAAGCCTGCTAATTACCAGGTAGGACAGGTGGGTACTGAGCATGAAGCCTGCTAATTACCAGGTAAGACGGGTGGGTACTGAGCATGAAGTCTGGTAACCAGAAAATATTGCCAAAATTTGAAAAAAAACAAAGAGCTATTTTTGTCTCGCCTGCGACGAAAGTCGCTGGAGGCGAGACATATGTATGGGAATCCGGCGGCGGCGGCGGCGGCGTAAACACTTGACATCTTGCTTCATATCTTTGTAAGCCCAAGCCCTAGGTCCATCAAATTTGGTCCAGAGGTAGCTTATGATGAGTACTTGCCAGTCAGTCACCTGTCACCTGACCTTGACCTCAATTTCACGGTCCAGCGACTACGTTAAAGTTTTTGGGTTACGACAGTTCCTCTGTAACTACGCATGGTAGGATGACAATATTTGGTGTATAGGTTGCTGATGACTAGTACATGACTGTCTGGTAGGTGTCACCTGACCTTGACCTCAATTTTACGGTCCAGCGACTACGTTAAAGTTTTTGGGTTACGACAGTTCCTCTGTAACTACGCATGGTAGGATGACAATATTTGGTATATAGGTTGCTGATGACTAGTACATGACTGTCTGGTAGGTGTCACCTGACCTTGACCTCAATTTCACGGTCCAGCGACTACGTTAAAGTTTTTGGGTTACGACAGTTCCTCTGTAACTACGCATGGTAGGATGACAATATTTGGTGTATAGGTTGCTGATGACTAGTACATGACTGTCTGGTAGGTGTCACCTGACCTTGACCTCAATTTCACGGTCCAGCGACTAAGTTAAAGTTTTGGGGTTACGACAGTTCCTCTGTAACTACGCATGGTAGGATGACAATATTTGGTATATAGGTTGCTGATGACTAGTACATGACTGTCTGGTAGGTGTCACCTGACCTTGACCTCAATTTCATGGTCCAGCGACTACGTTAAAGTTTTTGGGTTACGGCTGTTCCCCTGTTACTATGCAGGGTATGGTGACAATATTTTGTATACAGGCCGCTGCTGATATTTAATGCTATTTACGTAATGCTTATGACGAAATTTGTTTTCGTTACTGATGCGGAATGCAGGCGAGACGTTTTTCTGTGTCCACACTTGTTTATTTAACTATTCATGAAAAAAAGAAAAACTTTCCACCAGTCCTCCTCGAACAAAAAATCTATATGAATGTCACATTTGTTTTTATATTGTCGTTTGAATGGTTTGCCAGGAATGGCATTTTCATACCATTTTAGTGGAAACTGTGTGTTTCCATCACCCAGTAGACATAGACAGAACTTAAACTGGGTATTGAATTATTCAAACTTAAAATAACTGATTCACTTCAGGAACAACATCAGACAGTAGGCCTGGAAATTTAGGAGTCTTTATTGGACCATTTATCTTGATTACTGGATTTCCTATGGTCCAATGTATTTCATTTTAACTGCAGTTGGGTAATAAGCATATATCCTGCTAATTACCAGGTAGAACAGGTGTGAGCTGCACATACTGCCAGCTTATTACCAGTAAGGACAGGTGGGCACTGTGCATACCACCTGATAATTACCGGGTAGGACACATAGATAGTATGCACATGCCTCAAGTCTGGCTTTTTAAAAGATATATTCTTTGAAAGATAATTATTAAATCTGACAAAATATGCATTGTTCAGTGAATAATTTAGTTTGTGCAGTTGATTTTTGTTAAAGGCTTATTAAGGATTTAAAATCTCTATATTCTGTTTTGAATAGAAATCATGGTAAAATGAATTCAGTTTAGTCTGTTCATATTTTAGGTAATGCCAATGCCCTCTGCAACACCAGCAGGAGGTCCACGTATGATGACCCCACCAACAGATATGGGTCAACAACCAACTGGTCCAGCCATGTTCAGTAAGTAGTAAGATGTTAATTGTTTTCTGATTTTTACTTTCGGTATTTTGTAAATGAATTATTACTTGAATTGAAGGAGACCAGTTTTGTCTTATAATGATACAGTATGAAAACCTCATTCTCCATTTATTTTTTCTGATATTTATTTATATTTTTATTGTGTTTTGTTCTGCATGTAGAAATTTTATTTGATTTTAGTTTTAAGTTAATATTGATAATATAAAATAAAACAATGGGAGATCTAAATTAAGTTCATTTGAAAACGTAACAAATTGAAAGAGTCTCCCAAACCTCACTAGGATGATTGGATGATTACAATCAAGGAACAACTCAGACCCTACATAAGGCTGTATACCAAAACTAATTTTCCTTTTTTCTGAAGGAAGAAACTTTGAGATAGACCCTGATTGTCCAGATGTAATCTGGGAGGAAAACTATTATTGTAAGTCAGTTAATGTTTTATCACAGTTGTGTTACAGCAGTATACCCCTGGTCAGAATGGGCTACCCAGGCTTCCACTTTTATCTCCTATTCATACATCTTTTTTGCTTTTGCTAATGTAAATCAATAAAGTATTGTTTGCTTTTGTTTCTTGAAGAAGTATTTAAGAGGGATTTTTGTTGATTAAGTAATTATTATAAAGTAATACAATTATTTTCCATTCTGTATTTATACGAGTTGTTTTTGTTTTCCTAACTCACATTCTAGCCCAATGATCACGTTTTGATTTCTAACATTTGCCAAACATCCAACGCCTTACAGTAGTTGTGTCCTTTGGGACTGGTGTACTCTTCATACAGAATATCTTGCAGGTCGTATCCCTCAATACTAATTGTTTTTCAGAATATTTTATGAATAGAAATTAAGTTGCACATATATCTAATGGAATGTACCTAAGACTTACTGGACAGTTCAGCTAACATAAAAACTATAATTAGTTTTTAATATGTAGAGAACAACTACATGTATGACATTTTTGATCCGATAGCTTAGGTGGAAAATAAGACTTCAGTTACATTTTTATTGAAATATTGTCAAAACATTGTAAACTGGATATGAAAGACAAAACTATATATGTCATTTAGAAATAACATCGAGAATGCATGTTATATTAATGTCAACATTCACTAATATTCTGTGTACAATATTGTGGTTAAAGGTAAGTTATTTTTGTTGTTTCCTATTTAGTTGTTTTGTTTTGTAAAAAGAAATTAAAACAGAACACAGAAATTGTGAACATAACAAGTATGGCTTTTAGGTTCCCTTTGTCTTATTGCAGGTTACATAGTCTTTAAACATGGAATATTATTTTTTAGTATTTAATTGTTCAAGAATAATGTTTCTTCGTGATATTTAAAGTCTGTTCCTTCTGTGGGTTTGCATATTTCCTTCTGCATTTTTTGGTATTATGACCTTATTTTTTTTAATTTATTTTAAACTTGGTATATAAATCATGTTTGTAAATATATTTAAATTCTCATGAAGTGTAGTTTTACTATCACAATTTTTTTTATTAACAGCTAAGGCTCAAGGAATAGAATTTGATTTTTAGCTTAAAGTTTTCTTGTAGCATCGACATAAATTTCTTTTTTAAAAAACAAGGTATAGACATGAATATGTTTTCTGTTGCAGTGGGACCAGGTGGGCCAATGCCAGCTCATATACCCCATCAGACATACCAACACCCACAGCCAGCCCATATAGGACCACATCAACCGAATCAACAGTCAGCTGGTCATCCTGCTCCTAGTCCGGTACAGCATGTTGTAACTTCATCTCAGTCTCATCCTCAAACATCAAACACACCACAACCACATAACCCTTATCAACAGATGTCACTACAGGTAGTTACTATGTATAGAAACATACATGTCAGCCACACTATGTCAACAACCATGTCAGCCACATCATGCTAACATACATGTCAGCCACACTATGGCAACATAAATGTCAGCCGCACCATGTCAACATACATGTCAGCCGCACCATGTCAACGTACATGTCAGCTGCACTATGGCAACAGACATGCAAACCACACCGGGTGCATTCCAGTTTGCCTAATCCCAAATTGCCCATTCCCAGATTGCCGCGTCCAATTTGCAGATTCCAAGTTTGCCGATTACATATTATTAAACCAATTAAGAACAATCCAAATGGTGTAAAAAGAATTGTATCGAGAGCAATGTGTGTTTAGGAAAATGTATTATATAAATTAAATAATTTAAGTGACATAAAAGGAATTATCGGCTTGTAAAATTATAAAGTATCAGCTTGGGACATTCTTTGCTTTAAACAAATATGATAAGCTGAGAAAAATCAAGTTACTGAACTTTACTGACAATTATGGGTGCTTAATTTAGGCAATCTTTCACAATTATAAATTATCAGCTTGGGTCATTATTGTTTTGAATTAATATAAAAAGCTAATAATTGGTGATTGAGAAAATTTAAATTGATATAAAAAAGAAAATTTCAAAAAGAATTGCATTGAAGTTATTGAACTTAGGCAAAATATTTTCTTAAATGGTAAAATATCAATGAATCGGCTAATTGGACGTGGCAATCTGGGATTCGGCAATTGGCACTGAACCAACACATCATGGCAACATACATGTCAGCTGCACCATGGCAACATACATGTCAGCCGCACTGTGGCAACAGACATGTCAGCCACAACGGGTGCCACACCACAGTAACATACATGTCAAACAGTATTGCAATGTATATATATATATATATTGGCACTTGGCAATTTTTTTGGCATTATAAAAGGGTGGCAGTATAAAGAGGGAAGAATTTTTTCTGTAGCAGTAATGTTTAATATGTGTACAGCCCAGTTTCATCTGCATTAAATATGTCATGTTTGGAGTAATTTTGCATTTATCGAAGAACTTCCTGGTGGCTCGTAGAATGAATAATAATACCCTCGCTTCTGTTTGGCAAGTGTAGAGATTTAGTCTCATTACTAGTAATGTAGCACTTTGATGACCAAAACAATGTAGCTTATATGATAGCCATGTTCAATCTTTATATCTTTCGATAGCATCACCATTTGTGTATCGGTGTAAGATTGATAATTATTGCTAATTGCTAGTGTTTTTTAACCAGCTGTGCATTATGGATTTATTGACATTCATGTCTCTGTTTTATTGTTTGTTAACTTGTTCCTGTCCTGAATATAGCTGAAATACTGCTCGCTGGACATCCAATCAATCAATTACATTTACTACATGCAAAAAATTGAGAATGATGTGTTGCATCTTCAGAAGGTTGTATATGTAAATTACTGGATTCTTACTTCAGAATGGTTGCTACAGTATGCAAATTTGCATGATTTTCCTCAAATTAGGTTATCATTACCATATATGAAAAAATGATAAACATTGCATTTTCAAAGACTTAAAAAAAGAATTTCTTCAATGAAGTTTTTTTCCTGTCAGTTTGCTTTCTCTTCGGTATTGACATTTTAGTGACTTGTTTTTGTTTTTTTTTAAATTAGCAGGATAAACTTTACTTATAATATTGAACTCTGACGATAATCAATATAAATTACCACTAATCGGCTTACAAAGCGGTTACGTTAATTGATTTATTGGTTTTCTAACAGCGGGATTAAGCTTAGAAACCATGACCAATAATTAAAAAAATTATGAGTAATATATCATGTATATGTTTGACAGTAGAATCGGTGGAAATTAAATGGAATAAAAGACTTTTGCATTAAAAAAACCCTGTGAGGTTGGCATTACTGGGGAATATTAATATATTAATGGTTAAAAAATGGAATCATAGAAAATCGTGGCGATATTCGCGGTTATCATTGTAACGGGGGGGGGGGGGGAGGAATATACAAAGGGTACACTGTATTTATACAAAATTTTGATTGATTGATTGGATGTTTGGAATTGTCAAAAACCTGGAAATGATCTTTATTAAATAATTTCCCTTCTGTCCTTTAAAATGCTGATGGGAGCGAAACAGAATATTTTCTCTAAAATCCTCTTTACTACACCTTTTTTGTTAGTTTCCATCACTTGTCATTGTTTGGCATCTCCTGTTTACTTTTCTTTAAATATCTTCTCCAAAACCACTGTAAAGATTGCTTTAAAACTTTGAACACATCATTAGTAAAATGTCCTCTTCTAAGTTTGCACAAATCATGTCCGCAGACCAGTGGGGTCAAAATACAGTTATGGCTTATAGTTTAAAATGTATAACAGATACAGGAAAATTTAAGAGATCTTCCTTTTTCGGCATCAAAAGGTCTACTTAACTTTCTATCCAGTATTCCCCTTAATCGTCAAAATATATGATTTTAGAAAAAAAATTAGCATTACTAAATTGTTCAGCTCTATGAGAGCTACTAAAAGGACTCAAGATTGTGTCAAGATTTTCTTGATCATCCGTTTAGGAGTTTTTTGCCTTGAACTGTTTTATTTCATCAATTTTATTGATTTTTTAAAATCTTCTCATCAAAAACTGAAAGGACTTCTTTGTAATATTTCACACATTATCTTTATGATGTTCTCTAGTTCTATGAACAGCCACTATCAGGAATGACACAGACTTCAGTCCCATTTACCATCTAGTTCTGTTGAACATCCACTTGCCTAGATATCAGGTGAATGACAGACTCTACTCCCTTATTTTTCCATTTTGTAAACAACTACCTACCTTAATATCAGGGAAACGACACTAAACTTCAGTTTCACTCTGCCCCGTATTCTATAAACAGTTAGTATTATATCAGGTGAATGCATTGACTAACCTAACTGAGCCTCCAATTCTGTTACTTAGATTTAATTAAAGCAGTAAAATTTAAATGTAGTTTTTTTTTTTTTTAAGAAAATAAATGGAATAAAATTCAAAACATAAAATGGAAAGTCAGTAAATATGGTGGTGTACATAGTACAATAAATTTCCATTTATAGAACATGTATTTTCAGGGGCATACTTCTTTACAGCCAAGTCCCCATAATCCAGCTTCCCCACAGACTGTGCATATGCCAGCTGTACAGTATCAGTTTACGTCGCATGCACATCCGTTACAAATGCAAGGAGCAGGTAACCAGATGATGTCACAGGCACACCCTCCGACATCTGCAGCCCACAACATACACTCACAACATATGCAACCACAATTTGTGATGATGCCTCATCCTCACAGTCAACACAATCAACAGAGTCATCAGTTTCAGCAACATCACTTAGGTGAGTAGTCTCCACAGACACATGACAGATGAGTAGTCTCCACAGCCACATCACTTAGGTGAGTTGTCTCCACAGACACATGACAGGTGAGTAGTTTCCACAGCCACATCACTTAGGTGAGTTGTCTCCACAGACACATGACAGGTGAGTAGTCTTCACAGCCACATCACTTAGGTGAGTAGTCTCCACAGGCACTTGACAGGTGAATAGTCTCCACAGACACGACAGGTGAGTAGTCTCCACAGCCACATCACTTAGGTGAGTTGTCTTCACAGACACATGACAGGTGAGTAGTCTCCACAGACACGACAGGTGAGTAGTCTCCACAGCCACATCACTTAGGTGAGTTGTCTCCACAGCCACATCACTTAGGTGAGTTGTCTCCACAGACACATGACAGGTGAGTAGTCTCCACAGACACGACAGGGGAGTAGTCTCCACAGCCACATCACTTAGGTGAGTTGTCTCCACAGACACATGACAGGTGAGTAGTCTCCACAGCCACATCACTTAAGTGAGTTGTCTCCACAGACACATGACAGGTGAGTAGTCTCCACAGCCACATCACTTAGGTGAGTTGTCTCCACAGACACATGCCAGGTGAGTAGTCTCCACAGCCACATCACTAAGGTGAGTTGTCTCCACAGACACATGACAGGTGAGTAGTCGCCACATCACTTAGGTGAGTAGTCTCCACAGACACATGACAGGTGAATAGTCTCCACAGACACATGACAGGTGAGTAGTCTCCACAGACACATGACAGGTGAGTTGTCTCCACAGCCGCATCACCTAGGTGAGAAGTCTCTACAGCACATCACTTAGGTGAGTTGTCTCGACAGACACATGACAGGTGAGTAGTCTCCACAGACACGACAGGTGAGTAGTCTCCACAGCCACATCACTTAGGTGAGTTGTCTCCACAGACACACGACAGGTGAGTAGTTTCCATAGCTACATCACTTAGGTGAGTTGTCTCCACAGACACATGACAGGTGAGTAGTCTCCACAGCCACATCACTTAGGTGAGTTGTCTCCACAGACACATGACAGGTGAGTAGTCTCCACAGGCACTTGACAGGTGAGTAGTCTCCACAGACACATGACAGGTGAGTAGTCTCCACAGCCACATCACTTAGGTGAGTTGTCTCCACAGACACATGACAGGTGAGTAGTCTCCACAGACACATGACAGGTGAGTAGTCTCCACAAACACGACAGGTGAGTAGTCTCCACAGCCACATCACCTAGGTGAGTAGTCTCCACAGTCACATAACTTAGGTGAGTTGTCTCCACAGACACATGACAGGTGAGTAGTCTCCACAGACACGTATGGTGAGTAGTCTCCACAGCCACATCACTTAGGTAAGTTGTCTCCACAGACACACGACAGGTGAGTAGTCTCCACAGCCACATCACTTAGGTGAGTTGTCTCCACAGACACATGACAGGTGAGTAGTCTCCACAGCCACATCACTTAGGTGAGTTGTCTCCACAGACACATGACAGGTGAGTAGTCTCCACAGACACATGACAGGTGAGTAGTCTCCACAAACACGACAGGTGAGTAGTCTCCACAGCCACATCACTTAGGTGAGTTGTCTCCACAGACACATGACAGGTGAGTAGTCTCCACAGACACATGACAGGTGAGTAGTCTCCACAGCCACATCACTTAAGTGAGTTGTCTCCACAGACACATGACAGGTGAGTAGTCTCCACAGACACATGACAAGTGAGTAGTCTCCACAGACACATGACAGGTGAGTTGTCTCCACAGCCGCATCACTTTGGTGAGTAGTCTCCACAGACACATCACTTAGGTGAGTTGTCTCCACAGACACATGACAGATGAGTAGTCTCCACAGACACATGACAGGAGAGTAGTCTCCAAAGCCACATTACTTAGGTGAGTAGTCTCCACAGACACGTGACAGGTGAGTAGTCTCCACAGACACATGACAGGTGAGTAGTCATGTTCGTTGAATGCTAAATTTGAAATTTTAAACATTAGTTTTGTTTTGCCTTTTTATACTTTCTAATTTTAGATAAACTTATTACACACATTTTAGTGTAAGTACAACTACCTGTATCACGTCTTAACAGTTGCATACATTCTGCATCATAACTCGACGCTGCGTGTCTCGTAGTGATACAAATGTACACAACTGTCGACGGGATACAGGTAGTTGTACCTACACATAATGTATGTAATGTGTATGTATTTATTTGTCAGGTTTAACAAGTTAAAATGTTGGTTTGTTTTTTTTTTTCTTTTAATTGAAGAGTGTTCGTTTACTGTTACAAAACGTAATTATCTCCATGATCTCCCTGAATTTGATATATCTAATAACCAGAAACAGACAAAATCTCATAAATGTGTAGATATTCGTTTTCTTATCATTTAATAGTTAAATGCAAGGTTTCAAAATTAGATGATCCCTTAAGCAAAAACAGTAGATTTTTTTAATTAAAATTATAATTCATTAAACTACTTCCTAGTTCGGTGGTCTACTAGTACTTTCGTCTTCAAACCTCAAGGGAATTTTTCCTCTCTCTCTCGTGGTATTTCCTGATAAAGTCAGAACCGTTTCCTAAAGCCAAATATTAATTTCTTATTTCTGAATTATGTTTGGCCTTTTCGTATGTGGTCTAGTTTAGATAAGTTCCTGAATAGTAAATTCTAACCAAAACCGCTGGTCCAGCAGAAAAAAATTTAAATGTTAAACCCTGACAGGTGAGTTGTCTCCACAGACACAACAGATGAGTTGTCTTCACAGACCTATGATTCTTTTGCTTTTTTTGGGAAATTTTGTTTTGTCAACATTTCAGGTCCTGCACAGAACCCAATGATGCATCACACACTACAGAACACACAGCCAGGAGCACACCCACAGTTTATCCCTCAAGGTAGGTCTAATGCTGTTGTTAATCTCAAGATTAAAAGAAGATCAAGAGTAGGTTCTCAATGAAGAGGATGTAAACCAGACTAGGATCTATTCATTACAAAATGATAAATCAAAAACTAAATAAATGCATGTGAAAAAATTTTTTATTTGCCTGCATGCATCGCATGAAATTGTTATTTAACATGCCACACAAACTTGTGCATGGAAAAAAAACTCTGTTTCAAGTAGATAAATCTAGTTACAGAGTACATTTTGTAATTTGTGATAAAATGTGAAATAACGGTTGAATATTTGTAGGATGTGTTGTCAAGGTTTTTTGGTATGATATAGCATTTGGAAAAATAAAAGAATTTGCTGTGAGGGCTATTTCTCTTTATAGAAAATATATCAACTTCGTTTTTTAAATTGTCACTTTCTTTTAAACCAATTCATGTAAAACGGTAGCCAGGACTGTCCTCATATTCAGGCTGGGTTGTATGAAGTGCTAACCCAGGTTATAGCATGGGGAAGAAAAGGTGTTTATTTTGTACAGTCAACTGTTACAGTTTTCACTCCAGAACTTCACAGAAAGATTGCACATTTATTGCAGTTGTACACCTGCTATTATGGAAGTGTTCAAGGATTTTTTCCTAATATTCCAGCCTTTGCAAAAGTCATTTTTCAGAACATTTGCAGAAGACAGTACCTATTTGGTGTAATAGACTCCTCCTTCATTTTTAACACAGACCCAAAACCTTCTTCCAACAAATTGTAAACAATTCCCCATTTATTATGGCAACCCAGCCATTTCAGACGTTTGCAATTTTTGGATTTTAGTGCAGATTAAAATCTCAATATGGCTGACAGGGCTGAAATGCATTTTGGTTGGCTGAAATTTCAAAAATATCACAAACTGCTTGGCACAAGGAATATTTTAGAAATATGCCTTGCATGGTCCTTAACTAATGCTTTTAGTCCCAATTGCAAAATCCTTGTTTTAAATTGTATAAATGTTGGTTTTATAAACAGGCTCATACACCATAAAAAAAAATATGTCAACCTATTACAGATACCTACTTAAACAGTTTTGTATTTAAAGGGAGCAGCATGTAACTTGGTGTGTCCTTTGTCTATTTTTTTTAAGTGTTCAGGGCTCGCATTGGAAGGCGAAGAAGTCGCCTTATCGTGGTTCCACTTCGCCCTCGGTCATCTTAAAAAGCGAAGTGAAGTCACCCTTTCAATTTGTAGAATCGCCTGATGTCACCTTTCAAATTTTTTTACCATTTTGTTAAGAAATCTTTGCTTTTTGATACAGCGTCATGTTTATTATGTTACGTGCCAGAAAGTCAACTGGTACCCTTTTAACTTTTATTTGGTATATAAAGCGTAGGTTTAAAATATGACCGGAAACCAGTTCAGAGCAAAAATACGCAAAAGTTTCCGGAGCGGATATGATGGTGATAGTGTTGAAAGGAGTATAGCAATGATAGAAACGCAGTAAAAAATAGTATTTGGGCATTTACTTTAAACAAATTTAAGTTAAATAAATGTATAAAATAATGTAATTTTCTACTTCTAGTTCTAATAGTACTTCATTTTAATTCAATCAATTTGTAGACCAATGACAAAGAAACATTTTTTTAATGAACAGTTTTGTGACAGTTGATATATTTTTTTTAAAGTTATGTTAAATACATGTATTTATGAAAATGTGTGATAAAAGTTAATCAAATCTTTTACTTTTTTCCTAAATAAATTGAACTGCTAAAAACATGTAACAATAAAAAATTCAAATGCCAAATTAACACATTAAAAAAACAAACAAAATAGGACGCTTTCGCGACATATAATGCAAATTCTCCCTGTTGTCCACCCACTTCTCCCTGTTCTATCCTCACTTCTCCCTGTCAGCCCCACAAAAGAGAAGTGACTTCTCCCTATAATTTTGACCCAGCGTGAGCCCTGCAATGAATGGTCTGTAATAGCTATGAATGAATAATGCAATCTGCCTAACAATATCATGGAAGACATTTTTTTCATAATGTGTTAAAATGTTCATAAGCTGGTGGGTATCAATCTTGTTAACTATGCTCCTTAAATGTTTCTTTTGTAGTGTATAGGTTATATATTTTAAATGAAAAAGTTGATTAGATTGGTAAGTTCAGGTTCCAAAAGTTCATGTTTGTTTATCATTGTTAATCTTAAGTTGATTTTAATGTTTGGGAGTTTTTTTGTTACTTTTTTTCTAAAAAAGACATAAATTGAGAATAAAAACTTCTTTTTAATTTATTCTCTACTGATTAAACTTGAATAAAATTGTTAAGATGCTTATAACTGTCAGTTTGAAATTCTCTAAAATTATCATTGTTTCTGAGATTATCATTTATAAATTTTTGAGAGCAACAAAAACCTCTCATTAGATTTTAAATTGTAAAGCAAAACATGTTCAGCCTACCCATTGGTGTAAGACAAGCCTTGTTCAAAGTACAAACAGCTGCAGCTGATATAGCCTAAAGACAACAGATGGAAGTTACAGTCAAATCTTACAAGACAGGGAGGGATGAACTTGGACTTGCTAATGTTGTCATTTTGTACTTGTAAGACAGGAAGGGATGAACTGGGACTTGCTAATGTTATTTTGTACTTGTAAGACAGGGAGGGATGAGTTGGGACTTGCTAATGTTGTCATTTTGTACTTGTAAGACAGGAAGGGATGAACTGGGACTTGCTAATGTTATTTTGTACTTGTAAGACAGGGAGGGATGAGCTGGGACTTGCTAATGTTGTCATATTGTACTTGTAAGACAGGGAGGGATGAGCTGGGACTTGCTAATGTTGTCATTTTGTACTTGTAAGACAGGGAGTGATGAGCTGGGACATGCTAATGTTGTCATTTTGTACTTGTAAGACAGGGAGGGATGAGCTGGGACTTGCTAATGTCATTTTGTAGTTGTAAGACAGGAAGGGATGAACTGGGACTTGCTAATGTTATTTTGTACTTGTAAGACAGGGAGGGATGAACTGGGACTTGCTAATGTTGTCATTTTGTACTTGTAAGACAGGGAGGGATGAGCTGGGACTTGCTAATGTTGTCATTTTGTACTTGTAAGACAGGGAGGGATGAGCTGGGACTTGCTAATGTTGTCATTTTGTAGTTGTAAGACAGGAAGGGATGAGCTGGGACTTGCTAATGTTATTTTGTACTTGTAAAACAGGGAGGGATGAACTGGGACTTGCTAATGTTGTCATTTTGTAGTTGTAAGACAGGAAGGGATGAGCTGGGACTTGCTAATGTTATTTTGTACTTGTAAAACAGGGAGGGATGAGCTGGGACTTGCTAATGTTGTCATTTTGTACTTGTAAGACAAGGAGGAATGAGCTGGGACTTGCTAATGTTGTCATTTTGTACTTGTAAGACAGGAAGGGATGAGCTGGGACTTGCTAATGTTATTTTGTACTTGTAAAACAGGGAGGGATGAATTTGGACTTGCTAATGTTGTCATTTTGTACTTGTAAGACAGGGAGGGATGAGCTGGGACTTGCTAATGTTGTCATTTTGTACTTGTAAGACAGGGAGGAATGAGCTGGGACTTGCTAATGTTGTCATTTTGTACTTGTAAGACAGGAAGGGATGAGCTGGGACTTGCTAATGTTATTTTGTACTTGTAAAACAGGGAGGGATGAACTGGGACTTGCTAATGTTGTTATTTTGTACTTGTAAAACAGGGAGGGATGTGCTGGGATTTGCTAACGTTGTCATTTTGTACTTGTAACACAGGGAGGGATGATCTGGGACTTGCTAATGTTGTCCTTTTGTACTTGTTAAACAGGGAGGGATGAGCTGGGACTTGCTAATGTTGTCATTTTGTACTTGTAAGACAGGGAGGTATGAGCTGGGACTTGCCAATGTTGTCATTTTGTACTTGTAAGACAGGGAGGGACTTGCTAATATTGTCATTTTGTCACATAAATTATTGTCTTTGCATATTTTTTGGTGCCAGCTAGTGCATCTTTAGTTGCATACCAATCAAAATGAACAGGAATCAATTCTAGATCACAGGTGGTATTTAAAGACATCTTTTTAATATGGAGTCTACTGCAGACAAATCTAAAAATAATATAAGGCGGGTCTAGTTGCCTGGAGCAGTTTGACTGTTGACATGACTGTCCAATCCAGTGTTTGTACAATAAATGGTTCAATTAATTTTATTGATAAAATTTATCTATTATAAAATATATAGTGTGTTGAATTTCTTCCTGTTGCTATTCTATATTTTGAGATTTATTAAAAGGGTAAACATTTTTTTTATTTACTTCAAAATTAATTATTTTTAACAAACAGCTGACAGTTATTTTCAATACAAGAAAAGTTACTAAAATTTTCTTAAATAGAATTTTTTTTATTTATTGTGTATTATAGAGTAAGTGTGCCAATCATCTGATGTGCTGGTTTTTAGACATAAAATTAATCTCAGTCTATGTTCTCAATTTAAAAATTTTGAAGCAACCAATGTTAGTTGCTCTCAAAACTTATACTGCAGTCTGTAAGGTTCATAACTTAAGTATAAATTAGGTGGCCAAAATTACACAGATCTACACTACTTCATCCCATAAGTCAGCTAGTCTAACAAAATAATCATATTCTATTGGATAGAATGTCAAATATAAGATATTTGTCAATTAAGACGCCCCAAAGGAGCTGAACAATCAAATAAAGAATTAAAGTGTACAAATGCTTTTCTTGATTTTAAGTAATTAGTAAAACATAAGAGAGAGAAAGAGAGAGCGAGAGAAAAAAAATAATAATAAAATTAATACAATTTTGGTTCAGCAAGTACAGTGATCCTAATAGAAGCAGAGCATTAGATACATAATTTAAATAGTGAAAGACAGGATTACAAAATAATACCATAAAATATCCTTTTAATTTCAAGATAATTATGACATACCAAGTTTCACATTCCTTACACTAAACAGATTTGTAAGTAGATAAATTTATCTTCAGTGGAAAAAAACCACCCAAATTTTTGTTTATTATCTAGTTGATATAAGTTAGGATATTTAAGAATAATTTCATTAATAAAAGGCAGTCTAACATGACTTAGTGATGTACATTCAAACAAAAAATGAATTTCATCTTCAACTGACTGCTTACATAATTAACATGTTCTCTGATCAAAAGGAATATTCTTATATCTACCAGTTTCAACTTCTAGATTACGAGTGCTAATTCTAAATTTTGTTAGCAATCTCCTCTGTCTATAATCCCCCCAATCTAAATAAGGTTCATACTCATATTTATTCTTGAAAAGTCTATAAGTTCTTAATTTATAGCTCCCATTCCCAGATCTGTTATCACTGAACAGTTCAGTATTATGTCTCTTTAAAACATGTGTAGACTTCCCCCATTATATTATTAATATCAATGTTAAAATAACTCAAAATTTCATCTACACAATTGAACCAGCATGGTTTATTTTCAGAGTGAATTTTTTTTTATTGACAAGTTCAGAACAATCTGAGTAAAATATTGTTGATCATTATGGAGTTTGAATGGCACTTGTAAACCACTGTGCTGATGCAGATTAGAAGTGCTGGCCCAGGGTGTAGCACACCTACTCTACGTGTACTTACCCAAATTGACTACATGATCTTTAAGCAAAAACATTATATATATATATGCACAGCTGACAACAGAACATTCAGGTTTTTGGTTCGTGTTAAGTGATTTTCACACCTTTTATTATTAGACAGTTGACTGCTTTTACTGTAGAATACAATCACTATAACAACAAAGTTTATTGTTAAATGGGAGTTGTGTATGCAGAAGTGTTTTACCCCTATTGTTATTTCTAACCAGAGTTATCTTTCCCTTTATTTTATTGTTTTGCTTGCTTTGTTTATTACCCAGTTACTATGCCTGCTTTAATGATTTGTTTTTGCAGTTCCTTCACAAGGAGCGCCACCTAGTATACAGAACTTTCAACAAAACCATTAACTAATTATTTTGTAAGTACAAAATTAATAGCATGTTGTTTGTACCGAGTTCCAGTCTGAGCATGCTATGGGTAAACACGGACATGGGATAAAGCTATAATAATGGTCTTAGTGGTTGTAGAGCTTCCTCATACATGTTAATTAATATTAATATGAAAGCATTTTGCAAAAGAATGTATTATTATATTGATGAATGTATGGACCATACAGCAACAATCAACTTACTCTTAGTATAATGCAACAAGATATGTTATCTTGGTTACAAAGAAATAACAGATTAGGAGTTATTTGGCAGTTTTTAAGAACTATAAAAGTATATTTATATATTCTAACTTCACCCGTTTTATAAAATAACTCTTGTTATCTGCTTAGACACATCACATAC
Source organism: Limnoperna fortunei (assembly GCA_944474755.1). Taxonomy (NCBI): domain Eukaryota; kingdom Metazoa; phylum Mollusca; class Bivalvia; order Mytilida; family Modiolidae; genus Limnoperna; species Limnoperna fortunei. The sequence goes on along the minus strand of OX104121.1, from coordinate 18,073,377 downwards.
GCATGTATCTAGCTCCTCCTGCACGAACGAATGGAAATTAATGAATCTTTATCAGAATTGCATAGTGCCATTGTGCACCATATATTTAAAATGTTTATCAGAATGATATTTGGGGGTTTTCCATTGAAAAACATGGACATTTAGGGTTTCCATCTCTTAGCCACAACTGTACATATATCAAATTTAAAAATCATTCTACAGCAAGAAAATATTGCTATCAAGTTTGTGGAAATATTCCGTTTTAACTCTGGTAATTACAGTTTATTTCCTTTCTTGCAAATCCATTAAGCTGAATTAGTTCTATATACCAAAAGGAAAATCAAAATGGCCATCCCCGCATGACTTTGTTAAATATTTGACACTATGAGAAAAAGTTTTTAAAATCTTATCTGAAAATAGTAAACCAATGGAAACAAAACTTGCTAGCAATATTGTTTAGATGGTCCTCTATAAAGTTTAGGTTTTTAGTTCCAATCGCAAATTCAAAATGGCCACCACCGACGGTTTAGGACTTATTTTAACTGTATGGGAAATTTTTTTAAAAGCTTCTCTTAAATTGGTTAACCAATTAAAACACAAGTTTTTAGAAATATTTATGGGATGGTCTTTTGTTATGACAGCAAGACACTAAAATGTCCACCATTATCATTGTAGACCGAGTTTAACAGAGGTGTTCACTGTAATAGCTTCACCCAAAAATGCTATACTTTCCAGCAATATTGGCTCAAATGTGATTTGTAGTCTTAATCATAGTTGTAGATGTATTTCTACAAAATTAAAAGGAAATGTAGCTTTTCTGCCCGCTTGTTCATTATACGTCCCACCTCTGTGCATCTACCTTTGCATTAAAGCTTTCTTTTTTTTTGATGAAAATGACTTCACATCTTCATGAAACTTGATACTTAATCTCGTCACTTGCAAAATTCTCTTTTTGGTTTTGGTAAATATTTCATGGTTGAATGAACTTGGAAAAGGCGGGTGTTTACCAATATGTGCCAAGCAGATCAACTGTGACATAGAGACACATTCCCCCCCCCCCCCCCCCCAAAGGTTAGTCTGGCAAAAAATTGAATAAATCTCTTATGGAAGCAAACTTGGTATGAATGCAGTTTAGCAATATTATAGTAGCTAGTTGCAATGATGCCGGTGAGGTCGACAAGTTTGAAGTAGATTCTGTTGTCTTGATTGGAGAAAAGCCCTCGTCATTACTTGGCTGCAAACTATTGTGGCAAACATATAGACAGTGCCACGGGCCTTGCATGAGGAAAATCATTTTTTAGATCTAAAAAAAAAATTATAGAATAATTGTACACTACATAATGTCAAAATTCTCTGTACCTAACCAACTCTCCATCTACAGTAGTACAGTGGGAGTAAAAATTATCTTCACACAAGCCCATTAATGTCCTAAATTGATGTGCTTGTTGGCTTGTTCTCATCCTGAATATAGCTTAACTTTTGCCTACTATACAGAAACATCAAATCAGTCGATCATGTCACATGTCAAGTGGATGCCATGATATACCTGAAAAATTGCTGAAAGTGGCATTAAACAACATTTAAACATACAAACATGGATCTGACATGACTGCTGTACTTGTGAATTTATGAAATTTACCAAATCTCTGAAACTAGAAGACCTAGTGGGTTTAACTGTAGGAATGGTTCAGGAGCACAACTTTAACATTTGGTTAATTGTTGTTGGCTGCTTTGAAGTACATGCACAAGGGGAAATGAAACTCAAAATGGCGACCAAACATTTTTGACTTAATGTAAAATATATCATGGGACTAAATGGCCAGTGGAAATTTATAGGATTGATACATTGGAAGTCATTTAAAAAATTATTTAACTTTCAACACTGAAGTTGTGGGTTCGAGTCTCACTGCTGGCAGGGTGCGCTCGACTTTAATCCTAATTGACAAGGATTGCCAGCTTTCCTACCCAAGGTCAGGGGTTTTCTCCTAGTACTCCGGCTTACTCTCACAATAAAAATCTGGTAGCCAGGATATAACTGAAAAAAATCGGTCTCACTATTTACCGACACGAACCGTCAAGAACCGACAAGAAGTGAATTACCGACAAGAAGCATTTTTTTACCAACAAAAAGCATTTTTCACCGACAAACAAGAAAAAAAAAGATCATTTGATGTAATTATTATGAAAAGAAAAAAAAAAAAGATATTTAAATTTTTTGTGTAATTTTGTTGTCGTTGTTGTTGTACATGTAGTGTAGTATTTACCTACAACAAGAAAGTTTGATAATAAATTTGTATATAACTAAGTCATAATAAATTAGTAAATTCTTTAAAAAAATATATGCCTAAATATATTATAATTTCAAACAATAATATGCACTATGTAATAATTGATAATCGGGATGATTAATTGAAGGCACGTGTCGGTAATATCATTTATGGTTGTGTAATCCTTTGATTGTTTTACAATTAGCAATCACTGCCATAATTGACACACGCCTCGTGATAATTGTTTCTTTTGTTTTTGTTGTTGTTATTATTAGCGGAATCTGATAACGAATACAGAAAACTTTAAAAAAACAAAAAATAAATAAAAAATAAACAAAACTACACCGTAAATCACAAAAATCTATTTTTTTAATTTCTTTGCATAATAATCACAACAAAAAATCTTTTTTTCTTTCTTGTCGGTAAAAAAATGGTTTCTTGTCGGTAAAAAAAAGCTTCTTGTCGGTAATTATACCTTATTGTCGGTTCTTGACGGTTCTTGTCGGTAAATAGTGGGACCCAAAAAAATTGCTGAAAGTGAAGTAAAACATCAAATGTTCAAACAAATAAACAAAAAAAATATTAAATTTTTTCCAATCTTTCTTGGAACAAGATAATGTTGATTGTATGCCTTTGATTACAAGTTTATAGATATCTTTCTGTATGTTGATTACACCTAACTAATGAGAAAAAAAAAGGAAAGCAGATTACCAACTGGATAATGTTATTCCACATCTAGGTTATAGCTGCCATTCATTTTTTTTCATTTTTTTTTAGGATTGACCTTCAACAGATTATAAAAAATAAACCAAGAAAAGAAGAGGAAATGTTTAGCACAGAAAATAAAAAATCAAGTCAAAAACATTTTTTTTAAATGCAGCTTTTTACACTGATCAGGACAAATCATGGATATAGTAGAGATCTCCTAAATGGGAAAATGAAGGTAGACCCAGAGTTATAAAATTATTGTCTGCGTGAAAGTGAAAGAAGAACAGCTTGCAAAAATGCAAATGTGATTTTATTGGTGAGCCTAAGAGACTTTTGTAAGAAGAAAGTATTTTAAAAAAACTGCAAAAAAATATTAAAAAAAAAGAACTGATTGTTGCTTGTTGGTTTTTTTTCCTACTGAGTCGGGTCTTGAAGACATAGTGTGCGACATCACTTTGTCCATCCTTTTAAAAATTTTTCAAGGAAATTGTGTTGATGAATAGCCATGAGCAATCCTTAAATTTCATGTTTTCTGCTGGTTTAATGGACTATGAATAAAGAGTAGTTGGTCATTTAAAACATTTGTAAGCTCTGTTGTGCTAAATATGGTTGACAATTTCAATCCTCGTGTGGTCCTGCCAACATGTTGGACAGATTTGGTCCATTCATTTGTGCCTTCGACCCCATGTTCGCCTTTGCTTTGAAGCTTTACGAAGACAACTATTAAACCTAGTACACAGTTACAACATGACAATATCTCTTTACTGGCAAAATTCTGTAGGGCTGTGCCTAATATTTCATGCTTGGGTAAACTTCTTCTTACCATTATGTGAAGAGCAAGGACATTAGTGTTGCCAAGACACTTTCTTGTTGCTTAAAAGTTTTTAACTTGACGGAAATTATCTCCAAGTATTCTTGCCATAGGCAAAACCTTGTTTCGGATTGGCCGTGAAAAAATTTGAGTGGCAGACACATCCGAGATGTACACAATATCATTTGCCAAAACAGATAACAAGATTTATTAGAATGCATTGCATATTAATTGTCCTGATATTCGTGTTGAATATCTGATCAGCACAAGACCTGAAGTAGTGCCCGATAAACATTTCTGCCAAAGTTGGTCCAGATAGGCTATGCTGACAACAATGATAACTAGTGTGGACTGTGAGCATGCTCACAAAGGGATAACCCCCCCACCCACCCGCTTTGCTTTCAAGTCTAATTATCTCCCCTGAATAATATCCAACAGCAACAAAAAAATTTCATGCACATCTACATATGATGTTCTTCCTTCATGTAAAGTTTCATCGAAATCTGTCAGGCGGTTTAGAAGGAGAAGCGCTTACAAGGGATGTGGACAGCGTGATTCCTATAAAATCCCCCCCCCCCCCCCCCAACAAGTTTTTTGTGGGGGGGTATAATAAAGGGCTAAAAAGCACTGGCAGATGTACACAAGTCCAAGAAACTTTTGTCTCTGCATAAATTACTGTTAGAGTGAAGGTCCTATAAAAAATACAAACTTTTTTTAAATAATAATCAAAGAGATCTAGAGATTTATGGATTCTTCATTTGTATCAAATATAATATTTAATTTGCACCAAGTCATTAAAACAAAGTATTTAAGGAATACTTAAAATTTCTGAAACAGGTTATACGATATAATATGATTTGGGTCTGTTTACACCTAATAAACCGTGAAGGGCTTTATGAATGGTGTAAACAGACCCAAACCATATTATATTGTATAACTTGTTCAGAAATTTGAAATATTCCTTATAATTTAATTTTAACTATAAATCTTAACAATTTTTATGGTAATGACATCGTGGAACTATTTGAATTTTAACGGCGTAAGAATAGGTCATAGGTAGGCAAGTTATACCTTATAATATGGGTTGTTCAATTTGAATTGACCAATTAGAATTCAGTTTACAAAGCAAATTAAATTATGTGTGTTCTCCAACCCATCCAGGCAAATTTTATTTATGGATAATTAAAACAAATGCACATTCTATAGAAATGTAATTTTATAATTTGTAAAGAAAGTCCTACTATATTTGAATGAATTAACTAGATCCATCTCTGGGCTCACTGACAATAGGTTGTGATAAGAAAATTGCTAGATCATAACCCCCATATAGGAAAACACCTATTGGTCATTCAGGAAGTAATTCAACGCTAAAGTTGAGGTCAAAAGCCTTTCTCAAAGGGGAACAAGTGACACCCTCGCCATTTTCACAGTCAAGGTGAAAAAAGCATTTCATTTTAGGCAAAAATTGAAGTTAGTTATATCTTAAAAAGAGAACAACTGCATCGGACAACATTATATTTGAGGAAATAAAATCTAATATTTAATGAAGTATCCTCGCCTTTTTAATGTGCTACCACATGTCGTTCGAGGGGAACCAATACTTGTTGCAGACACTACAATAAGCTTTGTACTTTGTAGCGTTTTAATACTATACATCATACTTTTATACTTATTTTTACTCTATAACTTGGCATTCTTCATTTCTGAAACACATATGTCATGTATACTTCCACATTTATTTTTTAGCTCACCTGACCTAAAGGGTAAGTGTGAGCTATTCTCATAACTTTGCTTCCGTCACATTTCAATTTTCTTCCCCAAAACAATTTAGCCAATTGGAACCAAACTTGGCAGGAATGTTTATTGGGTGGTTCTTTACAAAGTTTAAGTTTTTGGTGCTGATCAAATATTAATCATGGCTGCCAGAGCTATTAATGCCTTTGGATTCAAAAATTTGAATTTCATAAATCTTCTTCTCATAAACCAGGTGATTTGAAATATTGCAGAAATGTACCTTATAGATGGTCTCTACAAAGTTTGAGGTTTTTTGTGCAAATCCAAAATCCAGGAAATCCAAGATGGCCACCATCGCAGGAGACAGTTTAACATAGGACCCTATGAGAAAAACATACATACAACTTCTTTTCGGAAACTGTTCCACACAATGAAGCCAAATTAAGAAGAAATGAAGGTTGGATAGTTATCTTAATATTTTGAGTTTTTCTAGGCTATTGCCTATTCAACATGGCTTCCAGATCCACTAATACGTTCTGATTGGCTGAATTTCAAAATTCTACTTCTCATAAACCGTTTGGGCAGATTGATTTGAAAAATTGCAGATATGTACTTTAGATGGTCCTCTTCAAAGTTTCAAGTTTTTAGTGCTGATCCAAAATCCAAGATGGCCACCATCGCAGGACATAGGTTAATCATACAAACAACTTCTCAGAAACTGTTCCACACAATGAAGCCAAATTATGAAGAAATGATGGTTGGATATTTATCTTACTTGTTTCGAGTTTTTCGAGCCAATTACAAATTGAACATGGCTTCCAGGGCCACTAATGTGTTCTGATTGGCTAAAATTTCAAAAATCTTTTTACAAACAGCATGCAGATTGATTTGAAATATTGCATAAATGTACCTAAGAAAGGTCCTCTACAAAGTTTAAATTTTTTTGTGACGATCCAAAATCTAAGATGGCCACCACTGTAAAACACAGTCTAACATGGGACCCTATGGTAAAATCATACAAACAGCTTATGTTCCATACAATTAAACCAAATAATGCAGAAGTGAATCTTGGATAGTAATCTTATTTTAGTAATAGTCGATAGTAACTTCAACATGGCTGCCAGAGCTGCACATGCATTCTCAATGGCTGAAATTTCAAAATTCATTTCCTCATACACTGCTTGGCAGAAGGATATGTCATATTGTACGGTTCTCTACTAATTTTGAGTTTTTTTTTAAACCAAAATACAAGATTGCTGCCACCTTGGAACATCACTAACCTATGAAAAATCATTAAACTGCTTCTTAGAAACTGCCCTACAAATTGCTGCTGATTGGAAATTCAACATGGCAAAATTCATAGAAACAGCATCTTCACGATAACTCTTTAGCATTTAATAACAAAATTTGCAAGAAAATTAATCTCTTAAATAATTTTTTGTAAGACAGGTGAGCGATACAGGCTCTTCAGAGCCTCTACTTTTTTTATAAATTTGTGTGAAGGCAGTTTGAAAAAAAACAACCAATGTATTCTGAATTGTTGGCCGGATTTCATAGTGAAAATCTTGGTTATAATAAGGTGAATGTCAGGTGGGCGGGCGGGGGAAAGATTTTTCGTAACGGTACTAATCACATTCTCTTCAAATTTGGTATGCAGCATCAGCATGGCCGCCCATAAAGCGAGATTTCAGGTATGTAGCTCACCTACTTCCTGTTTATCAAAATCTTGCCATCTCCGTCTTTGAAGGAGTTTTTATTTTTTAAAATCTGACAAAAATAACAGCAAAAATACTTTTCATGACATCAGATATGATTTTGGAACAAATTTATACTTTGACTTTACCAATAACACCATCGACAAATACCAGTCGAGAGATGAAATATTTCCCGAGCCGTTAGGCGAGGGAAATTTGATTCTCGAGACTGGTATTTTTCACAAATACCCCTCCCAGACATGATTTATCTGTTTAATTACACCGAATATCATGATTTCAAAGAGCGGTGAATACTAGACCACTTGCGTGCTGTTTGTTGACTCTGTACTATGGGAACGTTTCTGGTTTTCGAAATCGATTACTCATGTTACGTTTACTTTGAGGTAAAAGTCAAAACTTCCGAATGAATATTTCCAGCATAATAATATGCGAGGGTTATTTTTAAGCAAATACCACGACACAGAGGGTAATTTTTTTCTGAATGCCCCGGTGATGACGAAATCGATGCAAAATGAGGAAATTTGCGAAAAATACATTGTCTATTGACCAATCAAAAGCCAGCATTTTTATATGAGGTGTAATTATAACAAATATCGAACAATTTTAGTATAAAATCCCAAACTAAATAATTGTTCCAGATCTAGTGTTGTGCAATAAAAGCATTGAATAAACAGATGGATATACTTCACTGAAACATTTTACTGATTATTAATACATCTATAAAGATTATTACTTTTTTTTAAGTTTCGTTTCATGAAAAATTTATATAAACTGAATAGCTGAGGTGTTGCGGACACCACATAAATCTGCAAATGACTTATTGTAAAGTTATTAAGTACAAGGTACCTTATAGTTCCCCATTTTTCTTTTTTCTAATATTTAAGAGAATGTTTACTTTATACATTTCCGAGATAAATATTGAAACAAGTGAAAGACATTAATACTTTTAAATGTTAATTCAACAGATAGCACCCCAATTATAAAAAAGACTGATGTCATGTTTAGGGACAGACCATTTAACTTGAAAAGGGGGGGGGGCTTTTTTTATTGTTTTGGTCAGAGCCCTGAAAAAATATTTATTTTTTGAAGGCGTTGCGACAGAAATTTTTTTTTCATTATTAGCAATAATTTATATAGCAGAAATCCTTCTTCAGAATATTTTTTTTCTTACCCTCTGCTTCCAAAATATTTTTTTCATCAAAAATCATTTTCAAAATATTATTTTAGGAAAAAACCAAGCAGCCCCCCCCCCCCCCCCCCCCGCGCAAGTTAAATGGTCGGTCCCTCCCTTAATATTAACAATTTGGACTTGGTTAAGCTATCTAAATTTTGATTTTTTATATTTGTTCGAAACAATTGAACAGTAGAAACCAATTTACTGAAATCAAAGTTTTAGTTCTTTATTATAAAATACTCATTGGGGACGCCATATTTAAACACTGTTTTCAGATAATGGTGACAAATCAATCTTATTAATGTTATAAGGTTACAACATAAATATAAAAGTATGTTATTAGATTTGAAAAAGGAATGAATACCTTCAGTTTTGTAAAAAAAATTATACACGTTTACATATGAAAGGGAAAAAGTATGACATTAGAATACATTTATATGAAAAAAGCATGTTTGTTGTCATTTTTTTTTTATTTAAAAAATATACAGTGTTTTGGAGTAAGTTTTCTTACACAAATAAATGCAATTAATGATATTTGAATACATGTTAAATTGATATCTTTTTTGTTTTGCAGTTTGCAGAATGAAATTTAATTGAGTATTAAAGAAATAGCAGAACATTATTAACATGTAGCACTACATGTATGTTAACTTTTTCAGTACTTTTTTTTACAAGCTTGGTCATGAATCTATACTACTAAAATATTTTTTTTTAAGCATGCATCACAAAACAAAGGAATAGTGCAGTATTAACCCATATAAGGTTACATGCAGTTAATGTTGCATATGCAAAAATATTTAATATTTATATCGATTATTGCGTTAAATAATTAGCAATTTACGATTAATTACATTATACAATTACATTAATAACGGGATACGGTCCTCCTTTATATTAAAAAATTTCCGGGGCAAGGAAAACCCATCAGGGGTACAAAACAAACGTACAACTGTTAAATTAGAAGGTATATATTACAAATTAAATTTTAAATCGGTGAAAGTGTAACTTTAGTTCTTTTTTAATGTCATATTAGTCCTGATCACAGTGAAAACAAAATTCTTAGGACCTACCAGACATGTCTAGTGAAAATCCCTTCGATTCCAATCGTTTTCTTGAAGTGAGCCGGCCGAATTTAAACAAGAACGAACTGTTCGCTTGCTTCACGTGACTTAAGTCTATAGCTGTAGTTTGTACTTTAATATGTATAAGGTTACATGCAGTTGATGTTGCATATTAAAAATATTTAATGTTGATATCGATAAAGTCGATTATTAAATTATTTCTCCGTGTTTTGTGATGCACGCTTAAAACAGGCGTCTATAATTTTAGTAGTATAGATGATAAACATTTGGTGAATTTCTGAGAGACAATGACCCCAAATTTATGCAAAGCAACCCATCCCTGTCAGATTAACCTGCAGTTGTGTTCCTTGTATTGCTATCATAAAAGTAACCACCAGAATCCATACCACGGGTTCAAAAAATTCGTCTTTCTAGTACATCTTAAACTTACTTTTTCTAATGTTATATAGTTAATATTTTTCTGTTTTCTAATCTTAAAAAATGTTTACAATAATACAATTCAAAGATAAATATTGAAACAAACAAAAGTAAAGAATACTTTTCAATGTTAATATATAATGGATACTAGTACCGCAATAGGACTGATGTCATAATTATTTACAAATTTAATTTGGTTAAGCTACCTGATTCTGATTTTTGTAATTTAAAAAACAATTAAATGGCAAAAACCTATTAGTTTATTTACCTGAAAGAGTAAGTGGTCAAAGGAAGGAAAATTTGTCAAAACTGTAGTGTCCGCAACAAACTGAGAATCCATATTATGCAATACTAAATAGCATTTATAAGCTTTTTTATATATTTTTTTATTTTAACAAAAAATATTTAAGTGTTAAAAAATATTTTAGTTTTGTTCCCACTTTTAATTTCATTTTTCCATTTAGAGCATGTCGGATAAACATTTGACACATCTATGTTGTACATTTTTACATCAAAATTTAAGTTTAGTACTTTTTGAACATGTATATTTTGGCACTAAGATCTCTTAAAGAAATCTGAATTATTGCTATTTTGTTCAACAATATGAAGCCGACACTACAGAAATGCATTAAATTTATTTTTCAAATAAAATAATAAAAAGATGAAAAATGTGCTTTTTTCATACATTCTGGTTACATACTTTTTTCCCTTTCACATGTACACATGTGGCATATCATTTTTTTTTATCAAACTCTATGTATTCCCTTTTTAAATCTAATCAAATTCTTTCATTCTCATGTTGTAAAGTTCAAGTTGCAACCTTATAACATCAACAATAATGATTTTACACCATTACTGTAAAAAAACGTTTGTATACTAGTTTCTCATTCAGAAAGCAATAAATCAACCTTGTGGACAAAGTTCAAGGTCAAGGGTCACCCAACATGGTTACAACCCTGAAAAGAATTTGTCATTTAGAAAGCAATAATGTGACCTCCATCAATCATAGTATGCGACACAGCCTTGAAAATGACAAAGAAGGCACAGGCTGGATGCAATTTTGGACAGATGTACAAACGAATCACTAAGGGCGTTGGCTACCAAGTTGCGTGGCCCAAATTAATAGAACATCTATTTACAATAAAGTCATCTTACCCAAGTGACTAAGTTTACATGCGTATCACTTGCAAAAATATAAAAAATTGCAATTCTACAAAGTGTAGGTAACATTTTCACCTCCTGCCCACTTGACTATCACTTCAAGAAACCCTGCTAAATATCAATAACATCTAATGATTCGAAGTCCAAAATCTGTAATTGCTGATAGGGCATATAAAAAAAAGAACAATTTTAACTTAAGAATTTTTATAGCAATAACATAGTTAAGCATCTGGATGTTATCAGCACATGTTATTACAATGTGTAAAATGTCCCTGAATACGGAAATTAAAAAATATTTCTTACTGGCTTGTTCACTTTCAGCAATTTTCATTGAAAACATGTGGGATGTATTTAGCAACCCGGCTAAATATCTGTATCATCTATTACAAACGATTCAAAGTCCAACAGCTGAGTCAAGGCACATATTAGTACAAACTCTACTCTGTGAATTGCTAAAAATAAAAAGAACACAAATTTAGAATACAGAAGGGATAAAAGACTGTCATCTCATTACTCTTTATACATGAATAATGTTTGTGAATAAAATCAGGGTGTGAATCAACATCGCTGTTAGTCCTACTTCCCAGTCAGTTTTCCAAGTGGTACAGTAAAATGCACACATTTTGCACATAAATGTAAAAGTCAATAAACAGCTGTGACATGAGTGTATGATATTCCTGTCTGGAGATAAGGACAAAAGCTATACATTTCATGGATACATAAATCATGTGCACTGACGAGAAATAATACCATTTATGAATAACAACAATGAACTGAAATTTCAAGAAAATTGATAAAAGCTTTCTTGAGAGTCTAATGACTAAAAAAAAGGTCAATGTGAGATGCCATCACTTGGTGCCCATTTTGTAATAAACTTTTTAAAAATTCTTCTCTTCTTAAAACACTGAGCACATTTTTCAAAATTGGCCACAATCATTCTTAGGATTCCAAGTTTCAAATTGCAAAAATTAGCATATAGTTGAAGTCATATGTGCTCCAGGTGAATAATTACAAGCTCCAGGAAGCCTCTAGTTTACATCGTCCCATACTCTATACAATTTTTTAAAAATTTAATTTTACCCAACATGAAAGGTAGCTTGCATCTATTAAAATATACTATAGCATACATGCCAACCCTAATTATGTCCAAAGTGGTAGGGGGGAGGGGGGATTTCCCCCCTGAAAAATTGTTATCAGGTGATGCAAATGGTGTGATCTGGTGCATTTTGAGCATTGTTTAAAGGGTACTTGAGGCCAGGTTAAAGTATCAACCTTTCTGCAATAAATTACTAAAAAAAAACTCTGTTTCAGGTCTTCAATATTTTTCGCTGAAAATGTAAAAGTTTTAAGTAAATATCATACATTTAGGAAAGCGGTAGAAAAATGTCAAATCGGTAGGGGGTAGATCGACCACAAAAATCGGTAGACTACCGTTCAAAGCGGTAGGGTTGGCCCTATGCTATAGAAAACTGGTGAAACAGCATTTGAGTTACAGTCTGAAAACATACCCCCACCCCTCTTTTTTTGTTTCATATTCTACAATGATAAATTGAGGCTAATATAATTAACAACTGCGTGCAGTTTGAAGAAAATTTGTGAAAGCATTCTAATTTAAGTGTGGACACAACAGACTATGGATATTTGTTTACCATAATAGGTCTGTCATAGATGGACATATGAAAATAAGAGCAATTTTAACTTACGAATTTTTTTAGCAATAACATAGTTAAGCATCTGGATGTCCTCAGTACATGTTATTACAATATGTGTAGGATTTCCCTGAAAACAGAAATTAAAAAAAATATTTCTTACTGGCTTGTTCACTTTCAGCAATTTTCATTGAAAGGGTTAAGCATGGCAGATGTTGAACAGAGTACATACAGAAAGTGTTGTTGCAACTAAAGATTTAAGCAAACAAAAATATTTAAATGAAGTGTGAAAAAGATTTATGGATATATCTATGCATATAAAAAAGATGAAATATGTCAGCAAAAAAATATACTCCAACACTGTTAAGATAAAATAATGGGAGACAATTTAACTGGAATAATGTCGTTTATAATAATGACTAACAAGGACCAATTAACTGAGAAAATTTTAATAGAAAACAGGAAATTTATAATTTTCGCGTACAAAATTCTAAAAATTGCTTGGAAATCATTTGACTGCTACACACCTCATGATCTTTTTCTTGCAGTGATGCAATAGGTAGAGGATATGTCACTACCTTCCCTCCTCCAGACTCGGCAATACTTATTATTGACCCAGGGTTTGCTATGTTGGGTGTCACATAAAATGTTAAAGCCAAATAAACCAATCAATGCATATTAGGGCTGTACCAGAAAATATCACCACCCTCTCCCTTAATCATCCAAGGCAAGCAGCAATGCTTTTAGGGTTGTAACACAAAATACCATCCCTCCCCAATCCTCCAATGAAGTTGCTTTTTCCACCTTTAGTACTTGCCTAAAAAAGTTAGACAATTAGTGTGTTTGCATCCCCTACCACACATATCTGGGTGGTGGAGAGGAACATGGAATATTTTGAAAAGTCTCTTTCAAGAACAAATGGTGTTGTGATATTTTTATTTCAACTATAAAATATTCAAAATTTATTGCAAAAAAACCAGACCAAACATAAAATAAGGCTTAAATGCCCAGTTTTGTAATATGGTCCCTATGTACGTAAGACTTCATTTTACCTTAAATAAAAGGTTTGACTTTGCTCTACTCAAAGACTCCTGTAAATTAAACTCCAATTGTTCCTCCACTTCAGGATCCTTTATCCAATATAGGCTGGCATCTAAAAATAAGAACAGAAAACCTATAAAGGGCAGCCAATGAACAATTCAAGTTTACCTGTCATTCCTGTGTATAAAGGGCAGACATTGGAACAAATCAAGTTACCAGTGTCATTCCTGTGTATAAAGGGCAGCCATGTTGCTGCCTGCACAGATTAAATTGTTAAAATCCATTAAATTTTGTTTTTATTTCAGTTTTGATACATTTAACAGGCTTAATGGTATGATAGAAGCAAAGATTTATGAATTGGGCATTCGAATGGGAAGATATACTGATTAAATGTGATATATCGAAAAAGTGTATTCAGTGTAATATAACACATACTGCCTATTGTAGAGGGTGTTCTGCCAGAGTATCCCACTCTGTAGATATAATTACCTCGTGAGATACTCTGGAGTAACACCCTCTACAATTGGCAGTAAGTGTATAATAATAGTTATTCCATCAGGAAAAAATATCATAATAATAATAACAAGTGTGGACTGTGAGCACGCTCACAAAGGGATACCCCCGCTTCGCTTTAAGTCAAATTATCTCCCCTGTATAATATCCGACAGCAACGAAAATTCTTCATGCACATCTGCATATGATGTACTTCCTTCATGTAAAGTTTCATCAAAATCTGTCAAACGGTTTAGAAGGAGATGCGCTTACGAGGTTTTACACTGAATACTATATTTTAAAAGTCTAAGTCCAATTATCTCTCCTGAATAATATCCGACAGCGACGAAAATTCTTCATGCACATCTACATACGATGTACTTCCTTCATGTAAAGATTCATCAAAATCTGTCAAGCAGATTAGGAGGAGAAGCGCTTACAAGGGATGTGGACAGACGGACAGACAGACAGGGTGATTCCTATATACCCCCCAAACAAGTTTGCGGGGGTATAATAAAATATTTATTCTGCTGAATTTTTATTATAGAATGATTTTGCCATCTGCATGTATTTTATTTTTTCTTGTAAGAAAGAACTTTTAAAATATAATACAAGTTCCTGGTATCTGTCCAATAGTATTAACAAGTATTTCTTTTAAACTATCTGTTGGCCCTGCAAACATATTCAACCTATATCAAAATATTAACTCGTATACATCCATTCAAGGAAATTTTATCATGTAACAGATTTTCCACTGCAAAGGAGCTTCCCTAATATGCAGGTTACACGATAAAATTTCCTTAGAATGAGGATTATTGTGGTGCTCCAAGGTTTCTAGGACTTAGTTTTCAAGAAAAAAATTTTTTACGTGTTGCGACATTTTTCAGGTAAAAAACAGAAGTCAATTGGAAAAAAATTTTGTGTTAAAGCGTGGCCATATGTCCACCGACATTTTGTACACTTTAGATTTTAAGAATCGGTTGCGACTTCTGAGTTTATCTACTAACAAATGTTTACGGTACTGAGGCAGATAACTGTTACTAAAAATAGATTGGTTTCACAAGATGAACTGAGTCATCTGCCAGTATGACCAATTAATGGTATCAAGTATAGAAATGATATGTCGCAACACCTTTTTGCAAATGATAGCAGAAAAAAAAGAAAAATAATAATAAAGATATGGCTAATTGTTCAGGAACAATCAGAAAGGTCTTTCCCAGATTCCTTTAAGAAAATAATTTTTCTTCATCTGTTAAACTTGACTACATAGGTTGCTGGGCCATGTTTAAGGTGGAATAGAGTAAAACAATACATGGTTGTCAAGGACTTTTGTGGCCATTGCTAGGGACAAAATACCACCATCGGTTGTAAAATGATATATTTCAGTAAGATGCATCATCCTGACTTACAAAATATATGGTTGCTAAGGACTTTTGTAATGGGTACCTTGTTGCTATGGTATGACCTTGATATGTAACCTTTAAAAAATGGGATTAAATTGAAGGCCTTGACTTGGTGATCATATTAAACCTTACGTATGTTTACTATATTATCTCTAACCGTTTTCAAGTTAAAACATGTCCTGCATATAGCCTGCTGGACATTAAACATCAATCAACCAATCAAGTTAAAACAAAAAAAAACTATCAAAGACAGAAAGAACAGGTTTCGTTAAACAGGTAGGTGAGTGATAGACCTGAAATCGAATCCCACGTTATGGGAGGCCATGCAGATGCTGCATACCAAATTTTAAGAGAGTGTGATTAGTAGTTGCTGAGAAAACTGTTACAAAAATGTTTTACCTGCCCGCCTGCCAGACATTCACCATACTATAACCCGGATTTTCACTCTGTGAAATCCGGCAAAAAATTATTAACCGAAATAAGTCAAGGGCTCAAACTCGAAAATGGTGCATTGCACAGATGTGAACCAAATGAACTAAAGGAGGGTCTTGATGAGAGGAGTATGTTTCCCATTTATTGTCTTCTTCTATCTGTTATAGTTTTATGCCAAGAATATGGTACTCCTGAAAGTTAAGAGCTCCCGTGGAGCTTGTTACACGGTTGATTTCATAGAGATATAACAGTGCCATACTTTGTAAATGTATCTGACTCCATTGACGACATAAATTTATTATCAGATAGTTAAACAATCATGAGGACCCTAGGTGGTCAGGGGAAGTTTTAGTCGTATATTCTTGGCATGAAAAGTAACCAAGGGGGGGGGGGTGAAATACGGATATATTACGATGTTATATATGTTCTACCCTCTGGGGCCTCTTGTTTGACGTTTAACGCCACTTTAAATTAAAGGTGGGAAGACCCTAAAATGTTCAACCGAACAGTTGATCTTTAATTAGGTCTTTCCACCTTTCTGTGGAAAGACCTATAGTTATTGTTCTGATTATTAGGTCTTTCCACCTTTCTGTGGAAAGACCTATAGTTATTGTTCTGATTATTATTAGGTCTTTCCACCTTTCTGTGGAAAGACCTATAGTTATTGTTCTGATTATTAGGTCTTCCCACCTTTCTGTGGAAAGACCTATAGTTATTGTTCTGATTATTAAGGCTTTCCACTTTCCGAGTGGAAAGACTTACTGTTATTAGTCTGTTTCTTATTATTCTTATTTTTTTCCGCCAAGTTTTGTTACCCCATTATAAATTTTGTTTCGCGACATGTCGTGAAGACATTTTGTACTATGGATGTATGAGACATTACGCTTTCGCAGTTAACCCTGTCACACCGAACACTTTTTCTTTACGGAGTTATTTCCCCTCTCATAAAAAGCTTGTGTGCAGATAAACTTTGAAACCGTAAAAGATTTCGCAATGAAAGTTGTTGCAAAATGGTGAGCTATTGATTGCGACAATTTGTTACATATCGCGCAAAGTATTTTGACGACTCCTTGTAGGAGTTATTTCCCCTTATTTATTGGAAGTACATTTTGTACCATAGTAACTCATGAACCAGAGGTGACAGAGACTAGATATTTCACAGTTGGTCATCATTGACCTTGACCTTGAAAAAGGTCACAAGGTCAAAGGTCAAGGTCACATTCTAAATTTTGACATTGTGGTGTGTGCAATTCTCCTCCTGAACCATAAGAGCTACAGAAATAAATCTTTTACCAAAATGTAGACCATATTAAGGTCTTGAAAGGTCACTATAAATGATTTGACTTTTGAAAGAGTTATCTCCCCTAGACCATTAAAATGTATTGTGAATATCATTATATCCCTAAATCTCAGTAACTATAACAGATATATATATATATGAAACCTTATATCATTGGTCATCATTGACCTTGACCTTGAAAAGGGACACAAGGTCAAAGGTCAAGGTCACATTCTAAATTTTTACATTTTCTTGTCGTCGCTATTTCTTTTAAACGGTAAAAGATAGGCTATAACTTGTAACGGATAAAATGTCGGCCTCATAAAGGCGCAACTTTTACCTATTTGGAAGAAAAGGATTTGACTTCATCTTATAGGAGTTATCTCCCATTACAACAAGTGATATTTAGTTTTTCATTGATAACTTATGAACTATTGATAGTAGAGGCATGGGGTCTTTCACCAAAGACCATTATGACCTTAACCTTGAAACAGATACAAGGTCAAGGTCATCTTATAAATTTTGGTATTTATGATAAATAGTCATATCTTCATGACTTTAAGATATATTGACATAGTGGATCTTCATTGTTGGTCCTTTTTTTTGCCCTCAGCTAGGTCAAGGTCACATTGACCTTGACCTTGAAAAGGGACACAAGGTCAAAGGTCAAGGTCACATTCTAAATTTTTACATTTTCTTGTCGTCGCTATTTCTTTTAAACGGTAAAAGATAGGCTATAACTTGTAACGGATAAAATGTCGGCCTCATAAAGGCGCAACTTTTACCTATTTGGAAGAAAAGGATTTGACTTCATCTTATAGGAGTTATCTCCCATTACAACAAGTGATATTTAGTTTTTCATTGATAACTTATGAACTATTGATAGTAGAGGCATGGGGTCTTTCACCAAAGACCATTATGACCTTAACCTTGAAACAGATACAAGGTCAAGGTCATATTATAAATTTTGGTATTTATGATAAATAGTCATATCTTCATGACTTTAAGATATATTGACATAGTGGATCTTCATTGTTGGTCCTTTTTTTGCCCTCAGCTAGGTCAAGGTCACACTGTAAGAAGTCAAGGTCAAATCCTATTTTTTGGAAATTCTGCTTTTTCGAGTATATAAAATGGTAAATAATAATAAATGATTTGTTTTTAAAGCATTAATATGCAAATATCAAACACTTGGTAGTCAAGGTCATTTATCTCAATTAAAGTCCTATTTTATGACCTTTTTTATTTCGAAAGATATACGCATGGTTTTTCTTTCGCTTGTTTATTTTGAAAAGAAGGTTCAATTTCCATAAAACCAAAGTCAAGGCCATGGTCGTTCTTGCAATAAGTGGAAAGCCTCTCATTTGTTCGGTAGAACCAATGAACTTATATTTAGGTCTTTCCACCTTTCTGTGGAAAGACCTATAGTTATTGTTCTGATTATTATTATTATTATTCTTTTCTCTTTTCTTCCGCCAACTTATTTCGGTGTCTGGTTTTTTCACTTCGCGACATGTCGCTTTGATATTTTATATCTGATATCGGTTACGCATTGCGCTTTCGCAGTTCACCCTGACTGACCGCACCCTTTTCCTTTTAGGAGTTATCTCCCCTTTTATTAAAAAGCTTGTTCATGCTACTTCTCCTAAACCAAAAAAGATAGCAATACCAAACCTTTACCAAAATGTGTCATATATCCTTGCGCAACTTTGGGACATATTGATTGAAGGGTTCTGACGACATCTTATAGGAGTTATCTCCCTTTAAATAAAAGTAGTAAGTGATATTCAAACAAATCTCAACAACTAAAAGAGATAGAGGCCTCGGGTCTTCACCATAAATCATCTTGACCTTTGACCTTGAAAATGGACACAAGGTCAAAGGTCAAAGTCACGTTCAAAATTTTGACATTTGCTTGTTCGCGCTACTTCTCTGAAATGGTAAAAGATAGATAAACACTTATTGAGAGTAAAATGTTCGTCTTATTAAGACGCAACTTTGTCACATTTAAAGCGAAGTAATTTGACTTCATTTTATAGGAGTTATCTCCCATTATAGATGTAACTGATTGGTTTTTCACATTGTACTTATTAACTATTAATGATAGATGGAAAGTAAAGAGTGCAAAATGTTGATCTCTTTAAGGAGCAACTTTGTTACATTAACAGGTAAAGGATTTGACTTCATTTTATAGGAGTTATCTCCCATTATATATGTAACTTATTGGTTTTTTACATTATACTGATTAACTATTATTGATAAAGGGAAACTAAAGAGTGCAAAATGTTGGTCTTTTAAAGGAGCAACTTTTTTACATTACAGGGAAAGGATTTGACTTCATTTTATAGGAGTTATCTCCCATTATATATGTAACTTATTGGTTTTTCACATGTTACTCAATAACTATTAATGATAAAGGGAAAATAAAGAGTGCAAAATGTTGATCTCTGAAAGGAGCAACTTTGTTACATTTACCGGGAAAGGATTTGACTTCATTTTATAGGAGTTATCTCCCATTATATATGTAACTTATTGGTTTTTTACATTATACTGATTAACTATTATTGATAAAGGGAAACTGAAGAGTGCAAAATGTTGGTCTTTTAAAGGAGCAACTTTTTCACATTTGCAGGGAAAGGATTTGACTTCATTTTATAGGAGTTATCTCCCATTATATATAAAACTTATTGGTTTTTTACACGTTACTCATTAACTATTAATGATACAAGGAAACTAAAGAGTGCAAAATGTTGGTCCTTTAAAGGAGCAACTTTGTTACATTTATAGGGAAAGGATTTGACTTCATTTTATAGGAGTTATCTCCCTATATATATGTAACTTATTGGTTTTTCACATGGTACCCATTAACTATTAATGATAAAGGGATAGTAAAGAGTGCAAAATGTTGGACTTTTAAAGGAGCAACTTTTTTAGATTTGCAGGGAAAGGATTTGACTTCATTTTATAGGAGTTATCTCCCATTATATTTGTAATTTATTAGTTTTTCACATGTTACTCATTAACTATTAATGATAAAGGGAAAGTAAAGAGTGCAAAATGTTGGTCTTTTTAAGGAGCAACTTTGTTACATTGACAGGGAAAGGATTTGACTTCATTTTATAGGAGTTATCTCCCATTATATATGTAACTGATTGGTTTTTCGCATGGTACTCATTAACTATTAATGATAGAGGGAAACTAAAGAGTGCAAAATGTTTATTTCTTAAAGGAACAACTTTGTTACATTTACATGTAAAGGATTTGACTTCATTTTATAGGAGTTATCTCCATTATATATGTAACTTATTGGTTTTTTACATGTTACTCATTAACTATTAATGATAAAAGGAAACCAAAGAGTGCAAAATGTTGGACTCTTAAAGGAGCAACTTTGTTACTTATAGAGAAAGGATTTGACTTCATTTTATAAGAGTTATCTCCCATTATATATTTAACTGATTGGTTTTTCACATGGTACTCATTAACTATTATTGATAGAGGGAAACTAAAGAGTGCAAAATGTTGATCTCTTAAAGGAACAACTTTCTCACATTTACAGGAAGAGGACTTGCCTTCATCTCCCATTATATATGTAACTTATTGTTTTTTCACTTGTAACTCATTAACTATTAATGATAGAGGCATGGGGTCTTCACCATAGACCCTCATGCCCTTTGACCTTGAAAACTTGTATGGGTCAAGGTCACGTACTAGTTTTTTTTACATTTGCTATTTTTAAAGATAATGAAATTACTTTCGTCTTAAAATGTTCTGTTAATAATTACGAGTAAATAAAGACATGGCGTTAAAAGTTGTAGAAAACTTTTATAAGAGTTATCTCTCTTAGAATGCCAATCTGTAGCAAATAATATAAAATAATTTTTATTTTAAATATTTATAGCAAAGTTATAACATTTTGCAAAAAGATGATTATTTTAAATGTCATCATGTAATACGAAATTAAAATTAATATGGAAAGACCCTCAAATGTTCAACCGAACAGTTGATCTTTAATTATTAGGTCTTTCCACCTTTCTGTGGAAAGACCTATAGTTATTGTTCTGATTATTAGGTCTTTCCACCTTTCTGTGGAAAGACCTATAGTTATTGTTCTGATTATTAGGTCTTTCCACCTTTCTGTGGAAAGACCTATAGTTATTGTTCTGATTATTATTATTATTCTTTTCTCTTTTCTTCCGCCAACTTATTTCGGTGTCTGGTTTTTTCACTTCGCGACATGTCGCTTTGATATTTTATATCTGATATCGGTTACCCATTGCGCTTTCGCAGTTCACCCTGACTGACCGCACCCTTTTCCTTTTAGGAGTTATCTCCCCTTTTACTAAAAAGCTTGTTCATGCTACTTCTCTTTAACCAAAAAAGATAGCAATACCAAACCTTTACCAAAATGTGTCCTATATCCTTGCGCAACTTTGGGACAGATTGATTGAAGGGTTCTGACGACATCTTATAGGAGTTATCTCCCTTTATATAAAAGTAGCAAGTGATATTCAAACAAATCTCAACAACTAAAAGAGATAGAGGCCTGGGGTCTTCACCATAAATCATCTTGACCTTTGACCTTGAAAATGGACACAAGGTCAAAGGTCAAGGTCACGTTCTAAATTTTGACCTTTGCTTGTTCGCGCTACTCCTCTGAAATGGTAAAAGATAGATAAACACTTATTGAGAGTAAAATGTTCGTCTTATTAAGACGCAACTTTGTCACATTTGACGCAAAGTAATTTGACTTCATTTTATAGGAGTTATCTCCCATTATATATGTAACTGATTGGTTTTTCACATGGTACTCATTAACTATTAATGATAGAGGGAAAGTAAAGAGTGCAAAATGTTGAACTTTTAAAGGAGCAACTTTGTTACATTAACAGATAAAGGATTTGACTTCATTTTATAGGAGTTATCTCCCATTATATATGTAACTTATTGGTTTTTTACATGTTACTCATTAACTATTAATGATATAGGGGAAACGAAAGAGTGCAAAATGTTGGTCCCTTAAAGGAGCAACTTTGTTACATTTATAGGGAAAGGATTTGACTTCATTTTATAGGAGTTATCTCCCATTATATATTTAACTGATTGGTTTTTCACATGGTACTCATTTATTATTAATCATAGAGGGAAAGTAAAGAGTGCAAAATGTTGATCTCTTAAAGGAGCAACTTTGTTACATTTACAGGAAAAGGATTTGACTTCATTTTATAGGAGTTATCTCCCATTATATATGTAACTTATTGGTTTTTTACATGTTACTCATTAACTATTAATGATAAAGGGAAACGAATGAGTGCAAAATGTTGGTCTCTTAAAGGAGCAACTTTGTTACATTAACAGATAAAGGATTTGACTTCATTTTATAGGAGTTATCTCCCATTATATATGTAACTTATTGGTTTTTTACATGTTACTCATTAACTATTAATGATAAAGGGAAACGAAAGAGTGCAAAATGTTGGTCCCTTAAAGGAGCAACTTTGTTACATTTATAGGGAAAGGATTTGACTTCATTTTATAGGAGTTATCTCCCATTATATATTTAACTGATTGGTTTTTCACATGGTACTCATTTATTACTAATCATAGAGGGAAAGTAAAGAGTGCAAAATGTTGATCTCTTAAAGGAGCAACTTTGTTACATTTACAGGAAAAGGATTTGACTTCATTTTATAGGAGTTATCTCCCATTATATATGTAACTTATTGGCTTTTTACATGTTACTCATTAACTATTAATGATAAAGGGAAACGAAAGAGTGCAAAATGTTGGTCTCTTAAAGGAGCAACTTTGTTACATTTTTAGGGAAAGGATTTGACTTCATTTTATAGGAGTTATCTCCCATTATATATGTAACTGATTGGTTTTTCACATGGTACTCATTAACTATTAACGATAGAGGGAAACTAAAGAGTGCAAAATGTTGATCTCTTAAAGGAGCAACTATGTCAAATTTACAGGGAAAGGATTTGACTTCATTTTATAGGAGTTATCTCCCATTATATGTGTAATTTATTAGTTTTTCACATGTAACTCATTAACTATTAATGATAAAGGGAAACGAAAGAGTGCAAAATGTTGGTCTCTTAAAGGAGCAACTTTGTTACATTTATAGATAAAGGTTTTGAATTCATTTTATAGGAGTTATCTCCCATTATATATTTAACTGATTGGTTTTTCACATGGTACTCATTTATTATTAATCATAGAGGGAAAGTAAAGAACGCAAAATGTTGATCTCTTAAAGGAGCAACTTTGTCACATTTAGAGGATAAGGATTTGACTTCATTTTATAGGAGTTATCTCCCATTATATATGTAACTTATTGGTTTTTTACATGTTACTCATTAACTATTAATGATAAAGGGAAACGAATGAGTGCAAAATGTTGGTCTCTTAAAGGAGCAACTTTGTTACATTAACAGATAAAGGATTTGACTTCATTTTATAGGAGTTATCTCCCATTATATATGTAATTTATTGGTTTTTTACATGTTACTCATTAACTATTAACGATAAAGGGAAACGAAAGAGTGCAAAATGTTGGTCTCTTAAAGGAGCAACTTTGTTACATTTTTAGGGAAAGGATTTGACTTCATTTTATAGGAGTTATCTCCCATTATATATGTAACTGATTGGTTTTTCACATGGTACTCATTAACTATTAACGATAGAGGGAAACTAAAGAGTGCAAAATGTTGATCTCTTAAAGGAGCAACTATGTCAAATTTACAGGGAAAGGATTTGACTTCATTTTATAGGAGTTATCTCCCATTATATGTGTAATTTATTAGTTTTTCACATGTAACTCATTAACTATTAATGATAAAGGGAAACGAAAGAGTGCAAAATGTTGGTCTCTTAAAGGAGAAACTTTGTTACATTTATAGATAAAGGTTTTGAATTCATTTTATAGGAGTTATCTCCCATTATATATTTAACTGATTGGTTTTTCACATGGTACTCATTTATTATTAATCATAGAGGGAAAGTAAAGAACGCAAAATGTTGATCTCTTAAAGGAGCAACTTTGTCACTTTTACAGGATAAGGATTTGAAGTCATCTTATAGGAGTTATCTCCCATTATATAAGTTACTTATTGGTTTTTTACATGTTACTCATTAACTATTAATGACAAAGGGAAAACTAAAGAGTGCTAAATGTTGGTCTTTAAAAGGAGCAACTTTTTACATTACAGGGAAAGGATTTGACTTTATTTTATAGGAGTTATCTCCCATTATATATGTAAATTATTGGTTTTTCACATGGTACTCATTAACTATTAGTGATAGAGGGAAACTAAAGAGTGCAAAATGTAGATCTCTTAAAGGAGCAACTTTGTCACATTTGCAGGGAATTAATTAGACTTCATTTTATAGGAGTTATCTCCAATTATATATGTAACTTATTGGTTTTTTACATGTTACTCAATAACTATTAATGATAAAGGGAAACTAAAGAGTGCAAAATGTTGGTCTTTTAAGGGAGCAACTTTTTTACATGCAGTAAACGGATTGGACTTCATTTTATAGGAGTTATCTCCCATTATATATGTAACTGATTGGTTTTTCACATGGTACTCATTAACTATTAATGATAGAGGGAAACGAAAAAGTGCAAAATGTTGGTCTCTTTAAGGAGTAACTTTGTTACATTTATAGGGAAAGGATTTGACTTCATTTTATAGAAGTAATCTCCCATTATATATGTAACTTATTGGTTTTTTACATGTTACTCATTAACTATTAATGATATAGGGAAACGAAAGAGTGCGAAATGTTGGTCTCTTAAAGGAGTAACTTTGTTACATTTATAGGGAAAGGATTTGACTTCATTTTATAGGAGTTATCTCCCATTATATATGTAACTGATTGGTTTTTCACTTGGTACTCATTAACTATTAATGATAGAGGGAAACTAAAGAGTGGAAAATGTTGATCTCTTAAAGGAGCAACTTTGTTACATTAACAGAAAAAGGATTTGACTTCATTTTATAGGAGTTATCTCCCATTATATATGTAACTGATTGGTTTTTCACATGGTACTCATTAACTATTAATGATAGAGGGAAAGTAAAGAGTGCAAAATGTTGATCTCTTATAGGAGCAACTTTGTTACATTTACAGGAAAAGGATTTGACTTCATTTTATAGGAGTTATCTCCCATTATATATGTAACTTATTGGTTTTTCACATGTTACTCATTTATTATTAATGATAAAGGGAAACTAAAGAGTGTAAAATGTTGGTCTTTTAAAGGAGCAACTTTTTTATATTGGCAGTAAACGGATATGACATCATTTTATAGGAGTTATCTCCCATTATATATGTAACTTATTGGTTTTTCACAAGTAACTCATTAACTATTAATGATAAAGGAAAACTAAAGAGTGCAAAATGTTGCTCTCTTAAAGGAGCAACTTTGTCACATTTACAGGAAAAGGATTTGACTTCATTTTATAGGAGTTATCTCCCATTACATATGTTACTTATTGGTTTTTCACAAGTAACTCATTAACTATTAATGACAAAGGGAAACTAAAGAGTGCAAAATGTTGCTCTCTTAAAAAGCAACTTTGTCACATTACAGGAAGATGATTTGACTTCATTTTATAGGAGTTATCTCCCATTATATATGTAACTTATTTGTTTTTCACTTGTAACTCATTAACCATTTATGATAGAGGCACGGGGTCTTCACCATAGACCCTCATGCCCTTTGACCTTGAAAACTTGCATGGGTCAAGGTCACGTACTAGTTTTTGACCTTTGCTATTTTCAAAGATATTGAAATGATTTTCTTCCTAAAATGTTCTATTAATAATTACGAGTAATTTAAGACATGCCGTGAAAAGTTGTATCAAAATTTTATAAGAGTTATCTCTCTTAGAATACCAATATGTAGCAAATAATACAAAATAATTTCTTTTTTAAATATTTATAGCAAAATTATAACATTTCGCAAAAAGTTGATTATTTTGAATGTCATCACGTAATACAAAATGAATATAAGTATGGAAAGACCCTCAAATGTTCAACCGAACAGTTGATCTTTAATTATTATTATTATTATTATTATTATTTTCTCTTTTCTTCCGCCAACTTATTTCGATGTCTGGTTTTTTCACTTCGCGACATGTTGCTTTGATATTTTATATATGATGTCGGTTACCCATTGCGCTTTTGCAGTTCACCCTGACTGACCGCACCCTTTTTCTTTACGGAGTTATCTCCCCTTTTACTAAAAAGCTTGTTCCTGCTACTCCTCCTAAACCAAAAAAGATAGCAATACCAAATCTTTACCAAAATGTGTCCTATATCCTTGCGCAACTTTGGGACAGATTGATTGAAGGGTTCTGACGACATGTTATAGGAGTTATCTCCCTTTAAATAAAAGTAGTAAGTGATATTCAAACAAATCTCAGCAACTAAAAGAGATAGAGGCCTGGGGTCTTCACTTTAGACCATCATGACCTTTGACCTTGAAAATGGACACAAGGTCAAAGGTCAAGGTCACGTTCTAAATTTTGACATTTGCTTGTGTCCGCTATTCCTTTGAAACGGTAAAAGATATATAAACACTTATTGAGAGTAAAATATTCGTCTTAGTAAGACGCAACTTTGTCACATTTGGAGGGAAGTAATTTGACTTCATTTTATAGGAGTTATCTCCCATTATATATGTAACTGATTGGTTTTTCACATGGTACTCATTAACTATTAATGATAGAGGGAAACTAAAGAGTGCAAAATGTTGATCTCTTAAAGGAGCAACTTTGTCACATTTACAGGAAAAGGATTTGAAGTCATCCTATAGGAGTTATCTCCCATTATATTTGTAATTTATTAGGTTTTTACATGTTACTCATTAAAAATTACTGATAAAAGGAAACTAAGGAGTGCAAAATGTTGGTCTTTTAAAGGAGCAACTATGTTACATTTATAGGGAAAGGATTTGACTTAATTTTATAGGAGTTATCTCCCATTATATATGTAACTAATAGGTTTTTCACATGGTACTCATTAACTATTAATGATAGAGGGAAACTAAAGAGTGCAAAATGTTGATCTTTTAAAGGAGCAACTTTGTCACATTTACAGGAAAAGGATTTGAAGTCATCCTATAGGAGTTATCTCCCATTATATTTGTAATTTATTAGTTTTTCACACGTAACTCATTAACTATTAATGATTAAGGGAAACTAAAGAGTGCAAAATGTTGATCTCTTAGAGGAGCAAATTTGTTACATTTACAGGGAAAGGATTTGACTTCATTTCATAGGAGTTATCTCCCATCATATTTGTAATTTATTAGTTTTTCACGTGTAACTCATTAACTATTAATGATAAAGGGAAAGTAATGAGTGCAAAATGTTGGTCTTTTACAGGAGCAACTTTGTTACATTTACAGGTAAAGGATTTGACTTCATTTTATAGGAGTTATCTCCCATTATATATGTAACTGATTGGTTTTTCACATGGTACTCATTAACTATTAATGATAGAGGAAAACTAAAGAGTGCAAAATGTTGATCTCTTAAAGGAACAACTTTCCCACATTTACAGGAAAAGGATTTGACTTCATTTTATAGGAGTTATCTCCCATTATATATGTAACTTATTGGTTTTTCACTTGTAACTCATTAACTATTAATGATAGAGGCATGGGGTCTTCACCATAGACCCTCATGCCCTTTGACCTTGAAAACTTGTATGGTCAAGGTCATGTACTAGTTTTTGACCTTTGCTATTTTTAAAGATATTGAAATTATTTTCGTCTTAAAATGTTCTATTAATAATTACGAGTAAATAAAGACATGGCGTTAAAAGTTGTATAAAACTTTTATAAGAGTTATCTCTCTTAGAATGCCAATCTGTAGCAAATAATATAAAATAATTTCTATTTTAAATATTTATAGCAAAGTTATAACATTTTGCAAAAAGATGATTATTTTAAATGTCATCATGTAATACAAAATTAAAATTAATATGGAAAGACCCTCAAATGTTCAACCGAACAGTTGATCTTTAATATTATTAATAATTTTCTTCCGATCAAAAATTCAATTTCGTGATGCAAAGAAGTTTCTTATCCGATCCCGCTGAAAATTTGTCAATTTGCTGGATACCCCATGGGCTGTCTCCCCTCCACCCTGCTAGCACGTCCGGTCAAAAATGAGGGCGTGGCAGGGACCACCCACAAAAACGTTGTGTCCACATCTCCTCCTAAGGCACACAAAATGGTACAATAAAATGGAAGCCAATTCCATCTGGGCTCGATGTCCTCAAATTGTGGATAGGTAGAAAATCGTTGGGCGCAACCAGTAAAAAGTAACTACCGTCTGCTACGTGCCTCGTGTAATTATTTTACAGTGTCAAATTCCTCTGAAATAAAGGGAGAACGTCTTTTATTAATTGTCGTCATGCTCCGTTGATACTAATCCGTGTCGTCCTGAAATAAACAATCACTGAGATTAAAGATCGTGCATCATGTCATATACAGGTCTGTTCAGGGCCATGGTAACTTCCTGTAGTGAAAAAATAAAACTATCTCCGTGATATTATATAACAATGTCACGTGACTCCAGCTAGTTCATTTCTTTGTCTTTTACCATAAATCTGTTTCACTTCTCCTACAAGTAAAGAAAACGCATTAAAATACAAAACATACAGTTAAAACAGAAAAATAAACAAACAAACAAATAAACAAAAAAAACTAGTTCCCGGTTTTAATATAATCATAGTTGCATATAAAACTATGAAACCAAAAAGGGCCCGGCTCCCCACCCAGGGCCAGCATGTTAAAAATAATAAAACATGCTGGCCCTGTGTGGGCCCTTTTTTTTATTCAATTTTTTCCTGTTTATAAATAGAACGTTAGAAACAGTACCATTGGAGTTGTAATGATAACAAGATTGGACGCCTAAGGTCGAAGTTACTTCTGAACTTTGACTTTGAGATATTCTTTAAGGACATGTCATAGAAAGACAAATGGGGAAGACCTTAGGTGACTGACTTACGGTTTGTGAGTTTTTGGGATAAGCGGAGTCCTTGAAACATTCAAGGGACAGAGCTTTCAAAAGTAGCCGGTAGGCGGAATTCCGCCGCCTACTCTCACCAAAAGCGCCGGCTACTTTATTGTCCAGAAAAGTAATAAAAGTTACAAAAAAATATGTGTCGTAATTTTCCTTATCTTAATTTATCAATGCCGGTAAATATCATTAACATTGAGGAAGTAAAACATGGTGTTTATTTACGCTAAATTTAGATCAGAGATTTACCGGTCGCTGATTGGTCGTCTATAATTAGGGTTGATTACTCGGAAGGTTTCATCAGATATGGACGTTTATAAAACGAAAAGACCTTGAGGTGTTCCGAAAAATTAATAAAACGCGAGATGTTTTCATTAAACGATCAAATACAACCCTGTTTGGTTTTGGTTTTAAGAAAACCCGAAGAGATCACACGGGTATGTTTCAAAGCAACAGAAACATTGAATATGAAGTTTATTTTTATGTTACCAGTTATCAAATCTGTAAAAACCGCCTTTATCAGGCGAACCACTTCCACAACGGATGTGTTGGTCCTAATCCTTATAAAATTCTCAGTAGACTAAAAGTAATATAAGCTGACTTGCGTCGACTAATATGTGCACTTAAGAAAATCTTCAAGTAACAAACGGAAATATGATGTAATAAATTAAATAGAAGAACAGTTGACTTGACTTGAATTTGGCATTTTTTGTAAATATAAGAGCCATAAGTTTTAAGATTGTAGGACAATTTGGCTTTTTATAAAACTTGGTTGAGATGATATGCTCATAAACATTTTCCATAAGTTTCATGAAGATCAGACAACAACTGTTCAATTTAGAGCGGACATTAGGCAATTTTCCATTTTTGTTATAAATAAAGGGCTTTAACTCTCAAGTGGCTGAAACAATTTTGTTGGTTATCAGTCTTGGTCAAGATATATATATGCCCATAAACAATTTTCAAGAAGATAACACAACAACTAATCGAGTTTGAGAGAGGACATCACTTTGGAGGACGCCTGACCACTTTCTGCCACACGACCTGTCATCAAAGGGCATATAAAAATATCGGATCATAACTTCTTGTTGATATGCACAATTACATATGGTGTACTAATTCTACTATTGATCAGTTGTTTAAGAGAAGAAAACTTCCTAGTTGTTTCATATAATTGGAGAAATTTCAACGGGGAAAAGAACAAAAATCCTATCATAACTTCTTGTCGATATGTACAACTTGTATGGTGCCTTTCATTCTACCAAATTTCAAATTCTGATTGATAAGTTTAAGAGATGTGCTTATGAGTTGTTTAATAGATATATTTTGAGAAAGTTCAAAGGGGCATACTCATATAAAAATATCAGATCATAATGTCCTTTCAATATGCACATCTAAACTGGTGTCCTTCATTCCTTCCAAGTTTCAAAAATTGTTTTCAGTAGTGTAAGAGGAGAAGTACTTGTGAGTTGTTTCATACATATATTTTGAGAAATTTCTAAGTTCAAAGGGGCATTACTCCTACAAAAAAATATCATCATAAAAAGTTCCATAGTGTAAAATTAACAAGCAACATGTATTTTAATCTGTAAAATATGTATTAACAATCTAAGTGCTTATTTGTTTGAATTTTTTGCCACTTTCAGCAATTTTTAAGAAATACTGTGACATTCAGGTTTTTTGGGAGGAAAGCTGAGAACTAGGAGAACATCGTTGACCTTCATTAGAAAAAAAAAATGTACAGGTTTGGAATAGAGCACACTTTGCTCAAAGTCGGACTTTATATCACATTTGTGTTGATATGCCAGTTAAGTAGTAGATGGTTAACTATTCTAAGCCCCTCTTAGTGTTTGTCTAAATACCTAGACCACTCTGCAAGTAAGACCCCTCTTAGTTTTTGGCTCAATACCTAGACCACTTGGGCAGTTGGGCCCCTCTTAGTGTTTGACTAAGTATCTAGACCACTTTGCTGGTTGGACCCCTTAGTGTTTGGCCAAGTACCTAGATCATTCTGCTGGTTGGACCCCTTAATGTTTGGCTAAGTACCTAGACCATTCTGCTGGTTGGACCCCTTAGTGTTTGGGTAAGTACCTGGACTATTCTGCTGGTTGGACCCCTTAGTGTTTGGCCAAGTACCTAGACCATTCTGCTGGTTGGACCCCTTAGTGTTTGGCTAAGTACCCAGACCATTCTGCTGGTTGGACCCCTTAGTGTTTGGTTAAGTACCTAGACCACTGCCAGTAAGGCCCCTCTTAGTGTTTGGCTAAGTACCCATACCATTCTGCTGGTTGGACCCCTTAGTGTTTGGTTAAGTACCTAGACCACTTTGCCAGTTAGGCCCCTCTTAGTGTTCGGCTAAGTACCTAGACCATTCTGCTGGTTGGACCCCTTAGTGTTTGGCTACATATCTGCCATCCTTCTAATTGATTATCACTTTGTTGGTTACATACATACTACTTGTAAATGTTTTTTCACTTGACTATCAAACCCAGTGAGGAGAACTCGAGGACAATTCGCATATGTAACCTGTAAACGATGTTCTTCATTTTCTAGCCTGAATTTATAAAACAGATTCATATACATTTGGCAGTGAACTAAACATTAATAAGTGTATATCTAGTATTTCATATACAATACTCAGTCCTCTACTTGCAAGTCCAAAGCAATATTATAGTTTCATCAAACCCCATCTGACCAAAACAACATTCAATTTGTGATGGTTGAGATTGGTACCAAATATCAGCTCAGTATCTCCAAGCAATTATAAAAAATCTTTTAAAGTTTTCTATTGAAATGAAAAAGTGCTAAAACTTGCATCTTGCGTCTTCGTCAGAATATAAATTACGATATAGGCCCATTACCGCAGTAGCTCCTGGTACTCTTCAATTTACAGTCAAGGCATGTGATACAAAACATAAACCAGAGGCTCTTAAGAGCCTGTATCGCTCACCTGATTTTATAGGCAATGAAGATGGCATTTCACTGATGTTCAAGTAAGTCCTGTAATTTTCAATAAACTTTAAAGAAGACCATCCAAACAATATTACTAGAAAGTTTTGTTTCCATTGGTTAACCTGTTGTATAGAGAAGATCTTGAAGAGATCTTTTTTATTTGCCCATAGGGTCCTATGTTAAACCTAGTCCAATTGGCAATAAAAACATAAACTTTAAAGAAGACCACCCAAACAATATTATCAGTAAGTTTTGTTTCAATTGGTTAATCAGTTTCAGAAAAGAAACCTAATAAAACTTTTTTCCATAGGGTCTACTGTTAATCTATGTAATGCTGTGGTGGCAATTTGGATTTTCCTATTGGCATAAAAAAAACATGAACTTCAAAGAGGACCATCCAAACAATATTGCTAGTAAGTTTTGTTTCCATTGGATAACCAGTTTTAGAGAAGAAGCCTTTTTAAAATTGTTCCCAAAGGGTCATATGTTAAACTAAGTCCTGCTGTGGTGGCCATTTTCATTTTCCAATTGGCATAAAAAACACAAACTGTATAAATGACCATCCAAAATAATATTGGTAGTAAGTTTTGTTTCCATTGGTTAAACGGTTTCAGAGAAGAAGCCCTTTTTAACCTTTTTCCCACATGGTTCTATGTTAAACCTAGTCCTGCGGTGGCGGCCATTTTGAATTTCCGATTGGGATAAAAAAATACGAACTTTATAGGGGACCATCGCAACAATATTGCTAGTAAGTTTTGTTTGATTGGTTAACCGGTTTCAGAGAAGAAGTCTTTTTAACTTTTTTCCCATAGGGTCTTATATTAAACTACGTCGTGCGTTGGTGACCATTTTGAATTTTCAATTGTCATAAAAAAAAACTTTATAGAGGACCATCCAAACAATATTGCTAGTAAGTTTTGTTTACATTGGTTAACCGATTTCAGAGAAGACGCCTTTTTTAACTTTTCCCCATAGGGTCCTATGTTAAACTAAGCCATGCGGTGGCGTCCATTTTGATTTTCCAATTGACATAAAAACATAAACTTTATAAATGACCATCCAAAATAATATTGGTAGTAAGTTTTGTTTCCATTGGTTAAAAGTCTTCAGAGAAGAAGCCTTTTTTAACCCTTTTCCCATAGGGTCCAATGTTAAACCAAGTCCTGCGGTGGCGGCCATTTGGAATTTCCGATTGGGATAAAAACATAAACTTTATAGAGGACCATCCAAACAATATTGCAAGTAAGATTTGTTTCCATTGGTTAACCGGTTTCAGAGAAGAAGCCTTTTAAAACTTTTTCCCATAGAGTCCTATGTTAAACTAAGTCCTGTGTTGGCGGCCATTTTGAATTTCCAGTTGGGATAGAAAACATAAACTTTATAAAGGACCTTCCAAACAATATTGCTAGTAAGATTTGTTTTGATTGGTTAAATGGTTTCAGAGAAAAAGCCCTTTTAAACTTTTTTCCCTTAGGATCCTATGTTAAACTAAGTCTTGCGGTGGAGGCCATATTGGTTTAAGAAACACAAACTTTGTAAAGGTCCATCCAATGAACATTATGGCCAAGTTTGGTTTCAATTGGGCAAGTGGTTTCAGAGAAGAAGATTAAAATGTAAAAAGTTTACAGACGCCGACAACAACGACGACGACGACAACGACGATGCTTAGGGATGCAAAGTGATAACAATTTAGCTCAGGTGAGCTAAAAAGAGTTTCAATATTAAATATCAGAAATCTACAGTAGCATGGATCATTCCTGTGTTGTCCTGAAAGTCCTCGTCATTACTGAAAAAGATCGTTTTGCCTCGTCTGATGAATGCTGGCATTTTGCACTACTATAATGATACTCCATTACAAGGAGTACCGACAATCTCCTTTAGGATTAGGAAACCCGAGATCGGGACTAATCACTCACGCTTCAAACTACATAAATTACCGAAACTTAACAGAAAAATAACAAACTGGCTTAAATGAGTGCACAGATTTGGATGAGTGAAAATTACCCAATTTAGTAAACTTTTGGCGTGATTTGTTCATTTTAAGCGTAAAATTCTTAAATGTGCAGCCTTGACGGAACACTGATAATTACATAAATTTATGATGGAAGTTAAAAGCAAAAAAAAAGTATTATAATTCTATCAATAAAATTTGCTGTTACAGATTTACAGCAGATTGAATGCTGTGTACAAAAGATAATTTGATCTTTACCTTTGATTTAATATTTTGGACATTAACATTTTTCTTTCCTTACATAGCATCATGACTACATGGATGATTAGTTGTCAAGTTCTAACAGTAATATAAAACTTTTCATAAAAGTCATCAAATTAAGATTATTTCCTCAAATCTTCGAGTTTTTTTGTTTTTTTTTTGGTTTGAGATGTTTTATGGACCAAGGCCTTGGAAAAGAATTCCCTTCCTTACTTGATTAATCTTATAACATCCTTAGTAATGTCAGGGTTGCTGCCTAGTTACAACATCAAGTTATCAATTAAAAGTCGAGTTTGTCACTAATTACCAAAATAATATTAAATAAGACATTATCACTCTGAACACAAGAAGGGACTAATTGTACATAATCAGACAGTAGACATGATGAAGAAACAGTAGAATAAGAGATCGGTCATATGGGTTTCTTCTTTAAAAAACATACTTGGTCAATAACCTTCATCACACATATACATGTATCAAATTTACAGAATCTTACCGGATCATTTTCGTTGGTGGCTCTGTATTATTTTCCTGATGTGGTGTGGGTTGTGATGTAGACGTCGATGGCTCTCTATTATTTTCCTGATCTGGTGTGGGTGGTGATGCCTTTAGTGGTAATATTTTCTGCAATTTAAATTTGCTGATTAACTGTTATTTTATTATAGCCTGTTTACATCACAACTTATTATGTAACAGTAAAACAAGTCCGGTAGTTAAATTAATCCCCCAGACTTTTGTTACTTAAGTAAAATAAGTCCATGCGTAGTTACAGAGGAACTGTCGTAACCCAAAAACTTCAACATAGTCGCTGGACCGTAAAAGTGAGGTCAAGGTCTGGTGACAGCTACCAGACAGTCATATACTAGTCATCAGCAACCTATACACCAAATATTGTCATCCTACCATGCGAAGTTACAGAGGAACTGCGGTAACCAAAAAACTTTAATGTAGGCACTGGACCGTGAAATTGAGGTCAAAGTCAGGTGACAGGTGACTGACTGGCACGTACTCATCATAAGCTACCTCTGTACCAAATTTGATGGACCTAGGGCTTGGGCTTACAAATATATGAAGCAAGATGTAAAGTGTTTACGCATGGCCCCGCTAAATGAAGTCCCAAACAGAAAGTAGTTGTCCGACAGGTCTGAAAGTCACTTAGGACGTACAACTTGTGATTCTGAACCATCCTGCCAAATTTCAAATTGTTCTTGTGTAAGATTTCTGAGAAAAGCTTGACAGAAATTCATACTGACAGACGGATGTAGGTACGTTTAAATGAAGTCCCAAACAGGAAGTAGTTGTCCGGACAGGTCTGAAAGTCGCTTAGGATGTATAACTTGCAATACTGGACCACCCTGCCTAATTTAAAATTGTTCTCATGCACGGTTTCTGAGAAATTTGTATGGAACGTACAGATGGACGGACAGACAGAGGGACGGACGGACGGACATGCGTAAAACTTAATGCCCCTCGACATGTCGTCACAAGGGCATAAAAATAGCAGAGTATTTTACACGAAAAATTGAAGCTAGGGTTAGATTTACTTAAGGAAAATTAATACCAGCACTACATTTACTAGAAAAATTGTTACAGGACTAGATTTACTAGACATGGACTTTTGCAACTAGAAAAATTAGGAACCACAGATATATTTTCCTGTTAATATTGGCGCGTATAGACTAATTTTACCAGGACTCATTTATTTACATCTAGATATCAGTGAGATGGTACCCATCTCTGTGGGCCCTGCCCACCTTAAGGTCAAGGACAAAGGTCATCAGCGATGGTATGTGACCCATCCCCTTGATGTTATCTAGCCACATTCCAAATATCAAATGCCTTAACCTCTAAAGATTAAAAAATTACAGCCTGGACATGAATTTGTCATTCAGAAAGCAATAATGTGACCTTGAGGTCAAACTTCAAGGTCAACAACCATGGCATGTGACAAATGGCCTTGATATTATCTACCAACATTCCAAAAATTAAAAGCCTACCTCAAAAGATAAAAAATTTACAGCCTGGAAGAATTTGTCATTCAGAAAGCAATAATGTTATCTTAAGGTCAAAGTTCAAGTTCAAAGGTCAACAACCATGGTATGTGACACATCCCCTTGATATTATCTACCCACATTCCAAATATCAAAAGCCTTGACCTCGAAAGATAAAAAAGTTCCAGCCTGGACACGAATTTGTCATTCAGAAAGCAATAATGTGACCTTGAGGTCAAAGTTCAAGGTCAACAATCATGGTATGTGACACCTGGCCTTGATATTACATGTATCTACCAAAATTCCAAAAATCAAAAGCATACCTCAAAAGATAAAAAATCGATATGCACAGGGGTGCAAAAGCCGAGTTGCCGTATTTTATTAACCAAAACTTTCAATAAAATTGGTTAAGAACTTTTCGAGTTATGGTCCGGAAACCACTAATTCAAGAAATTGTCTAACGTTTTTCTGTCGCTGTGACCTTGACCTTGAACGGATTTACCCCAAAATCAATAGGGTTCCTCCTCTTATGGTATGTAACAATATCCCAAAGTTTCAATAAAATTCGTTGAGAACTTTTCAAGTTATGGTCCGGAAACCACTAATTCAAGAAATTTTCGAATGTTTTTCTGTCGCTGTGACCTTGACCTTGAACGGATTTACCCCCAAAATCAATAGGGTTCCTCCTCTTATGGTATGTAACAATATCTTAAAGTTTCATTAAAATCGGTTCACAACTTTCTGAGTTATGGCCCGGAAAACAATTGTTGACGCCCGCCCGCCCAGCCGCCCACCATCATCATAACAATAGCCGAGTTCAACTTCGTTGCAACTCGGCTAAAATGTTACAGTCTGGACATGAATTTGTCATGCAGAAGGCAATTATGTGACCTTAAGGTCAAAGTTCAAGGTCAAAGGTGATCAACCATGGTATGGGACACATTGCCTTGATATTATCTACCTACATTCCAAATATCAAAAGCCTACCTCAAAAGATTAAAAAGTTACAGCCCAGACAAAATTTTGTATGGACCGACAGACTGATTACTATAGGTCGTCCGGCAAAAAGTGGTGGGGCGCAAATTACAAGTAGAGTTATTTTCAATACAAATATTAAATCTATTAATGAAGCAACAAAAAAGTGTTTAAAAAAACAGTGTTGATCCTTTTCAATTGAATTTATTAAATCCTTTATGTTAGTACATGTGTACATTTGACCTCATACAGAAATATAGACTTAACATGCTCAAATTGTTCTAAAGTTAGAATCATATTCCAAGTGAAGTATCATAAAGTTTGTGAGGAAAATATACAATACAATTAATCCCTTTAAAAAACGTAGTTACATATAGAAGAATGCAATTATATTTTGAACTTACCTTCAAAGTTTCAAAGTTTCTCTTTGAATTTTTAATGATGTGAATTTCCATCCATCTTTTAAAAAAATACATAAATTTAAACTATAATTTATAAGTCATGTAATATTGCTTTCAAATTTTTTACAAATTTATCAATGAAATTACTCAAAAAGAGAGCAACATGACAATTATATGTATACACTGTGGGTTTTTATTTTCCATATTGTCGATCTTTATATTTAAATATTCTGGGATTTTATCTTGTTATTATAAATAGTTTGTTTGCCACTAGCCTCGATATTTAAAGATAGTTCTAAATTTATAATGTTGTTAAACAGAGCAGTCATTTATTGAAAGAAAAATATTTGAGCCAGGGCCAAAATTAAAATATTGTTTGTTTGCTGTTTTCCAACCAAGCCTAAATCAGCAACATTTTATTGTTATAGTTTTGAAATATTTTTTAATTGTGGGTTGTTCCATTCCAATTTGCATGTAAATGAAGATCCTAATACATACTTTAACTTCACTTTTTTTAAACTTTCATGTAAAATTTTCATTTTCAATTTTATACTGAAACATGTGGTACATTGTTGACATGCTGCAATCACAGTTTAAACATTTCTCCTACCTAGCAACACCTAGCAACACATAGCTCCAAATTTCCAACAATATATTTTTTTAAAGTTGGCCAAAGATGGTAGTTATTTAATAAGTTTTATAAAAAAAAAATTGAGTTTTATTCCAGTGTGGCATTGAAGATTGTTAACAGGTTGTTAATATTGTAAAAATATATTATCCATTTGAATAATGCTGGAATGAATTACCGCAACAAAATCCACACATCAAAGGTAATCAATAGTTACCACAACTATAGCCACACATCAAAAGTAATCAATAGTACCACAACTATAGCCACACATCAAGGATCATAAATAGTTACCACAACTATAGCCACTCATCCAGGATCATCAATAGTTACCACAACTATAGCCACTCATCAAGGATTATAAATAAATACCGCAACTATAGCTACACATCAAGGATCATCAATAGTTATATAATTAAAGACAAGCATCAAGGATCATCAATAGTTACCACAACTATAGCCACATATCAAGGATTATAAATAGTTACCACAACTATAGCCACACATCAAGGATCATCAATAGTTACCACAACTATAGCCACACATCAAGGATCATCAATAGTTACCACAACTATAGCCACACATCAAGGATCATCAATAGTTACCACAACTATAGCCACACATCAAGGATCATCAATAGTTACCACAACTATAGCCACACATCAAGGATCATCAATAGTTACCACAACTATAGCCACACATCAAGGATCATCAATAGTTACCACAACTATAGCCACACATCAAGGATCATCAATAGTTACCACAACTATAGCCACACATCGAGGATCATCAATAGTTACCACAACTATAGCCAAACATCAAGGATTATAAATAGTTACCACAACTAAAGCCATGCATCAAGGATCATCCATAAATCCAATGCAGTTTTATTTGACTTGTAAAGTTCTTTTGTGTAACCCCTGCAGTTGTTTCATGTGACCCTTGCAGTTGTTTCATGTGACCCTTGCAGTTGTTTCATGTGACCCTTGCAGTTGTTTCGTGTGACCCTTGCAGTTGTTTCATGTGACCCTTGCAGTTGTTTCATGTGACCCTTGCAGTTGTTTCATGTGACCCTTGCAGTTGTTTCATGTGACCCTTGTAGTTGTTTCGTGTGACCCTTGCAGTTGTTTTATGTGACCCTTGCAGTTGTTTCATGTGACCCTTGCAGTTGTTTCGTGTGACCCTTGCAGTTGTTTCGTGTGACCCTTGCAGTTGTTTCGTGTGACCCTTGCAGTTGTTTCGTGTAACCCCTGCAGTTGTTTCATGTGACCCTTGCAGCTGTTTCGTGTGACCCTTGCAGTTGTTTCGTATGACCCTTGCAGTTGTTTTGTGTGACCCCTGCAGTTGTTTTGTATGACCCTTGCAGTGTTTTATGTGACCCCTGCAGTTGTTTTGTATGACCCTTGCAGTTGTTTTATGTGACTCTTGCAGTTGTTTTGTATGACCCTTTCAGTTGTTTGAGGAGACCCTTTCAGTTGTTTTGTGCAAAGTCTGCAGTAGTTTTGTGTGACCCTTGCAGTTGTTTCATGTGACCCTTGCAGTTGTTTCATGTGACCCTTGCAGTTGTTTTGTGCGACCCCTGCAGCTGTTTAGTGTAACACCTGCAGTTGTTTTTGGTGACCCTTGCAGTTGTTTCGTGTGACCCTTGCAGTTGTTTTGTGTAACCCCTGCAGTTGTTTTGTGTCACCCTTGCAGTTGTTCTTGTTGTTGTTTCATGTGACCCTTGCAGTTGTTTCATATGACCCTTGCAGTTGTTCTTGCAGTTGTTTCATGTGACCCTTGCAGTTGTTTTGTGTGACCCTTGCAGTTGTTTCGTGTGACCCTTGCAGTTGTTTCATGTGACCCTTGCAGTTGTTTCATGTGACCCTTGCAGTTGCTTCGTGTGACCCTTGCAGTTGTTTCAGGAGACCCTTGCAGTTGTTTCGTGTGCCCCTTGCAGTTGTTTCGTGTGACCCTTGCAGTTGTTATTGCAGTTGTTTCAGGAGACCCTTGCAGTTGTTTCGTATGACCCTTGCAGTTGTTTCGTGTTACCCTTGCAGTTGTTCTTGCAGTTGTTTCAAGAGAACCTTCCAGTTCATATTGTTTAAATCTGTCTTTCTTGACAATGCATCTAAAGCCTATCTTTTAATGTTCTCTTGTCCGATATGTAATTCATATTTGACCACTAAATAGCATACATGTATTTGAATGTCACATACGTAAACTCACCCATTAAGTTAGCAACTTGCCACAAATCTACATAAAGTGGGTCTCCAATAGTTAGCTGGTGGTATCTAGGATTGTGGGGCATTGAAAGAGCATCTAGGTTCCCCAACACTAGGTCTGATAACCATAATGCGTTGACTATTGTCAACTTCTTTTCCTTTGCTTTGTTATACCTCTCACTAGTAGTGCTGTTTGAAAAAAGATATAATATTACACAACAGCAATCATAGTCAACTCCCCAAAAAACTAGACAAAGTCGATCTAGGGATCACTGACACCCCAGCTTTTGTAAAAATTTCTAATGTTTTTCGTGGACTCTGACCTTGAAATTTGACGAATTCCCCCCCAATTTGATAGGCTTCTTACCAACATACTATGTAACAATATCCCACAGTTTCGTTCAAATCGGATGCAAACTCTTTGAGTAACTGTCCAGAAACAACTTTTTGTATAAAATTTTTACAAGATTTTGCAGACTGCGACCAAAAACATTTGACGGATTTCCCCCAAAATCGATAGGCTTCTTACCAACCTGATATATAACAATATCCCAAAAGTTTCATTCAAATCACATGCAAACTTTTTAAGCTATCGACCGGAAACAACTTCTTTGTACAAATTTCTATACTAAATGTTACACCCCACATGCGCTCAGCGTTTTGCTTACATTTTTTAATTATTCCATACTGTACCTTTATAGTGCTAAAATCCGATTTGAAAAAAATCTACACGATAGCACGTCCATATTTATATTATGTCTTTGTTGTTGAAATATCCGAAATCGTCCTTGACATTTGCTACGGGAATTTTACATGGGAAGTCAACCATTTGAGTTTCTAAAGGGACCTAGCTTTGTTTTCAAAAGATCGTCTGCTTTCGTAACGTTCAATGGTATTCGGACAAACCGCGAGACTTTTCCCGCCTTAACTGCAGACGACATGACCCGAAGGATTTCGAATAGATAACAATTGACTCTTCCAAACATACACTTCCGTGGTAATTTAGGTCAAACTTTACTATAGAAAAGTGCTCTATCAAAGTGAAAAAATCTGCCGCATTTCAAACCGCCGACTATCACTTGGATATAATTGTTGTTGTCAGTTTACACATTCTATAATCTACAAAAGGATCATAAGCTGGACCAAACGCGGTAAGCAGTTTTTATTTGTCAGCCAAAAAAACCGCTATATTGCCGCTTCGAAACTTACTATAACGTTTTTCGTGGACTGTGACCTTGAAATTTGATGGATTTGCCCCAAAATCAATAGGCTTTTTACCAACCTGTATATAACAATATCCTAAAGTTTCATACAAATCGGATGCAAACTTTGAGTTATTGTCCGGAAACAACTTTTTTGTTAAAATTTCGTGGACTGTGACCTTGAAATTTGACAATTTCCCAAAAAATCAATAGGCTTTTTACCAACCAGATATATAACAATATCCCAAAGTTTCATTTAAATCGGATGTAAACTTTTTGAATTATCATCCGGAAACCAAATGTGGACAGACGGATAAATGGAAGGACGGACGGACATGAAGACCACTATATATCCCCCAACTCTGTCCAAAAAAACAGAAGATAATTTCAAACCAACCTCTTGACAGTGTTTTTCTAAATAAAATATTCTCATTTATAATACTACGTCTTTTTGCTTCGCAGCTGTCATCTATAAAACTACCAGTCTTGCTTCACAGCTGTCATTTATAAAACTACCACTCGTTGCTTCACAGCTGTCATTTCTAAAACTACCACTCTTGCTTCACAGCTGTCATTTATAAAACTACCACTCTTGCTTCACAGCTGTCATTTATAAAACTACCACTTGTTGCTTCACAGCTATCATTTCTAAAACTACCACCCTTGCTTCACAGCTGTCATTTATTAAACTACTAATCATTGCTTCACAGATGTCATTTATAAAACTACCAATCTCTTCTTCACAGCTGTCATTTATAAAGCTACCACTCATTGCTTCACAGCTGTGATTTATAAAACTACCAAT
This sequence comes from Limnoperna fortunei, assembly GCA_944474755.1. Classification (NCBI taxonomy): domain Eukaryota; kingdom Metazoa; phylum Mollusca; class Bivalvia; order Mytilida; family Modiolidae; genus Limnoperna; species Limnoperna fortunei. Next base: position 18,030,613 of record OX104121.1, on the reverse strand, counting down.
ATTTGCTTCACAGCTGTCATTTATAAAACTACCAATCTTTGCTTCAAAGCTGTCACTTATAAAACTACCAATCTTTGCTTCACAGCTGTCATTTATAAAACTACCAATCTTTGCTTCACAGCTGTCATTTAGGAACAGATCATGGCAGACATGGTTTAACTCCAAAAGAAAGGGCAATCAACAGAAAAGAAACTCTAGATACTAAACTAGACAGCATATTCAATATGTTAGCCACTGTGAATCAATCAATTGTTAACCTCACTGAACTCGTAACTGAAATGAAACGAGATCTTGGCAGTGAAAAACGTAACATTGCTGATCTAATGGAAAACCAACTCAAGAATATCAACCTGAAAATTAAAGAACAATTAGCTCCGTTGGATAACAAAATCAAACATCACAATACTTCGTTGGACTCTCTTCATACCAAATCAAATGTTCTTGACACACAGATTAAAAGTGGTATAGATAGACAAAACATAACAGAGGCAAAAATCGACAAAGTTCAAAACGAAATTGCTACACATTACGAATCACAAGACGAATCCATTACAGGACTCAAAGAATATCTTAAACAGACTGTCCCGGTCCATTCTACAAAAGATGAAACCAAAACTGAAACCCAACCTTCGAAATGTGGTGAGGCATTCATCGACACTCTAATTCTCAGTGACTCAATTCTGAACAGAATTAATACTCAAAAGTTTACACATAATGAACTTACCATCCATCAGTATATCCGTGGAGGTGCAAAAAATTGCCTCCAATACATAAATACTAAAGGGCACTCTATTCCAGACCCTAAAAGAGTTCTATTGCACATAGGAGCCAGAGATATCCAGGAAAATGGAGCTAAATCCTGTGAATTCAAAGAACTTTTTGAAGCTATGTCCAAGACTTGGCCTTCCTCGAAAATATATATATTACCAATTCTCAAAAGAAAGGACAAGCCACCCAGTGTAATTAAGACAGCAAATGAAAGTATTATAGAAGCTAGTAAAAACATATTCAACATCAATGTACTACCCTCCTTCAATCCAGCTGATGATATGTTCTTTGATGACGTACATTTGAACAACAGTAAAGGTATTCCAGCTATTGTCAGATTTCTTAAAACTGAACTTAACATCCCATCTAGAAATGGAAGTCAGATCTCTAAACCTAACGTACAAAACAATAAACATTCAGCACGAATTACACCACCAATGAACAAACCGTTTCATAAAAGTGCTAATAACAGGAACAACGTAGATAGTCCGTCGCTCCCCCCGACACCACCATTTCCAGGACATCTAATCAACACATATCTACCTAAACAACCACCGATGTACCAACCATCTGGACCTCCCATGCCTCCGTATCCATTTTATCCACCCTGGATGTGGGGACCGTACTTCCCACCAAGGATACCATTCAACCAGAACATGCCGCCTAATATCACAAAACAACCCATTCACGTGTAAATTTCATTACTGTGCTCACATGTATTAGCCCATGTATAAAATGAGCATAAAGTGTGTTCAATATTTCTTTTTTCTACAATTATTATGTAGTGTTACTAAGAAAGTACTTAGTTTTGCCGTTTTTTTGTTTGTTTTTTTTTTATATACATGTACCTTTAATTTCCTCATTCTATAAATCATTATATTATTGACTCTATGTTTGATGTACAAATACTCATCTCATGTACTACATACAATTTATGGATAACATTGTAGAGTTTCTAATCTGATCTGCAATATGCCACACAAAATGTTTAGGAATTGTTATTATAACCATCTAGTTCAAAACAGATGTAATTTAGACAATGTCATTTTTACTCATATCTCTATGCTATACATGTTATATGTATTTTTAGATTGATGGCTTAATTTGTATGGTCAATAGTATAAATATCTAATGTCAGAATTACTTACTGCTACAGTAGCTTTTGCTCATGGTTCAAAACGGGTTTGTAACCCACGTTTATAATTACATGTATATGATAATGTTGAGAAAATAATTATTATTGCATTACTTTACTTTGCACATAAAGTAACCATATTTAATCTAATTTCTTACTAGAAAGAATTTAACCAAGAACTTTTATTATTATTCCTTAAAATAATTTTCAAAGTCAAAACAATTCACAAATCCTTTTAACTGTACAGGTCGAATTAGCAAAAATGCCCAAATCATGCAATTTGAAAACCAACTTGAAGATAGGTATGTGGAATATACAAGGCTTATCTCAAGAAAAGATAAACAGTGACGTTTTTGTTAAATTTATGTCTGATATGCAAATTGTTAGTTTTATTGAAACATGGTGTGACAGTGGTGACAAACATCACAATATTTCAGGCTTTACTTGTATTTCTAATAATAGTAGGAAAAAACATAAAAAAGCAAGACGCAGTTCTGGAGGCGTATCCATTTATATTAAAAACAACTTGCGCAGTGGTATTACAGCATTACCCCATGACCATTATGACATATCATGGGTGAAACTAGATAAAACTTTTTTTAACCTTAAAAATAATATTTATCTAGGCTCCATTTATTTTTCACCAGAAAACTCTCTTAACAAGGTAGAAGACCTTGATGAAAGATACTCAAAATTACTTAGAAATATAGAATGTTATAGCCAACTTGGTGATATTCTACTTCAAGGCGACTTTAATGCATATACTAATACTAAAGATGACTTTGTTATTTCTGATGAATCTACTTTACCAGAAGTGAATGATCTTAGATATACAAAAGATATTCATATGTATAGAAATAATCTTGATAAAAAAAAGTCTAAATAGAAGTGGTAAACTTTTACTTGATTTATGTAAAGAATGTAGTTTAAGAATTCTAAATGGAAGAAAACCTGGTGATCCATTTGGCAACTATACATGTATCTCATATAATGGTTGTAGTCTTGTAGACTACTCAATAGCATCCCCAGATTTATTTAAGAATATTGGTATGTTCAAAGTACATGACTTCACTCCTATATCTGACCATTGTCCAATAAGTTGCTCAGTGTTCACTTGTTTTACTAGTTATTCCACCCCAACCCCAAAGACTAATCTTTATCCTCTCCCTGAGAAATTTATATGGAATACAGAATCGATAGAGAATTTCAAAGAAAACATTCAAAGTTCCCAAGTAAAAGAAAAGATAAACACTTATATTGCTATGGATCACAAAGATAGTGAAACCTCAGTAGAACATTTAAATAAAATTCTTTATGAAACAGCCAAAAATTCTGCTAAATTGATAAGAAAAAATCCTAAAGGGAATAATAAAAAATCATCAAAACCATATTTTACAGAATCTTGTCGTGAACTTCGTTTCACTGTTCAAAAATATTGCTCACTCACTAATAAGAACCCCGATAATGGTGAATACAGGAAAGCATTTTACTCTTTCGCTCTAAATATAGAAGACAATGCAGAAAAGAGGAGAAGAACTACAAAGCGCAAATATTTGACAGCATAAATAGTAATCTGAATAAAGATCCAAAATCATTTTGGAAACTGATAAATAAACTAAATAATTCAACAGAAACAAAAAATGAAGAATATTTTTGTGAAAAAGACTTTATTAATTTCTTCAAAGAAATTAACTTGGGTTCAACAGTTAATAATAATTTCCATAAACAAGTCATTTTAAACCTTAATAAACTCAAAGAAACTAACCTTAATAAAGTTCATACTTTAAATGATCAAATATCCACTGAAGAAATACTTAAAGCTGTAAAAACACTAAAAAATGGTAAATCAGCCGGAGCAGATTTTATCTCAAATGAAATGATAAAGAATGGAATACAAATTCTTCTTAATCCACTTTGTAAGCTATTCAATATATTTTTCAACTCAGGCTCTTTTCCTTCTATTTGGAATGAGAGCTATATTTCCCTCATTTACAAAAAAGGGGATAAGCTTGACCCATCTAATTATAGAGGAATATCAATCACCTCCAATTTAGGTAAACTATTTAATAAAATTATACATGAGAGGTTATATAAATTTATTGATTCAAATAACCTTATAGATAAAAACCAAATAGGATTCAAACCTAAAGCCAGAACATCAGATCACATTTTTACATTAAAGTCAATTATTGAAAACCATAAATCTAAAAAGAAGAAAGTTTTTGCAGCCTTCATAGATTTGAGAAAGGCTTTTGATACAGTTTGGCGAGAAGGTTTATTTTATACCTTAGCAAAAAATAAATTTCCAGAAAAGATTTTTAACATCATTTATTCAATGTACCAAAATACAAAATGTAGAATTAAATTTCCATGTGGACTCAGTGAATATTTTCCCTCCATTTGTGGTGTCAAGCAAGGAGATGTCCTCAGCCCTACACTCTTTAATTTATATATAAATAAAATCACTAATGAGCTAATAAAAAATAATAATGATCCAATTCACATTGGTAATCTAAAGATAACTTCATTACTTTATGCAGATGACATAATATTGCTTTCTGAAACCGAAGAAGGACTACAAAATGCACTAGACATACTACAAATTTTTTGTACATCATGGAAACTTGAAATAAACACACAAAAATCTAAAGTTATAGTTTTCAATTCAAATGGCAAAACTTTCCTTAATCAATTTAAAATAGGAGATAAAACCCTTGAAACAGTGAAATCCTACTGTTACTTGGGAATCACTATAAAGTTTAATGGTAATTTAAATCTGTCCAAAACCAATTTGATGGATAAAGGCAGGAAAGCCTGGTATAAAATTAAGAAAATTTTAACACTAAACAACCCTTGCATTTTATTAGAAAAATTATTTGATACACTAGTTGTACCTATAATTCTATATGGTAGTGAGGTCTGGGGCAGTAAAAAAACATACAACGACTCAGACCCATATGAAAATTTACATATTAAATTCATAAAAGAAATGTTAGGCGTCCATTGTAAAACCACTAACATAGCCTGCTTAGCAGAAACAAATCGTACTTCTCTACACATCAAAGTTAAACTTGGTATTATAAAATTTTTGGATCATATCATAAGTTCCCCTAATACATTGGTCTGTGAAATACTGGAACAAACTAAACACAAAAATACCTGGCTTACACAAGTCAAACACTTGTTTAATACTTTAGGTTTTGGCAACATCAATCAAGATTTTAACGGTATAAAATTTCATTTACCCAAAATTGAACAACGGCTGAAAGACCAATTTAAACAAAATCTTAACTGTTCTCTTACATCATATGAAAAACTGTCCTTCTTTCGCCAAGTATTTGTCCCATCAACTAGACCTCCCTATATAGATATTTGTAAGGATAAAACTGAAAGATCCATAATAAGTAAACTAAAATTAAGTGCTCATACACTAGCCATTGAAAAGGGTAGATATAAAATATTGAACGAACTAATCGTGTTTGCCTGTCATGTGACGGGGGCCACATTGAGGATGAATATCACTTCTTCTCTGTGTGCCCCCGCTATTCATCACTAAGAAATGAATACTACAATAAAATTAAATTAAAACTGCCATTCCTTTCTAACTGTAAATTTAATATCAAGGAAATCTCTTTTCTGCTTAATAGCAAAACTGAAATTGTCAAATTAACAGCCAGATTTATTAAAAGTTGCTTAAACATAAGATCAGAATGATTCATTTTTTTAACTGTATTACCACTGTCACACCATGAATATCATATAGATTATAACTTGTATATATAACTATATGTTTATTGTAAAAGTGACAGTCTTGTTTCATGCCTTAACCATTTATTGTAAATGTGTTTGCGCAAATAAATATTGTCTTGTCTTGTCTTGTCTTTATACAACTACCACTCATTGCTTCACAGCTGTCATTTATAAAACTACCAATCTTTGCTTCACAGCTGTCACTTATAAAACTACCAATCTTTGCTTCACAGCTGTCATCTATAAATAAGCTGTATATTTAGCACCAATCTTCAAGACGCTTTTTTTTCTTCCTCGTTAAATTTTGTCGGACAGATTACCTGAAATTTAAGATTTAAAAAAAATGTCAATGCTTTGCTTTAACTACATATCTTTTAGCCCAAAGGATAAAAACAGTTACGTAAGCTGTGTGAAAATCTAGAACCACAGACAGACAATACCATAAATAAATTTTGGAACACTGAATTTAGAGGGAGGATTTATCAGAGCTAATTACACATTCACAGGTGGGAGTTTGTCTGGTCACAGAAAGTCTGACTGTCACCATAGAGGATAATATCAGATTTTGTTAGTTTAAATTTGCCTCAGAATTTTGGGGTTTCCCCTGGATCAAATTTCCCAATTTTGTCTAAATATTTCCCAATTTATGACAAAAATCCCAACAAAAGACCATAAGAACAGACAATCATGGTCTATATCATTCTATATTATTCACTGCTTCCATTGGAGGACTACTCCCCTTTCAATTTTTTTTCCATTCTAAAAAGAAATCGTCATAATTTTGTCGCTCCATGTTTATCGTGCTTATGCGCCATAACAGAACAGTGTAAGCTGATTCCCGTCCGACTTTTACCTTGTACAAACTGCTCGACGGGAAACCACTTTAAAGGAAAAGAAGTTAGGGAAAATTCCGGAGCTGATTTGAACTCTGTGCCAGAAATTTTTTAAGTGTTAAACGAGTATTGCAATAGATTTACACATAATAATAATTAGTACTTTGGCAGTAGTCATTTTCATTTTTTATTATTTTAAGTATGTTTACATACTTGTAAAAGTGTATTTTACATAATATAAATATTTTTATAGGATTAACAGTGTTGAAATTTTTACATGTCCTTCATTTATAATTCTAGCAACTTATTTAAAAAATATTTATTCTATTGTAATGTATTTTTTTCTGGTTTTTCATTGATACTTTATCCTTAATAATTTAAACAGCTAAAAAAAAATCCATATAATTCCAAGACGTATTTTATTTTGGCTGACTGAAATAGCCATATTAAATTTATCTACGCTGACTGAAAAAGCTTTTTTTATTGGACCGACTGAAAGGGTCCATTCTTTATGTCTAGACGTGGGCTAGACCATAAACTATGTATTACCCCTTGTAGTTATTTTTAGAATACGGGAAATTTTGTGACACTAATTATAGTCGGTAAGTATGTCGGATGTGAATTCCGACGCTGTCTTATCTTGTACCTCTGAGGATGAGGGTGATATTTTAAAGGATCAAGCTGAATCTATCAATCAAAAAATTTATTCTGATAAAATGAGTACTAGATCATGTGCTCATGGTTCTGAAAATTTTAATGCTGCGGCATGTAAAAGCAGAGTAAAAGGATACTGCTATGAAACGCAAGTTACCGGTTAGTAAAGTTGTTAATAAAAATAAAGGTCCAAAAAGAGCAAAAATTCTAATTCTTTTCAGGATATTGAGGCCTTAAAATCCACACTAGAAATTGATACTATTGTTAATAGTATTACATCATTAACAGGTCTTGTAAAAATATTTCAAGCAACATCATTAAAAATTAATGCTATAACCCTTGCTTTTAGTACTGGTCAGCCATGTTCCTCCACAAATGCTCGCACTACTCCATCTGCAACTGTCACTCGACCAACCCAATCTGCTTCTGTTAGTCGCCTCCCTGAGATTGAGGTTGCTTCAACTGAATATATAGCTTCATTGGTTGATGTTCCAATTTATGAGAATGGTAATTATTACCCTTTTGTTAATATACCTGAAAACTCTAGGTATGACCTTGACTATTTTCAAAAAGAAACTGAAAACACACTTATTTAGACACGCGTTTTCATGAACTCCTGTGATATTATAAATTGATGCCAAAAGACGTTTTTTTTGTGTTTTATAAAGTTTTTTTTGTCTATTTAAAATTTATTAAATGATTTTTAAATGCATATTATTTTTACTTTAAATTAGCTATATTACTTTTCCCTTTCCTGTGAAGTTGGTTTTTTTTTCGTTTTTTATTTTCTTAAAGGTTAATTAATAGTACTATTTTTAATATAAATTTATATAATTCGTCTAAAGAAATAGTCAACAATTGTTCGTACGGGATGTTGGATCATTACGGTAGATAACGATACTGTACAGACTAAAATAAAATATTTGTTTAAAAATATGTACAACAACATCTAGATACATAATTAAAGCGAAAACAAAGTTTTACACTTTAAAAAATTGCACTTGTCAAATATTTCGCCTGACCAACAGGCTTCGTCAGTGTTTTTACAACGAATGACAATAACAGGTAAAACGTTTTTGTCGTTATACGTATGTGATGTATACGATATCTAGTAATTAACGTAAGTATGTACATGTGTATAAATATGTAGCACTATTTATACGGTTAAGATCAATATATATATATATATATTACACAAAAAAGCAGTTTTAAAATAAATTAAACGACACGTAATTCTGCATGAATATTCGGAGACCATGGTTGTATCTGGTCTAAGGTCCTATAATTTTTCATTAATTCCCTTCGGAAATGATGTTCCCAATGTTTTTTATCCAAAAACTTTCTTCTCTTTTCTCTGTTTGTCTGTCCACCTTGGGTTATGGTCTATTAGGGTCACCCTGAGTTTATTAAAAATTTCAGCTATTGCAGTGCCGTGCGTACGTCGGTGCCTATTAAGGGGTAAGTTGGTTTTGCATATTGTGTCGCTTCTGTGCCCGTTCATTCGTTTGCTGAACCGTTGCACAGACTCACCAACATACTGGAGATTGCATATACCACACTGTAACAGGTATATGATGTTCTCACTTTTGCAATTCAAATTGACATGTATGTCAAATTGTTTGCCATGTGATGTGCTGGGGAAGTTTTGGGTGTGTTGTATGTGATCACATGTCATACAACGACCGTCACTACAGATGCAACATTGCCCCGATTGGCGGCTACGTGACGACATTTCTGCTCGGACTAACTGATCTTTTAAACTTTTGGGTTTTCTAAAGGCCATTACAGGAGGTTCTGGAAATATTTTTGAAAGTTGATGATATTTTTTCAATTGTTGTCCATCGTTCGCGGATAGTACGTGCGATGTCTTTAAAAGTTGGGTGGTATGTTAGGACAAACGGGACTCTATTGTTAGTTTTCTTTTCTCTGTACTGCAGAAGCTGGTCCCTACTGATGTTGGCTTTATTAAAACCTATTGATATGTTTTTGTTATTGTATCCTCTCTGCTTTAGATGGCATCGAAGCTCTCCAAGACGCTGCTTAGTTTTAGCCTCCGTAGAACAGATGCGTTTAACTCGCAGAGCTTGGCTAAAAGGAATACTTTTGCTGTAATGTTTAGGATGGCAGCTGTTTGGTGAGAGGTACTGATGTTTATCTGTGAGTTTACAGTACAGATCAGTTGACATAATTCCATCTATTACGGTAGTCGTGGTATCTAAGAATGAGATTTTAGATGTGGACATTTCATGTGTGAATTTGATAAAAGAATGTATACTGTTAGCGTGGTCAAAGAACTGTTTAAGGTTTTCCTCGCTTTCAATCCATTTCATGTCAACATCATATATGAACCTAAACCATGAGAGTGGATGGTGGAGAGAAGAGTTTAGAAGTTGTTTCTCGAGTTTTCCCATAAAGATGTGAGCATAGGATGGTGCCATTTTGGTTCCCATGGCTGTTCCGTTAATTTGTAAATAGTGCTCGCCATTAAACGTAAAATTGTTATGTTTTAATACAAGTTCAAGTAGTTGAATTAGGCACTCAGTGGGGGGATCTTTGATGTCGCGTTGTTCCCAGACCTCCTTGCATGCTGTTATGCCGTCGTCGTGTGGTATATTGGTGTACAATGATGTTAAATCCATGGAGACGAGGATTGTGTACGGTGGAAGTGGATTCATGAATTCCATTTTACGCAGGTAGTCGTTTGTGTCTTTTATGTAAGATGGTAAAGTTTCCACGTGTGGTCTTAAGTGGAAATCTATAAACTCTGATATTTTCTCTGTATGATGTCCGTTGGCCGAAACTATGGGTCTACCGGGGTTATTCTCCTTATGGATTTTAGGCAGGAGATAAAAACGACCAGCTCTGGGATTTTCCGGTTGTAGATATTCAAGGGTGTCTTTATCAATGTGACCCTTTTTGTGCATGGATGTTAGGTTCTTACTTATTATTTTTGCAAAATTATCCGTTGGATCAGAGTCAAGTTTTTTATTGAATTTTTCGTCAGTCAGTTGTCTTTCGGCTTCTCTAATGTAATCAGATTTATCCATTACTACTACTGCACTCCCTTTGTCTGCTGGTTTGATGATAATGTCATCTCTTTCTTTTAGTTGGTTCAAAGAGTTCATTTCTTCTTTTGACAAGTTGTTAAAGGAAGGGTTGTAGTTTTTGGCAATACTCGTCACGTCCGACTTTACTTGGTCGATGAAAGACTCAAGAGTTTTGCTAGGCTTAGGAATCCAGGTACTCTTTTTCTTAAATCTAGGTATCTAGGGTTCATGTTCATTGTTCTTGGATTCATCGATATTATTGCTACAGTCCTCTTCTTCGTCTTTAGATTTGAAGTGTTCCTTAATCCTGAGTGCCCTTGCAAACTTGTTGAGGTCGTTTTCAAGTTCAACTTCATTTATTTTGTTGTTAGGGGCACAGAAATTAAGACCTTTCGACAGCAGGTTAGTTTCTGTTTCCATCAATGGTGTGGACGATAGAATCACAACATTTACAATATTGGTATTAGTTTTTGATATTTGCTTACGTTTTCTGAAGCGACGTTTTCTAGATCTCTTTTCGTGTGTAGGTTGAAGTTGGTTTAACGGTGGCTTAACGGGAACAATACCATCTTTTGAAAAAATTTTGTTTTGTTTTGATTCTAGTTTTGTTGTTTCTATCGACCTAATTTCATCAAGTCGTCTTTGTAAGTTCTTATATTCCTTAGATGTCAAAGTATGTTCGGAAGTGTCTATCAACTTTGTTATTTGTTTGTCCAGTATTTCTTTTTGGTGTAGAGCATACTGGAGTAAAAGATTCATAAGACGCATAGAGCAATCGAATAATATTGAGTCCCATCTGAATCGAAATCTTTTAGATTGAGCACCAGTTGTTTGTGGTGATAATTTAATTTGTAACCCTATCGGTATAATTTCGTTCGAGATATAACATCGAAGATTGGAAGCACGATGCGTTGTTTGTACATGTTTCTTGGTAAAACTTCTTAATTTCTTGAAATAAAAGTCAAAATCCATGATGGTTTATCAGTAAGAACAATTGGATTACGTGAAAACACATAATACTGACTAAATAAAATATGGATAATTCGTCTAAAGAAATAGTCAACAATTGTTCGTACGGGATGTTGGATCGTTACGGTAGATAACGATACTGTACACACTAAAATAAAATTTTATAAATATTTTTATAATAATATATTTATATTTTTCATTTTTACTTTTGCCAATTTCTTTTATCTTTTTTCAATTTTGTATTTAACTTGATGGTTATAACTTTTAAATTGATCTTTCACATTTCATTTCAGTCTTTTAAATTTTACATAACATTATCCTCTTTTTAATATGTGTGTACATATTTGTAGATAATTATATATATATTTTAGTAATCTTGTGTGTAATATACTATTGATTATGTCACTGATGTCTTTCTATATATTTTTACTTTTTTATGATTATGATGTACAGCGCTTTGAGAAATAATATATTTGATTTAGCGCTTTATAAAAATTGTAATAATAATAATAATAATAATAGTAATAAGTATGGAATATTCCCCAGTTGAATATGGAGGAAAAAGCTGGACCTAAAATAGGGACAGGCTTGGCTAAAGCAGTAAATGCAGCTCTTACAATCAAATCAGACAAGGATAGTATTTCAGATATTGCTAAGAAGTGTGTACGCCCTGAAAATGCGACTTATCTTTGTGCACCAAAATGTAACAAAGAAATATGTAACCCTTTGGGTTCAGTACCGCATGCAAAAGATCTTTCATTCAAGAAGTACAAAAGTATATGGCTTTGGGTTGGGGTCTGATCGATAGTCCGACAGTCCGTTGGTCCGACAGTCCATTGGTGCGACAGGTCGTTAGTCAGACGGTTCGATAGTCCGACAGGTCGTTAGTCCAACTGTTCGATAGTCAGACAGTTCGATAGTCCAGTGGAACATGGAGATTTTTTTTCATTGTCTGGTTTCACGTTGTCATATATTTGTCTACTGTTTTTGATATTTGAGATTTACCATCATCGTATTATATACTGTGGTTAGTAACTTCCTGAATTTTTCCCTTTAAAACTTGAAAGACGTGTCTGTAATCTGCATTAAAGATATGGAACTGGTTCACGGATCACAATATCTTTTTAACTGCACAATATATTCCTGGCTTATTTAATACTGATGCAGATTTTATGTCTAGAAAGTTTAGAGATTCTTGTGAGTGGTCATTAAAAACTGACATTTTTCAAAGAACATGTAAACACTTTTTTACACCAGATATAGATTTGTTTGCATCAAGGCTTAATAATAAATTACCATTATTTGCTTCCTGGTTTTTCGACCCAGAATCAAAATTTACATATGCTTTCTCTTTTTCATGGACAGAGTTTGAACCATATTTTTTCCACATTTTTCTTTAATATGAAAAGTACTAAACAAAATTGAATTAGATCAAGTACAAAGAGCTATACTTGTTGTTCCTTTTTGGACTACTCAACCATGGTTTGCTGTATTAATTTCAGCACTGATTTTTCTTCCAACTAGACTACCAGACACAAAGATCTACTGGTGTTACCACACACAGGAGAGAATCATCCGCTGAACAAACTTTCCATGATTGCTTGTTGTGTATCGGGACTTTCCTCCAGAAGAGAGAGGAATTTCACAACAGGATGCCTGCATCATCACTAATTCGTGGCGAAAGTCAACCAATAAACAATACCAGTTATGTTGAAAAAGATGGATTTTGTGGTGCTCTAAATGGAAAGTTAATATTTTTAGACTGTCTGAGACAAATGTATAAATTTGCTATTTGTCTTCTTTAATAAATCGGAAATTATCATACTCTGTAATTAATACGCATAAAGCAATGTTGTACCAGACTTTACCATTTTTTGGAATAAAGTGGACTTTTTAAGACTCAATTTTGATTCCTAGACTATTAAAAGGTTATTTCCTATTTAAAGGTTATTTCAACTCTAAACCAGTGAGACCCAATCAGTTTGTTTACTTGGGATGTATCTGTGGTTTTAAAATATCTGTCCACCCTTTATCCAGTTTCAGATTTGTCATTGAAATTACTTACCTATAAGCTTATAGCTTTAATTGCATTGATCACAGCTTCTAGAGCCCAAACTATTTCAGCTATGGACTTATAATATCTCATAACGTTTATGGATAAATATGTTTTTCACATTAATCAACTTTTAAAAACCTCGAAGCCAGGTCCGGTGTCTCCACCCAATGTTACTTTGTATAAGTTTAATTGTGTGTGATTCATACTTTAGATGAATATTTAAATCGTACTTCCAATATCAGAAAGAGTACAAAATTGTTTATATCTTTTAAAACATTTAATTCGGTAACGTGTACATTGGCTAGATGGTTAAAGCAAGTTCTTACCGTTGCTTTATTTATGGTTCAGCTCGCAAGTCATATGTCAAAATCCGGTAAGACTTCCAATTGAACACCCCCCTTATAAAAAATACGAAATGCGCTAGACTATCACAGGATACACGGAGTTCACACGGCTCGCACTTGCCCAATTGGCAATGCATGACTGTGTCCACTGTGGGGTTTACCAGTGGCTGCCACCCATGCAGTGCTTAATTCTTTTATTTACGTTCGAAATAATCCATTTTTAGTGGGGGTTTAAATTGAAGTCTTTCCCATAATCCTTCATACTATACAGCATCAAGGGTTGCGACTATGCCCTGCAGCTTTCAGAACACCTGTTGATAGTTTATATGTTGAAGCAAACGAGTATTCTTTGTATCAATAAGGAATTAAACTCGGTTTGCAATATGCAACCAAATTAAAGGCTTATCATAGCAATCCTCTTTACGAGAACATTTTTGAAAAGCATCCAATGGACAAGGAGGCTAAGGCTTTAGAAAACGACATTATTAACTGTTGAATTCCTTTTAAATTATATATTTAAGGTCTTTCCCACTTCCAGTGGGAAGACCTTATTGTTTTTGTTCGGATTATTTTTTTTTCCGCCAACTTCAAAACCAAAAAGTTTAAAAACTACGCGACACATCATTTTGGTCTTTCGCGACAAGTTTTGGGCACTGAAAGTCTATTCGGAATTTACCCTGTGAAATCGAAACATTTTTCTTCAGGAAGTTATCTGCCCAATTACCGAAAATCTTGTTATCGCGTAATCTCTGGAACTATAACAGATACAAAAAAAAACTAAAAAGTGACAAATGTTAATGAACTTTTGAGACAACTTTATGACATATTTTGGCTAAAAATTTCTGACTAGCGAAGGCGAGCGGTATCCCTTGAATGTTTCAAAGACTCCACTTATCACACTAACTCACAAACCGTAAGTCGAAATCATGAAAGGTCTTCACCATTTGTCGTCCTGTGACATGTCCTTAAAGTCAAAGTTCAGAAGTGACCTCGACCTTAGGCCTCCAATCTTGTTATCATTACAACTCAAAAACTATAAAAGATAGAAGAAGACAATAAATGGGAAAAAACTCCTCTCATCAAGGCCTTCATTTGATACAGTTTGTCAGAAACTGTGCGATGAAGCGTTTTCGAGTTCGGGCCCTTGACTCATTTCCGTTAATCAGTTTTTGGCATACAACTTGAAAACCGTTACAGATAATACAGTAAACATATAGTTTAACATGATCACCAAGTAAAGGCCTTAAATTTTAGCCCAAACTCAAAGATCACAGGTCAAGGTCATACCATAGCAACCAGGTCACCATTACAAAATGTCCTTAGCAACCATATATTTTTTAAATCAGGATGATGTACTTTACTAAAATATGTCATTTTACAACCGAAAGTTGCATTTTGTCCTTTGCAACGACCACAAAAGTCTTTGACAACCATATATTTTTTTTACTCAGGACAACAGAAATAGTCTATTCCGCCTACAAAATGGTCCAGTAACTTATGTAGTTAAGTTCACTACAAGAGATGAAGAAAAATTAATTTCATAAAGGTATCTGGGAAAGACCTTTCTAATTTTTCTTGAACAATTAGCCCTATCTTTTTAAATACATTTATAATCTATATGGCAACGTGGTTAGGATCTCAAAGTTCATAATAAACTTCATGAGATCCAACCACTTCTGCACAAAACTATAATTTAAAATCTTGTAGAGGGCGTAGAGACGGAGTGGTTTTAACCAGGTGTCGTCTTGGGCATACCAGGACGACACACATATATTTTAAACAATGAACCAAGACCGGAGTGTGTGTCATGCCACTGTCCATATACCATCAAGAATGTCTTCATGGACTCACGGTGTTGACGTGGCACACATTCAGGAACATTTTTATTCTATTAATTCTTATTACAGTTTATTTACAGCTGTCGCTGGCGACACAATTTTACAGGTTTTTTTTAAGGAAATTAATTTATACATAAAGATTTATTTGGATTTTAAAT
The DNA here is from genome assembly GCA_944474755.1 of Limnoperna fortunei. NCBI lineage: Eukaryota > Metazoa > Mollusca > Bivalvia > Mytilida > Modiolidae > Limnoperna > Limnoperna fortunei. The sequence continues at coordinate 18,015,061 of OX104121.1, read as the reverse complement.
TGTGATATTGAATAGCTTTTATTGTTTTCGTTTTCTATTTAACAGTTCATATGCTCATATTATTGTATCAGACCAGGTTTTAGAAAGGATGGATATTTTTTAAATAATTAAATAAATCAAAGTTCTAATTTTCAAGTCCTGAATATAGCTAAAATATTGCTGGACGTAAAACAAAAATCAATCAATCAATTCAACACGTAATTTCAAAGAAATTAAAATAAAAGTGATCCAATTACTATATTGTCCTTTAATAATGACCGCTTATTTTTCTCTTGTCGTTGTGTAATTTGTATTCTGGCGGCCAGATCTCCGCCAGCCAACTTCTGCGGCAATGGGCAGAGTTATAAATGAAACATCACAAAACGCCTAAATTAAATACAAATTGTTTAAAATATTAATATATAGTGCCTATAAACATGAACCTATAAATTAATACTAGTCCCAGCTATAAACTAGCAAAGACTGGTGTTGCATAAACGTCGAGTGTCTTGAATTAGGTAGATATCCTATGTATATAGAAAGGAAATATAAGATGGTAAAATATTGGTCAAAGTTGATAAAGACAGAAAATTGTATTTTACGAAACTGCTATGAAAATATGTATGAATATTGTCAAAGAAATATAAACGATCCACTCAATTGGTGTTGTAAAATAAAAAATATATTATGTAAATATGGTTTCCACTTTATATGGTTGAATCAAGTATTGTTAATGTGGATTTATTTCTGAGTGATATCAAACAAAGAATGAAAGATACTTTTATATGTGAAATAACCTCTTATTTTGAAGAGTCTAGTAAATGTCAGTTATTTAAGGAATACTTCAAATTTCTGAACAGATTATACGATATAATATGGTTTGGGTCTGTTTACGCCTAATAAACCGCGAAGCGGTTTATGAATGGTGTAAACAGACCCAAACCATATTATATCGTATAATCTGTTCAGAAATTTGAAATATTCCTTATAATTTAATTTTAACTATAAATCTTATTAATTTTTGCGGTAAAAGCGTCGATGACGTCGTGGAACTATTTGAATTTTAACGGCGTTAGAATAGGTCATAGGTCACGCAAGTCATTTCTTATAATATGGGTTGCCCGATTTGAATTGACCAATCAGATTTCAGCTTACAAAGCAAATTAAATTATATAGATATATTTATGAACAACATACATTACAATACTACTTAGAGAAACCTGTTAATTTTATCTACAAACCTTATATATGTAAATACAGAGTTTGTGCTCATAATTTGAAACTGGTCTTATCATACTTTATTTGTTAATGATTGGAAACTTCAGATATTTAATTCAACTAAATTAAAACTATAGGATGTTTAAAGCAGAATTCGGATTTGAGAACTATCTAACTGCGTTACCTTTAGATTTAAGAATTAACCTATGTAAATTTAGATGTGGCAGTCATAGATTGCCTATTGAATGTGGCAGATTTTATAGTATAGATAGATCAGAAAGACCATGTTATTTATGCAACAGAGAAAAGCTAGGTGATGAATTCCATTATATTTTCAATTGTACCTTCTTTACTAATTGAACGTCAGAAATTTTTACCTTTTAACCTATGTAATACAAAACATACAAATAGTTTCTTTGAGCTAATGAATACAAGTGATCATTATGTTCTTATTGGCTCAGCTAAATTCTGTAAAATTGTAATGTCAATTTTCAAATAATATTTACCTTCCCACTAAATATTATATCTTGTAAATATGTTTGTTCATGCATTATATCAGTTTTATTGTTACGTGTAATATCATGCCTCATGTGAGGCCTTTAGTGAAATAAAATGTTTCAAATGTTTCAATGTCGATTTTATAATGTAAATAGAAATGATAGGTTGTGTACTCAGTGTAACAGTTTTTCGGTTGAAGACGAGGATCATTTTATCCTTAAATGTGATAAATATACAGATTTAAGACAGAAATTTATAAAGAAATATTATTGGAGAAATCTATCTATGTTTAAATTGACACAGTTGTTATCTGTCCAAAATGTAAAGGAACTTAATAACCTCGGAAAATATCTAAAATTAGCAGAAAGACTGCGGCTGTCATAATTAATAAATTTGTAACAATATTTGACCATGTTGACATGCAAAAAATTTGTCACGCTCTGCATATTGTAACATTATGCATAATTTATGGTGTTTGGCAAATATTTATGTTGTAACTATATTCATTCATAATATGTATACTTATATGCTGTATTGCATTTAGTAATAAAAACTTTAACTTTAACTATAATGAGATATGCATCGTGTGTTTAATGGATTTGTTTGTTTGCCTTGTTATTATTAGTGCATTAGTGCTGTACAATAAATACAAATATTAAAACTTTATTTATTTAGTTTAACATAATTTCAGCAATTTTCAAATTGTCCCTTTTCATTCTACCTAATAATGCCAAGGTACGTGTTGGTAGAGGTACGAGTTTACTATATAGAATTCTTCTCTTTTCGGCCATATTTTACTTTGTATATTATATTAAATTTTGGTTGTGAAAAGCAAGATCAGGTAAATTTTAAAATATTTTCAAGTCTATAATTCTGTATTCCGTCAGTAAAACTTTATTTCATCTTTCATAATACAGTTGAATTGCATAATTTGATTTGAAAATACAACATTCCTGTTCTTAGGAATAACCAAATCTTAATATTCAGAGTCAAAATAAAGCTTTCAATATAATGCTTGCTTAATTATTCTTAAACGTTTATGTGAGGCGGACGTTGTATTTTTGGATTTTTGTGTATTCCTCTTGCAGATGACATTGCAAACGCTAAACAAGAAATAAATAAGAAAGCGAGAGATAAGGTGTTAGACATGCTTCAAAATGTCTAACGTATTTCAGGATTGTTTCCAATGGATGTCAGTAACAGAGGAAACTCTATTTTTACATGACGGATTAATCCGAGTAACTGATTTGGTTGAACTTCCTCGCGATGTAAACAATACGCAGGGTGGCGACAACGAGGTTATAAGTTTTGATCTAAAAAGCCCTAAAGATCTCAGTGACAGACTTTTAGCTGTATGTGGTACCCAAAACAATGCGTATGCAAGATTGTTAGAATATAGGTTAAATGCTCTTAGGGGATATTGGACAGCACAGAGACAGTTTGTGGGTGATGGACAGCAAGATCAAGACTCATCTGCAAATGATGAAACTTTAACAATACTGAAAAAACAAGGGTTTTTGAAAGAACCAGAACAAGCACCCTTTTCTACGCGTATCAGTGTTCTGTTAGTTTTACCTTTACTTCAGTCTCAAAGTAGAATTGATCCCAATTTATGTGGGGTCACAGCTAAACTCCTGTTAGATTGTCTTCGTGATTGTGCCCCTTTAAGTCTAGCCAAAGAACCTGGTGATTGTCTTTCAGGATTAGAAAACCTTCTTTGTAGCTGGCTTGGAGAAGAAAAGGATAAGGATGCAGTTGTGACAGTCACAGACCTTCAGCAAAGAACAAGTGCAGCTGCTGCCCTTATAGCTCTTGCATGTGCAAGGTAAACATGTACTTGTAAACCCAAATTGTTGCTTATGGGTTATTCAAAATTAAAATTATAGTTTTCTCTTATTTCACTCCAAGCACCTGCAAATTTGCATTGGTTTTATAACAAATCTGTAAATTATTTTTATCATATATTTAGTAGGGTGCATTCCAGTTTGCTGATTCACAGATTCTGATTGCAGTGTCCAATTTGCCGATTCCCTATTATTCAACCATACAAGAATTTTATTAAGAATTATGTGTGTTTCAGAAAATTATGTATATTAATTAAATAATTCAATTAATAAGACTTAAGTGAAATAAAAAGAATTTACATTGTTACGTATAAATTATCGGCTTGGGACATTATTTGTTTCAAAATCAAATTGAGAAGCTGATAATTTTCAATTGACAAAAATCGTGTGAATTTAATTCATCAAACTTTACCAATTGTTATGGATTCTTAGGCAAAATTAAGCAAATTAGTCACAAATACTTTTAGTGATCTTTCACTACTAAGTATTACAAATTATCAGCTTGGGCCATATTTGTTTAGAATTAATATGAAAGATTTTATTATTGATTGAGAAAAACTAATTTATATAATAAAGAATATTTAAAAAAAATTGCAAGTAAGTGACAGAACTTTACCAACCAATTTCACATCTTTCCCATCAATATTACGGAGAATGAATACATAAACCTATAATCATTCATGTATACAACTTGTAGATTGTTCTTAAATGGTCAAATATCAGTAAATCTGCAAACTGGCAACTGGGAATCGCCAAAATTGGATGCTGCAATCTGGGATTTGGCAAACTGGTACTAAACCATTTACAGTACAGTCAACGTGATGCTGTGATTTTCCCTGCATTTGCAAATGAGTGGAAAATGCGTGGTAATTTTTAGGTTTGATGCATTTGCGTGGAAACACGCAAACTGGATTCTGCCCACGATAATACCACGAATAATATGTCCACGCAAAATTCGTGGATGATGCAATGACCACGCAAATTAATCTATATATAAAAATTCGCTGTGTAACATAGACGATGTTTTTAATCTTGACCTGCAAACGTATTTGTTCAATCGTATTTACGTTATATACAATGTGTATATTTCTTTTCCAGGCACAACAGAATTGTTACTTGTCATACATTATAATAAAAATATCTTTATATTCTTTCTTTCTTAAATCTATCTTTCTTCCTTTAGTTATTCATGTATGTTGGTAAAATAAACATCGTGTCCGTAAATTTTCTTTTTTTAAAATATACGGTATGTTAATTTTCAAGGCTCCATAAATGCTACTTACTTTAAGTAAATTTACTTTAAGTAATAAATAAAAACGAACATTTTTAGATACTTTGCATGAAACAAACTACCAAAAACTTCGCTGTGTAACATAGACGATATTTTTAAACTTGACCTGCAAGCGTATTTGTTCAATCGTATTTACGTTATATACAATGTGTATATTTCTTTTCCAGGCACAACAGAATTGTTACTTGTCATACATTATAATAAAAATATCTATATTCTTTCTTTCTTAAATCTATCTTTCTTCCTTTAGTTATTTATGTATGTTGGTAAAATAAATATCGTGTCAGAAATTTTCTTTTTTTTTTAAATATATGGTATGTTAATTTTCAAGGCTCAATAAATGCTACTTACTTTAAGTAAATTTACTTTAAGTAATAAATAAAAACGAAAATTTTTAGATGCTTTGTATGAAACAAACTACCAAAAACTTATATACCTACAAACGGCGATTGTTAAGTTTCAAATACTGCATTTCCGAACGATCGCAATTTTAAAAAAATATTTATCGATAGTATTGCTCAATTGTAAGAAATATTTCAAATATCCCAACCAAATGTTATATCTTGTGTGCTTGTCTTTATCATTTTAGACAAGCTGGTAAAATTACATTTAAATACTAACGGAAATCCTTCCAATTGAGTTGCACCTTATAACTAAGTAAGCTTATTGTGATTTATTAAAGATTTATAATCATTCAAGGTTTGCAATCCCACTCTTATGTACTACTCTCCAGCATTCAACACCTTACGGCAGGAGACAACTTTGTTTAATTGCCATATTGCATAATACGCAGGTTTCAATTAACAACTCTACTTCCAACACTTCCCAAGTCATCGTACATAAATGTTTTGCATTTATTTACATACGTGCACCTGTGTTAAATGTACGTGATATTTTTGTTGATATGCTACATATGTAGCTATGAGATACAGTTGAACCTACGTATTCAACACTATTTATAATTTTCAGATCTTATTTGTTTCCATCTCCGCCCATGAACATTCTTCACCATAGACTACTTCTTCTGCCTCTTTGGTGCAAATATTTAACAATTTCCGTTTTCATTTACTATTTGAATGTGCGTTTTTTGTTTATTTTTATTTATCTATTTTATATTTTTGGCCCGGGGGGGGGTGGGGGAGGAACGCAAACAAAAAACCCGTCAAAATAGTATTTGAAAACGGGAATTGTGACATATTTCCACCAAAGAGGTAGAAGAATTCGGCCTATATTGTTCATCAAATATTTTCCACCCAGGTATTGTTATAATAATTTTAGAATGTACATAATTGTATTTTCCTTTAGTAGGATGGAAATACACCTGCTGCGAAAGCAGACGTTGCCTTCCATTACACAAATGCTCAATAGAATTTGGCTGAAATATACAAGAAACTGCAGTATTAAAAATGAGGAGCAGTCACATAATATTTTTACAATGTACTGTCGATGCCAAATTTTCAACTTCAATGATCTTTCATAATAATTGGGACAGTACACCTAACCATGTGTTGACTTGATCAATTCCGAAGGCAGTGAATTTACCTGTACAAAGAATTTGCTAAATAAACAATACTCCATTCCGAACTAATATAAGGAATCATTCAATTAAATATATTGTAATACATCCACAGTTTCTGTATATTTCTTGAAAATTCATAGAGAAAATGTAAGTACGATGTTCGAAGACAACTTCTGCTTACCGCATTATGTGTTTCCCGCCTTGAGAATTGGCACGTGCAGTTTATGTAATTACAAAAGGTGTGTCAGTCAAGAAATGAATACACACGTTTAAAATAAATGTACGAATCCTCATTTGTATTAATAAAAATAATTTTTACTATAATTACTATTTATAATAATAAAGATATGAACAAGATTTTTCGATCCATGACAGAATTGCAAAACTTCATTCCGAGGTAGCAACGATCGTTAGAAAACCTTATTAAAAACCGTAAGACAGTTGTATTTGATTATTTACTGTCCCATTCGTGGGTTGTATATTTTTTTATAATATCCATAATTATTTGTTTTTCAAAATTCGAGTCTGAATTCGAAATATTTACTTTAATCGTGAAGTGATATTCGAATCTATGCACGTTGATTTTTTTTATAAGTGAATGTTTTTTTTCGGTAATAAATGTCGATTTATTCGCAAAATGACATTACCTGTAAACTTTTTCTTGGACATATTGTCACACATAATACGATGAACCAAACAAACTTAACAATTTAATTGATATCGTAAAAGTTTATGAATGTTCCAAAACTAGAAACACAAAAACCGCGTATGCTTCATCATTATAAAATGCGTATCATAAGACAAGGTTCATTTTTTCTAACTGACAAACAACGGGATAGCTATTTAAAGCGGCTTATATGATTAAGCAACATACACAAGTATAAATAAATGCAGGATTTTCTTCCGTTTTTAGGGTTAATAAATCCCAAACGTTCTTTTTCTCTACACACTTAATCACTTATTGAAAAATGTGTTTCTTTTATGATACGGGTATTGAAAATTTAAAAAAATGCACTGATTTTGTTCTGAAAACACGTTAATTCTTTTGGCAAAAACGGCACTGCAGGCGATGCTTTTCAGTATTTGTTTTAATTGAATAAATTTACCTGCAGGTTTAATCGTATCATGATATGAAAATTTACGTCAACGAAAAGTATCCTTAATATATTATTTGTACAAAAGAAGATAATGTAACATATACTTGTATAAACAATGTCTTAGATTCAAATTCTTACTGAATAGCGTTCATGTATACCGATAACATGTTTTAATCGCGCCCACTCAAAGTTTTTCGTGTTTTTGCGCGGCATCCACAAATCCCGTGGAAAGTTGAAAAACTCAATATTTTTCCACGCAAATTTGCGTGGGTAAAAAATTAGTGATTCGTGGGCATAATTTGAGTGGATTTTGCGTGATTACCACGCGTGGGCTATGGAAAATCACAGCATTCCGTTGACTGTACTGTAGTATAAAATATGGAAATTCTGCATATGTGATACAGATGGAAGGTCATAATCCATATAGAGCCCAGAGAGATATTATATGAAATGTCACAGTAAGATCCTGTAACACACCCATGATAGGTTGATGACATCAGAAATCCTTGACATCCTTGCCAGCTGTAATGTGTAAAATCCCCATAAAAATTCGGGGAACTCACCTCTTATGTTGTCTGTCTTTGTCATATGCAGGTCTTGCTCTGGGTTCTAAAAAGTCGGCGCCAAAGAAATCCCCAACTGCAACTTTCTGTCACCAATTTGATTTGTTTTTTGTTTGAATGGTGTTTTAACGCCACTTTCAGCAATTTTTCAGCTATTTCATGGCGTCCAGTTTTTATTGGGGGAGGAAGCCGGAGTACCCGGAGAGAACCCCCGACCTGCGGTAGGAAAACTGGCAATCCTTGTCAATTAAGATTGGAGTCGAGTACACCCTGCCTGCAGTGAGAATCGAACCCGCAATCTCAGTGTTGACAGACCACGTGATCAATAGTAGACGAACTACCTTGACCACTCGGCCACCGAGGCCCCGTCACCAATTTGAGAATCTGGTGCCAAAGTAAAAAGTATTTATATGCCTATATATTTTACAAGTGTATTGGTACATGCACCTCTATTGAAATTTACAGTCACTTATACACACTCGGATTTTTTCTTTGTTAAAACAATTTCACTCATTTGGGCTTGATAGTAGACAGTGAGTATACGGACAGAAAGTCACAAAATAAGTAGGACAAAAATTCACAATGATGAAGTTTGATCATATATAGGACAAAAAGTCACAATGATGACAAAAAATACATTCTCATTGTTGTTTTGTTTTTGCAGTTTTGTTTTTTGGTTTTTTGTGTGTTTGGTTTTGTTATTAATTTCTTGTTTTGTCTGTATGTCTTCATTCTTATTGATATTTATTGTTGCCACAGTTTTCACTTTCTGTTCATTATTAATTAATAAAAAACATTAACCATTATTTTTGTTTATTGCATTTATTATATGACTATCCTAACAACACTACAACGATCAAAATTGAAATTAAAGAAGCCTTTCATCATGTTCATATTGTGTATTTAAAATCATGATCATGTTTTACTGTCTACTAAAACTTTTTATTATTAATAATTATTTTTACTATCAGATAATTACATTTTTTTATATCATATGTATTATTAGCCCAAGGTTTGTTATTTGCCCAAGAGCCCCAGGCTGATTGTGCATACGTATACGATATCAAAAGTGTAATCTTGGTAATGGTCTTTTTATCATTTGCTTCTGCAGGGGAAAATGAAATAGACTTGGATATATCAAAATCTTATCATGTTTTTGTACTAGAATATCATTGCTATTCCTTTGCTCCGAATTAGTTTCAAGTCATTTAAATAATTTTTTCAGATCACTCACTGTTTTTTTTGTGTTTTAGTTTTCATTTATTCAATATAATTCAAAGTATTGTCCATCTCTGATGCATTCTTGTCATGCCTGTTGTGTACTTTATCATTAGACACATGTTAGACATCATATTTTTCAACAATTCCAGTAATTTACGATCATTTATGGCAAGGCATGTGATAACACTTACGGAAAAGCATGTACATGTATTATTTTTCGAAATCAGTTTATAACATTTTGATATCAGCCCACTTTGCCGATCTTGTAAAATGTCACATTTTTGCCCATTAATTCTTTTTATCATATGATACAGTAAAGAATGTAAGTTATTTGCAATAAGTATATGATAAATCATTTATTCTAAATTAATTTTATAAATCTCTGTAGTTTACATACATATATATAGATATTAAATTTTTTTATTTATTAGCAAATAGCACATGTAAAGGGGTTGATGGCAATACAATTACACAATTAATTATACACAAACAATAAACAGATAAAAAAATTTACAAGACATTATAAACTAAAATAAAATCCAAAGCATGCAGTAACAGATCCACTTTCCTTAGTGCTAACAACTTTTTTTAAATGGTGCAACATACTGCCAATGACTTAAAGAAAGAAATACAATTTTAATAATAACACTTATTTTTTTTAACTTTTAAAATTTAATTGAATCATCATAACAGAATGTTTTTTAATACATACATAGATCAACTGACAACAAAATCGTGTCAATGGCAATTGTTTATTTCCAGTATTTTGAGTTGCAGATTGACTATATAATGACCATAAATAATTAAGGAATTCTTCAAGAGCACAAAAAAAAAACATACAAGGATTGAAAGTTGTACACAATTTGTGGATCAATTATGACCTAAAACAATGAGCACAGCAAAGCATATCAGACTTTTGACCTCTGTACTAGTACATATAACATGTAGTACTTTCAAGGTAATCCTCAGGTGCAAAACAACACAGAGTGAACAGGTAATAATGAAACAAATGACTTAGAACTATTCCCCTAAAACCTGTATTCAAAATTTTTCCATTTTACTAAACATTTTCTACATGTATTTACTAGTATCCATTAAATAAATGTCTCTGAGCATTATCTTTGGCAGTAACACATTGTCCTATACCAGAGAAACATTGATTGATGTTAAATGTTTACTTGCATGTAGAGTTATATTAGTTTGCTTATGTATGTAAACATGTACTTGAGTTAGCCAAGGTTGCTTGCTCACTGATGCTATCTGCAGTAGCCATAAATGTTCTTGTTCATAAAAAAACTGTGCAGTTTTAAAGACACAATTGTTCTTTTGTACTTCTGACATACTAGTACATGTACATGTATACAGTAATTTATTTTATTACATTTGTAGACTAGTTGTAAATACACAAGTTTTGGTAACTACACAATGTAGTCTGATACAACAAGTGAAAAAAGAGTTGCTGATGTCGGCATGAGTATTAAGTACTAGTATTCCCAAATTCATATTTAAATTCCACAGATTGAGCAAATATATTGCATGGATGTCGTTACTTGTAATATTTTGTTGTTGAAATATTGCTTACTGAGATTTTGAGAAAAACTTCTTTGTTTTCATGGAAGTTATTTCAATTTATAACTTAAGATGATATGTTGAATAACTTGAATTCAAAAATGTTTATCAAAAAAATTTCATACCACATGTACTAGTAATGAAAAGATTGGGATACTACATTCCTAAATATGGGAAACTGTATGTTTTAAATTTTTTATGTCTTCTTTTAAAGAAATACAAATATGACACATTTTCTGACTTTTTAATTTTTAATAATATGAAACATTCATGTTTATTTTGTACCAATATATTTTCAGAGGTCACTTGAAAACTTTCATTCACACTGTACACTTGTTACAAAGTTTGACAGACCTAGCCTCACTGCCAGTGTCAGATATCATATCCAGACTGCTTGAGACAGATGGAGGTCAGGGACCATCACCAGGACTGTCAGGAAATAAACATGTTCTGTGCTGGGGACTTGAAGATATGTTGGGAAGTCCAGAAAAAGAATCAAAAGACAAAGATAAAAACAAAGGTACTGTAACTTATCAAATAGGGCCAATCAAGTTAATGATTACACAATTATTCTTTTCTTTGTTCTATTAAAACAAGGATCCAAAATGGCCAATCTATTAAAACAATGATCAAGAATGGTCAATCTATTCAAACAAGGATCCAGAATTGTCAATCTATTCAAACAAGGATCCAGAATTGTCAATCTATTCCAGGGTTCACCACAGGCTGTTTTAGCGTGGAGGGCCGCCACGCTTGATTTTTCCGCGCCATGATTCATTTCCAAGCGCCACTTTAAAATCCGTGTACGCCACGACTCAATTAACATCACATTCTCGGTTTCACTTTTTAAACCACGAGTGTAATTACCATCGCCTAATTTTAAACTATAAAAGGTGACCATCAGCCCTGACACGTTTATTGTTAAATAAACATCCTAATTTAGCATATTTTCCGCCCGAGTGATTGTTACCTGTGAAGAATCAGATGAAGAAACACAGGTAACATATCGATCGCCATTTGTGAGAATATTTAATAACGCATCGGAGACGGAACAAACTAGACGGAAATCCGTACGCATACGATAGCTTTAACCTAAGTGAACAGGGATGCGTTTGATGCTGAAAGTGTGGCAAGAACTGAAAACATGCGTACAATATGCATCTAGAAGTGTTACATGGATCCCCGAGTCTACATCATAATAAAAACGGATATAAACAAGAATTACACTTAGAATATTACATGTGAATGTTACATTTTATTGAATTTGTAACATTTTAATTGATATTTTTATGAAACTGAGATCAATTCATAAAATAATAAACATCAATTCTTCTGTTATGTTAATTTCAGTAATCCAAGCTAAGTTGCATCAGAGACATATAATTGCATGTCTCTGGATGCACAATTTTTTTCATGGAAGTACTGAAATTTTCTTTTAAAAAAGGCAATTATTGTGGACATAGAAATCAAATACTTCTTTAGAAAATATAAGAAGTGTCAAGGATAGAGGGTTTTCACCATGTAAAATATAATAACCCATATCCAATCCCAAATTACACTGCAAGGAAACACAAAACTGTATTTTATCAACCAAAGGGAAGACTATGATAAGGTGTAGGGCAAGTTTTGTAAGCTCTTCAATTAATTAATCTATTCACAAATATGGAAAGAAATTAATTTATTGAAAAATATATGTTGACATTTACTATCTTTGGATAAAAGAAAACATGAAACACATATGGTGAATATTGTATATATTTATTATTTGCATTCAGTTGGTATCAGGGAATCGACATGTCTGACAAGTACGGTTCCTCCACCCTTGAATTTTTTTCTGTGGTGAACCCTGTATTCAAACAAGGATCCAGAATGGTCAATCTATTTAAACAATGATCCAGAATGGTCAATCTATTCAAACAAGGATCCAGAATAGTAAATCTATTCAAACAAGGATCCAGAATTGTCAATCTATTCAAACAAGGATCCAGAATTGTCAATCTATTCAAACAAGGATCCAGAATTGTCAATCTATTCAAACAAGGATCCAGAATAGTCAATCTATTCAAACAATGATCCAGAATTGTCAATCTATTCAAACAAGGATCCAGAATAGTCAATCTATTCACACAAGGATCCAGAATAGTCAGTCTATTCAAACAAGGATCCAGAATGGTCAATCTATTCAAACAAGGATCCAGAATAGTCAATCTATTCAAACAAGGATCCAGAATTGTCAATCTATTCAAACAAGGATCCAGAATAGTCAATCTATTCAAACAATGATCCAGAATTGTCAATCTATTCAAACAAGGATCCAGAATGGTCAATCTATTCAAATAAGGATCCAGAATTGTCAATCTATTCAAACAAGGATCCAGAATGGTCAATCTATTCAAATAAGGATCCAGAATGGTCAATCTATTCAAACAAGGATCCAGAATGGTCAATCTATTCAAACATGTACACCAATTTAACTACTTGTAAATTGTATGTTGGTGGAAGAATACCAATATAACTACTTGTATGTTAGTGAAGGTATACCAATATAACTACTTGTATGTTAGTGGAAGTATACCAATATAACTACTTGTATGTAAGATTGTGGGTTCGATTCTCACTGCAGGCAGGGTGTACTTGACTCTAATCTTAATTGACAAGGATTGCCAGTTTTCCTACCACAGGTCGGGTTCTCTCCGGGTACTCCGGCTTCCTCCCCCAAAAAAAACTGACGCCATGAAATAGCTGAAAAATTGCTGAAAGTGGCGTTAAAACACCATTCAAACAAACAAACAAACCAATATAACTACTTGTATGTTAGTGGATGTATACCAATTAACTACTTAAATGTTAGTGGAAGTATACCAATATAACTACTTGTATGTTAGTGGATGTATACCAATATAACTACTTATATGTTAGTGGAAGTATACCAATATAACTAATTATATGTTAGTGGAAGTATACCAATATAACTATTTGTATGCAAGTGGAAGTATGCCAATATAACTACTTGTATGTAAGTGGATGTATACCAATTAACTACTTATATGTTAGTGGAAGTATACCAATATAACTTCTTGTATGTTAGTGGATGTATACCAATATAACTACTTATATGTTAGTGGAAGTATACCAATTAACTACTTATACAGGGGTCACCACACTCTAAAAAAGTAGGGAGAAGTGACTTCTCCCTGGCAGCCAAACAGGGAGAAGTCAGGCCCGATAGGGAGACTTCAGGAGACACTAGGGAGAAGTCAGGGGGACCGTACAAATAACTATATTCGCAGTAATTACATACATTTTTCATTATTTACATCAATTTCCAGGATTGTTTCTCTTGTGTTTTAAAACCATAACACACTTAGATTCAGTTTTTTTTTTCTTTCGTTTTCATTATTATTCATGGTATTCAATATCAAACAGCACATAACCTTTATCATTAATCAAAGTTGTACTGATCCATATTGCTTCATCATCTACAGAACTTATCATGATGTCAATAATTACTATACATCTTTATTCTTTCAAGTGAAGCTCAAATACTTATCAAAGAAAATTGTTAAAGTACAATACTCTTTGAAAGAACTGAAGTTTGAAACCAATTTAAAGTGTTTGTTTATAAAAAATATTACGATTTTTCATTATGGGCCGTTGTACATTACTTTTCTTCGTTTTTCACTTCCGGTAATTAGTCACATCCGGTAAATAAACAAATGGCGCGTAATACATTTGAAAGACGTAAATCGTTTGAAAATATGTTAAATACGCATATTGTTTGCCGGTTTTTTTTTTGGAATTACACATTTACTGATAAATTGGTAGTCAGGGTGAAGTATTTGGACAAGATTTACAAGTATCTTATGTGAACCATCGGGCGACTTGAGGGAAATGACAGGGCGACTTCGACTTCGCTTTTGAGGCGCCTTAGGGCGACTTCAGGTCCTAGTAGGGCGACTTTGTCGCCCACTTCGCCCAGTGTGGTGAGCCCTGCTTATATGTTAGTGGAAGTATACCAATATAACTACTTATATGTTAGTGGAAGTATATACCAATTAACTACTTGTATGTTAGTGGCAGTATACCAATATAACTACTTGTATGTTAGTGGAAGTATTCCAATATAACTACTTGTATGTAAGTGGATGTATGCCAATTAACTACTTATATGTTAGTGGAAGTATTCCAATATAACTACTTATATGTTAGTGGAAGTATTCCAATATAACTACTTGTATGTAAGTGGATGTATACCAATTAACTACTTATATGTTAGTGGAAGTATACCAATTTAACTACTTGTATGTAAGTGGATGTATACCAATTAACTACTTGTATGTAAGTGGATGTATACCAATTAACTACTTATATGTTAGTGGAAGTATACCAATATAACTACTTGTATGTTAGTGGAAGTATTCCAATATAACTACTTGTATGTAAGTGGATGTATACCAATTAACTACTTATATGTTAGTGGAAGTATTCCAATATAACTACTTGTATGTAAGTGGATGTATACCAATTAACTACTTATATGTTAGTGGAAGTATTCCAATTAACTACTTGTATGTAAGTGGATGTACACCAATTAACTACTTATATGTTAGTGGAAGTATACCAATATAACTACTTGTATGTAAGTGGATGTATACCAATTAACTACTTATATGTTAGTGGAAGTATACCAATATAACTACTTGTATGTTAGTGGATGTATACCAATATAACTACTTGTATGTTAGTGAAGGTATACCAATATAACTACTTGTATGTTAGTGGATGTATACCAATATAACTACTTGTATGTTAGTGGAAGTATACCAATTAACTACTTATATGTTAGTGGAAGTATACCAATATAACTACTTGTATGTTAGTGGATGTATACCAATATAACTACTTGTATGTTAGTGAAGGTATACCAATATAACTACTTGTATGTTAGTGGATGTATACCAATATAACTACTTGTATTTTAGTGGAAGTATACCAATATAACTACTTGTATGTTAGTGGAAGTATACCAATTAACTACTTTAATGTTAGTGGAAGTATACCAATTAACTATTTGTATGTTAGTGGAAGTATACCAATTAACTACTTATATGTTAGTGGATGTATACCAATATAACTACTAGTTACTCTGTTGCATCATGTCATCTAACAAGAATTAATGTGCCTTCCAACTTGTATTACTTTGCACAGTGCTATTTTGTTAAAATACCCCTGCATAGCTTCACAAAGTGACCATAGAAAAAGAGTGAGCAATTGAGAGATTTAATTGTTATTAGATTTGGTAAAAGTAAGTGTTCCTTGATTTTAATTGATTAAAGAAGTATACTTTGTTTATTATGACTATGACTACAAATAGCAAAATTTTAATTGCCTTATAATAGCTCCCACATATTTCCCTAAAATGCAACTTTTGACATAAATATCCAGAAAAAGATTTGTGCATCCTAAGGTTTCATTTTGTCACTAATAGTTTACTGATAAAAATGGTACAATAATACCAGCAAGATTAAGAATAATAACAGGTTTCCCCAACACCTACATATACCACCATATCATACCATGCCTACATATACCATCATATCATACTGTGCCTACATGTACCACCATATCATACCATGCCTACATATACCATCATATCATACTGTGCCTACATGTACCACCATATCATACCATGCCTACATGTACCACCATATCATACCATGCCTACATGTACCACCATATACCATGCCTACATGTACCACCATCATATACCATGCCTACATGTACCACCATATCATACCGTGCCTACATGTACCACCATATCATACCATGCCTACATATACCACCATATCATACCATGCCTACATGTACCACCATATCATACCATGCCTACATATACCACCATATCATACCGTGACTACATGTACCACCATATCATACCTTGCCTACATGTATGACCATACCATACCATGCCTACATGTACCACCATATCATACCATGCCTACATGTACCAGCATATCATACCATGCCTACATATACCACCATATCATACCGTGCCTACATGTACCACCATATCATACCATGTAGGTATACCACCATATCATTCCGTGCCTACATGTACCACCATATCATACCTTGCCTACATGTACCACCATATCATACCTTGCCTACATGTATGACCATACCATACCATGCCTACATGTACCACCATATACCATGCCTACATGTACCACCATATCATACCATGCCTACATGTACCACCATATCATGCCATGCCTACATGTGCCACCATATCATACTGTGCCTGCATATACCACCATATCATACCATGCCTACATGTACCACCATATCATACCTTGCCTACATGTACCACCATATCATGCCATGCCTACATGTGTCACCATATCATACTGTGCCTACATATACCACCATATCATACAATGCCTACATGTACCACCATATCATACCTTGCCTACATGTACCACCATATCATGCCATGCCTACATGTACCACCATATCATACCTTGCCTACATGTACGACCATATCATACCATGCCTACATGTACCACCATATACCATGCCTACATGTACCACCATATCATACCATGCCTACATGTACTACCATATCATACTCTGCCTACTTGTACCACCATATATATCATACCATGCCTACTTGTACCACCATATCATACCATGCCTACATGTACCACCATATCATACCTTTCCTACATGTACCACCATATCATACCATGCCTACATGTACCACCATATCATACCTTGCCTACATGTACGACCATACCATACCATGCCTACATGTACCACCATATACCATGCCTACATGTACCACCATATCATACCATACCTACATGTACCACCATATCATACCATGCCTACATGTACCACCATATCATACCATGCCTACATGTACCACCATATCATACCATGCCTACATGTACCACCATATCATACCATGCCTACATGTGTCACCATATCATACCTTGCCTACATGTACCACCATATCATACCTTGCCTACATGTACCACCATATCATACCATGCCTACATGTACCACCATATCATACCATGCCTACATGTGCCACCATATCATACCATGCCTACATGTACCACCATATCATACCATGCCTACATGTGCCACCATATCATACCATGCCTACATGTACCACCATATCATACCATGCCTACATGTGCCACCATATCATACCTTGCCTACATATGCCACCATATCATAATGTAAGCTTCACTTAATGATGATGTATCAATAACAATCTTATGTTTAAAAAATAATTTCAGAAGCAGAGTCTGGCCGCAGTATTGCATGTGATGGTTTATATTTATACACAACAAATACCCAGGGAAAAGGAATTTCGAAAATTGGAACTGGTTTACATGGAACTCTAAGGTAATTTCAGTGAATTTAGCCATCTACATAAAATATTTTGTATAATCCTGTATTACAACTACTGGAAATTTACAGAGGTTTTCACTTCTACCATTTCTCCTGAGTTTCAGGATTTCAGTGTCATCGGTGTGCTTGACCCACAAAGCCACTTAGCGCCCTCCCAGGTGGCAGATAGGTGATGTCTTCTCACTTGGGACTGTGGAGAGGGGTTGTTCTCGGGTCATAATAAGGAAAGCCTGACAGCTGACCACAGTGGGAAACATGATAAAGAGCCCTATTAAAGATGTCTAGTTAGAATAGGCTAGTTGTAGCCACTACAAAAGGCAAAATTTTCCACCCCTACCCATACCTCGAACTTTTCCAGTGGCAGTCAAAATGTGTGCCCTTTGGTCCATCTTTCCTGAATTGATCTGTCTCTTCTTAACTCATTGTCATCCTGAATAAAGCTGAAATATTGCATGCTGGACCTAAAGCTAAAATCCACTAAATAAATCAATCAATCCCTGGAGTCTCACTATCTGGGCCTAACTTTTCCCTGTTGGCTACTTTTTTAGAGTGTGGTGATCCCTGACTGTAGTATTTTCTTTTTTAATCTAAATGTGCGACTGACAAATGTTTGGTTAGACCGTCCTACATTCTGACAGACCTGTCTACTGTTGTCATAGATTTTCTAAAGATACAGTCTGTGGGTGTGCATTGAAAACATATTGTTGTAGAAACAGTATGTTGAAAAATAATTTGTTTCATCAAACGATCATGTAATTTGCCATTTTAAAATGGTGGTTGCTTAAATGGACAGGATAACTAAGTTGAAATTATGATCAGACATCTTTATCCTAGTGATCATAGTGTCCAGGATAGACATGTAGGTCATTGGCAGACCATGTTTAATGAAGTTGAGTAAAAATTTGCACAGTAATTTAAATAATCAAAATTTGTGACTAAATGTAATACATTTTAAATTGAAACTTATATAACTACTGACAAACATGTAGGAGTTACAGTTTTGTAATTGGAAGAGCCCTTCAAAACACGCCCTCTTGGCCGCATGTTGCTCATACATAAATCATTTTTTACCACAGTTGTGGCCTCAAAGCCTTTAAGGCATGTCATATTAGAACATTAAATAGAATAATTCATGAATAAAACTACATGGGGTGCAGCGATGTGTTCAACAACTTTTAAAAAAAATTGAGAACAGAAAATAAATGATTTTTGTATGGGACAATAAATGTAATATTATTTCTGTAATTTTGTGTTTGTTTGCTTTTGTTTATTTAGTATTATTAGTATACTAATTAATTTATATTAATAAATAATTGTGTGTTGTAAAACTAGTTGTGTTATTTTCAGGGGTTATATTTATAACAGAAACTTGGAGGTGAATGCAGGAAGATTGGCTTATGGATCTGGTTGCCTACTTTGTAGACCCCAGTCATTTGATCTGGAACCAGATATGAACAATTTGTGTTTAGTCTTACACCCTGATACATTGCAGGTATTTGGGATAAGCCAGTGTTTCAACAATTTTTGTATATCAAATTCACATGTCTTTAGTCACATATGTTTTTAGGTCATTTGTCCTAAATGACTGATATTTGTTTGGTAAAAAATGTCCTGAATAGTGAACAAGTTCAGGTCAAAATTATATCCTATGTACCACGTCCACATCATTATCTTTATTGATTTTTAAATTAACTTTGTTTAACAAATTCATGATTTTGAATGGTACGTCAAAATTGGTCTGACAATAAGAGTTACAGCACGATTATTGAAGTAAAACAATTTATACATACAGGTTTATATTTTTTATTTTCTATGAATTGCAAGAATGAATATATTGAGCTAAACAATTATTCAATTGCAAAATCTGCCTTAGCTGATGACTTGAACTAAAAAAGTGTGTCAGTCATTTTGACAGCATATTTTACAAAACAGTCATACTTATCACAGAATGTGCGATTTATTGGTCATTTAAAAAAATTATGACCAATGGTCAATACCAAACTGAAACCCTGTTTCAAGCTAATTGAAAACAGGCCATGGTATGAAACCTTATAATATGTTATACAGTAAAGGATGTGTATACATAGCTTAAATAATGTAGCTCCTTTTGAAGATTTTTTTTATGCCCCCACTTGACAGAGTCGGGGGTATATACATGTAGTGGTCCTCATGTCCATCCATCCTTCTGTCCCTTCTTCCTTCTGTCAGTCCGTTTGTCACTCCACATTTGGTTTCCCGATGATAATTCAAAAAGTTTCAAGGTCACAGTCCACGAAAAACATTAGAAATTTTAACAAAAAAGTTATTTCTTGACAATAATTCAAAAAGTTTGCATCTGATTTGAATGAAACTTTAGGATATTGTTATATATGAGGTTGGTAAAAAGCCTATTGATTTGGGGGGAAATCTGTCAAATTTCAAGGTCACAGTCCACAAGAAACATTAGAAATTTTTACAAAAGGTTGTTTCCGGACGATAACTCAAAAATTGTATGTGATTTGAATGAAACTTTGGGATATTGTTATATATTAGGTTGGTAAGAAGCCTATCGATTTTGGGGGAAATCCGTCAAATTTCTAGGTCGCAATCCGCAAAAACTTTGAACATTTAAGAAAAAAAGTTGTTTCTGGACAATTACTCCAAAAGTTGGCATCTAATTTGAATGACACTGTGGAATATTGTTATCTATTATGTTGGTAAGAAGCCTATCGATTTTGGGGGAAATTCATCAAATTTCAAGGTCAAAGTCCACGAAAAACATTCGGATTTTAACAAAAGCGGGCATATAATTGATCACTAGATTGACTTTGTCTAGTTTCTACTGATCTACCATTACCATTAATCAAGTAGCCTTGGAGGGATGTTTTATCTGCTATACAACTGTTTCTGGGGTTAACTAAATATATTTTGATATCTCTGCTGCATTATTGTTATTTTACAACATTGAATTAACACAGTTATATAATTAGAAGGCTGGCAAAATTCACCAATAATTGCAGTCTACTTTAACATCAAGTATGTGTCTAAATGACATGAAAGTGAAATGTTGTCTGTACTAATTGGCAGTAATTGTGTGTGTCTGCTGTCTGTACTGATAAGCGGTAATTCTGAGTGTCTATTGTCTGTACTGATAAGCAGTAATTCTGAGTGTCTATTGTCTGCACTGATCGGCAGTAACTCTGAGTGTCTGTTGTCTGTACTGATCTGCAGTTATTCTGAGTTTCTGTTGTCTGTACTGATCAGCAGTAATTCTGAATTTCTGCTGTTTGTACTGATCTGAAGTCATTCTGAGTGTCTGCTGTCTGTACTGATTAGCAGTAACTCTGAGTGTCTGCTGTCTGTACTGATTGGCAGTAATGCTGATGTGACTACTAATGACGACTGTCTGTACTGATCGACAGTAACTCTGAGTGTCTGTTGTCTGTACTGATTGGCAGTAATTCTGAGTGTCCGTTGTCTGTACTGATCGGCAGAACTCTGAGTGTCTGTTGTCTGTACTGATTGGCAGTAACTCTGAGTGTCTGTTGTCTGTACTGATCGGCAGAACTCTGAGTGTCTGTTGTCTGTACTGATCGGCAGTAACTCTGACTGTCTGTTGTCTGTACTGATCAGCAGTAACTCTGAGTGTCTGTTGTCTGTACTGATTGGCAGTAACTCTGAGTGTCTGTTGTCTGTACTGATGGGCAGTAACTCTGAGTGTCCGTTGTCTGTACTGATGGGCAGTAACTCTGAGTGTCTGTTGTCTGTACTGATTGGCATTAATTCTGAGTGTCCGTTGTCTGTACTGATCGGCAGAACTCTGAGTGTCTGTTGTCTGTACTGATTGGCAGTAACTCTGAGTGTCTGTTGTCTGTACTGATTGGCAGTAACTCTGAGTGTCTGTTGTCTGTACTGATCGGCAATAATTCTGAGTGTCTGTTGTCTGTACTGATCGGCAGAACTCTGAGTGTCTGTTGTCTGTACTGATTGGCAATAATTCGGAGTGTCTGTTGTCTGTACTGATCGGCAGAACTCTGAGTGTCTGTTGTCTGTACTGATTGGCATTAATTCTTAGTGTCTGTTGTCTGTACTGATCGGCAGAACTCTGAGTGTCTGTTGTCTGTACTGATTGGCAGTAACTCTGAGTGTCTGTTGTCTGTACTGATTGGCAGTAACTCTGAGTGTCTGTTGTCTGTACTGATCGGCAGAACTCTGAGTGTCTGTTGTCTGTACTGATTTGCAGTAACTCTGAGTGTCTGTTGTCTGTACTGATCGGCAGTAACTCTGAGTGTCTGTTGTCTGTACTGATTGGCAATAATTCTGAGTGTCCGTTGTCTGTACTGATTGGCAATAATTCTGAGTGTCTGTTGTCTGTACTGATCGGCAGAACTCTGAGTGTCTGTTGTCTGTACTGATTGGCAGTAACCCTGAGTGTCTGTTGTCTGTACTGATTGGCAGTAACTCTGAGTGTCTGTTGTCTGTACTGATCGGCAGAACTCTGAGTGTCTGTTGTCTGTACTGATCGGCAGAACTCTGAGTGTCTGTTGTCTGTACTGATTGACAGTAATTCTGAGTGTCCGTTGTCTGTACTGATTGGCAATAATTCTGAGTGTCTGTTGTCTGTATTGATCGGCAGTAACTCTGAGTGTCTGTTGTCTGTATTGATCGGCAGTAACTCTGAGTGTCTGTTGTCTGTACTGATTGGCAGTAACTCTGAGTGTCTGTTGACTGTACTGATTGGCAGTAATTCTGAGTGTCTGTTGTCTGTACTGATCGGCAGAACTCTGAGTGTCTGTTGTCTGTACTGATCAGCAGTAACTCTGAGTGTCTGTTGTCTGTACTGATCGGCAGAACTCTGAGTGTCTGTTGTCTGTACTGATCAGCAGTAACTCTTGAGTGTCAGTTGTCTGTACTGATCCGCAGTAACTCTGAGTGTTTGCTGTCTATACTGATCGCCAGTAACTCTGAGTGTCTGTTGTCTGTATTGATCGGCAGTAACTCTGAGTGTCTGTTGTCTGTACTGATTGGCATAATTCTGAGTGTCTGTTGTCTGTACTGATTGGCAGTAACTCTGAGTGTCCGTTGTCTGTACTGATTGGCAATATTTCTGAGTGTCTGTTGTCTGTACTGATTGGCAATAATTCTGAGTGTCCATTGTCTGTACTGATTGGCAGTAACTCTGAGTGTCCGTTGTCTGTACTGATGGGCAGTAACTCTGAGTGTCTGTTGTCTGTACTGATTGGCAGTAACTCTGAGTGTCCGTTGTCTGTACTGATGGGCAGTAACTCTGAGTGTCCGTTGTCTGTACTGATGGGCAGTAACTCTGAGTGTCTGTTGTCTGTACTGATTGGCAGTAATTCTGAATGTCTGTTGTCTGTACTGATTGGCAGTAATTCTGAGTGTCTGTTGTCTGTACTGATTGGCAATAATTCTGAGTGTCTGTTGTCTGTACTGATTGGCAGTAACTCTGAGTGTCTGTTGTCTGTACTGATTGGCAGTAACTCTGAGTGTCCGTTGTCTGTACTGATGGGCAGTTACTTCGATTGTCTGTTGTCTGTACTGATTGGCAATAATTCTGAGTGTCTGTTGTCTGTACTGATCGACAGTAATTCTGAATGTCTGCTGTTCGTATTGATTGGCAATAATTCTGAGTGTCTGCTGTCTGTACTGATTGGCATTAATTCTGAGTGTCTGTTGTCTGTACTGATCGGCAGTAACTCTGAGTGTCTGCTGTCTGCACTGATCGGCAGTCATTCTGATTTTGTGCTGTCTGTACTGATCTGCAGCAATTCTTAGTGTCTGTTGTTGTCCTTTTTGTGAAAGATTTCATCATCCTATATGTGCAACAAACCAATTGCCATTTATAATATATAGGCATCTTACGTACTTTTGTGCAACACCCTGGTATATTTGTTTTGTAAAGACATGTAACTGACCAATCAAATTCCAGGAATAATATTGATATGGGGATAAAGTACTTTATTTTAATATGATCGACGATTGTAATTTTACCAGACCCCTTTATTGGTTGATAATAACAAATGTATGGAAAGACATTTCTGCCTTTTGTCAGACACTGTGTGATTATGTTAATTATATAATTATTTTACAACAGATTTTAAAGGCCATACCAAAGCCAGATGACTATGCAAGAGATGGACCACAGACAACAGTAGGATTCTGTAGTGATGGAACTTATTTTTACTGGATCTGGTTACCTGGCTCAGCATCAGACAAAACTGGCAAAGGGGTACCAGTGTATTTGGACAAATTTACTTTTGATGTAAGTGAAAACTTGGGAAGTAAAAAGATGTTCCAGTTGTAATCTTTCCTTTTTTATCCTGGAATGCTATTTTTAAAGTATGAAGTGACCAGATGTGTGGCATTAACTTTTTGTATCCTTTTTAGCTCACCTGACCCAAAGGGTCATGTGAGCTATTGTTATCACTTTGCGTCTGTCGGCGTCGTCATCGTCGTCGTCGGCGGCGTCTGTAAACTTTTTACATTTTAATCTTCTTCTCTGAAACCACTTGGCCAATTGAAACCAAACTTGGCCATAATGTTCATTGGATGAACCTTTACAAAGTTTGTGTTTTTTATTTTGATTGGTAAACCAATATGGCCGCCACCTCAAGACTTAGTTTAACATAGGACCCTATGGGAAAAAAGTTTAAAAGGGCTTCTTCTCTGAAACCGGTCAACCAATGGAAACAAAAACTTACTAGCAATATTGTTTGAATGGTCCTCTATAAAGTTTGTGTTTTTTATGGCAATTGGAAATTCAAAATGGCTGTCACCGCAGGACTTAATTTAACATAGGACCCTATGGGAAAAAGTTTGAAAGGCTTCTTTTCTGAAACCGGTCAACCAATGGAAACAAAACTTACTAGCAATATTGTTTGGATGGTCCTCTATAAAGTTGATGTTTTTCATCCCAATCGGAAATTCAAAATGGCCGCCACCCCAGGACTTGGTTTAACATTCGACCCTATGAGAAAAAAGTTTAAAAGGGCTTCTTCTCTGAAACCGTTTAACCAATCAAAACAAAACTTACTAGCAATATTGTTTGGATGGTCCTCTATAAAGTTTATGTTTTTTATGGCAATTGGAAGTTCAAAATGGCCACTACCGCAGGACTTAGTTTAACATAGGACCCTATGGGAAAAAGTTTTTAAAGGCTTCTTCTCTGAAACCGGTTAATCAATGGAAACAAAAACTAACTAGCAATATTGTTTGGATGGTCCTTTATAAAGTTTATGTTTTTTATGGCAATTGGAAATTCAAAATGGCCGCCACCGCTGCAGGACTTAGTTTAACATAGGACCCTATGGGCAAATAAAAAAAATCTTCTCTATACAACCGGTTAACCAATGAAACAAAGCTTTCTAGTAATATTGTTTGGATGGTCCTATTTAAAGTTTATTGAAAATTACAGGACTTACTTTAACATCAGGGAAATGCCATCTTTATTGCCTATAAAATCAGGTGAGCGATACAGGCTCTTAAGAGCCTCTGGTTTTAAGGTTCAATCATTGTTCAGAAATGTCCTCTTAACTTAGACCACAAAAGACAAATTACAAATTATTTATTATTACAATTCATATTGAAGAAATTACAATAACAAAGAAACAACTTCAAGTCTGTATCCAAAGTAGAATGTCAAATTAATGTTCCCCAAAGTTTGTTTCCAAATGCTGAAAGATCATTTGAATTATGGAACAATCCAAAATTCTTGGGCTCTGAGATAAATGGAGCATTTTGGGGTTGTCCTGAGCACTCTTGGCCAGGGTTCTGTTGTAAATTGAGCATTTTAGGGCTGTCCTGAGCACTCTTGGCCAGGGTTCTGTTGTAAATTGAGCATTTAAGGGCTGTCCTGAGCACTCTTGGCCAGGGTTCTGTTGTAAATTGAGCATTCTAGGGCTGTCCTGAGCACTCTTGGCCAGGGTTCTGTTGTAAATTGAGCATTATAGGGCTGTCCTGAGCACTCTTGGCCAGGGTTCTGTTGTAAAGGGAGCATTCTAGGGCTGTCCTGAGCGCTCTTGGCCAGGGTTCTGTTGTAAATTGAGAATTCTATGGCTGTCCTGAGCACTCTTTGCCAGGGTTCTGTTGTAAATTGAGCATTCTAGGGCTGTCATGAGTAAGCTTGGCCAGGGTTTTGTTGTAAATTGAGCATTCTAGGGCTGTCCTGAGCAGTCTTGGCCAGGGTTCTGTTGTAAATTGAGCATTTCTTCTAGGGCTGTCCTGAGCACTGTTGGCCAGTGTTCTGTTGTAAATTTAGCATTCTAGGGCTGTCCTGAGCACTCTTGGCCAGGGTTCTGTTGTAAATTGAGCATTTTACGGCTGTCCTGAGCACTCTTGGCCAGGGTTCTGTTGTAAATTGAGCATTCTAGGGCTGTCCTGAGCACTCTTGGCCAGGGTTCTGTTGTAAATTGAGCATTATAGGGCTGTCCTGAGCACTCTTGGCCAGGGTTCTGTTGTAAAGGGAGCATTCTAGGGCTGTCCTGAGCGCTCTTGGCCAGGGTTCTGTTGTAAATTGAGAATTCTATGGCTGTCCTGAGCACTCTTGGCCAGGGTTCTGTTGTAAATTGAGCATTTTGGGGCTGTCATGAGCACTCTTGGCCAGGGTTCTGTTGTAAATTGAGCATTTTGGGGCTGTCCTGAGCACTCTTGGCCAGGGTTCTGTTGTAAATTGAGCATTTTAGGGCTGTCCTGAGCACTCTTGGCCAGGGTTCTGTTATAAATTGAGCATTCTAGGGCTGTCCTGAGCACTCTTGGCCAGGGTTCTGTTGTAAATTGAGCATTTTAGGGCTGTCATGAGCACTCTTGGCCAGGGTTCTGTTGTAAACTGAGCATTCTACGGCTGTCCTGAGCACTGTTGGCCAGGGTTCTGTTGTAAATTGAGAATTCTGGGGCTGTCCTGAGCACTCTTGGCCAGGGTTCTGTTGTAAATTGAGCATTTCTTCTAGGGCTGTCCTGAGCACTGTTGGCCAGTGTTCTGTTGTAAATTTAGCATTCTAGGGCTGTCCTGAGCACTCTTGGCCAGGGTTCTGTTGTAAATTGAGCATTTTACGGCTGTCCTGAGCACTCTTGGCCAGGGTTCTGTTGTAAATTGAGAATTCTATGGCTGTCCTGAGCACTCTTGGCCAGGGTTCTGTTGTAAATTGAGCATTCTAGGGCTGTCCTGAGCACTCTTGGCCAGGGTTCTGTTGTAAATTGAGCATTCTAGGGCTGTCCTGAGCACCCTTGGCCAGGGTTCTGTTGTAAATTGAGCATTCTAGTGCTGTCCTGAGCACTCTTGGCCAGGGTTCTGTTGTAAATTGAGCATTCTAGAGCTGTCCTGAGCACTCTTGGCCAGGGTTCTGTTGTAAATTGAGAATTCTAGGGCTGTCCTGAGCACTCTTGGCCAGGTTTCTGTTGTAAATTTTGCATTCTATGGCTGTCCTGAGCACTCTTGGCCAGGGTTCTGTTGTAAATTGAGCATTTTAGGGCTGTCCTGAGCACTCTTGGCCAGGGTTCTGTTGTAAATTGAGCATTTTACGGCTGTCCTGAGCACTCTTGGCCAGGGTTCTGTTGTAAATTGAGCATTTTGGGGCTGTCATGAACACTCTTGGCCAGGGTTCTGTTGTAAATTTTGCATTCTATGGCTGTCCTGAGCACTCTTGGCCAGGGTTCTGTTGTAAAGGGAGCATTCTAGGGCTGTCCTGAACACTCTTGGCCAGGGTTCTGTTGTAAATTTTGCATTCTATGGCTGTCCTGAGCACTCTTGGCCAGGGTTCTGTTGTAAAGGGAGCATTCTAGGGCTGTCCTGAGCACTCTTGGCCAGGGTTCTGTTGTAAATTGAGCATTCTAGTGCTGTCCTGAGCACTCTTGGCCAGGGTTCTGTTGTAAATTTTGCATTCTAGGGCTGTCCTGAGCACCCTTGGCCAGGGTTCTGTTGTAAAGGGAGCATTCTAGGGCTGTCCTGAACACTCTTGGCCAGGGTTCTGTTGTAAATTTTGCATTCTATGGCTGTCCTGAAACAGAAAATTGCATTTGCTGATTTTTTTGGCACCAACTTTTTAGAATCCAGAGCAAGCCCTGCTTGTTGTTAGTTCTATGTCATCCTCACAAGTCAGGTTTTCATATCAAAACAAACAATCCTGTGCATATCATACAGTGACACACATTTTTGGTTTTTAGTCAGATCAGTTATTAGCTGTCCAACAACAACCTCGAGTTATTCTGCAAAAAAAGGATGAATCTGCTGCTAAAGCCCTCAGTGAAAGTTTGTTGGCAAAGTTACGACCCTTTAGAGGAAGTGCCTCTTCTATCACATTAGCAGCTCTCACTGGCCTTGACCCTTTGAATACCAGGAAGGATGATGGTAAGTTGTACCACAACACACACTGATGAGGACAATGTTTTCTTTGCTGATATGTAAACAAATAATTGTTCAAACATCACTTGATTAATCAAACATGTTGAATGAGGTTATATTACCTACCGCGTAAAATGTTGCAGTATATTTTGTGACATTTAGTGATGGAGTCCACTTCATACACAATTATGTTTTCTGCAAGAAGCCGAATTTGTTGTTTATGTGGACAAATAACTATATATAAGCACTTGTAACAGATGAACCTTAATCAACTTCCTCCATGCCCCAGTGGTTTTGTAATCATCTACTATTGATCATTGTCATGACTGCTTTTGTGGGTTCAAGCCTTACTGTGGGCAGAGTGTACTCCACTCAGACATTAATTGACAAGTATAAACAGTTTTTCTGCCCAAGATCAGGTTTTTACGGGGTGCAGTAGCCGTCATCCCCAAATAGAATGTAAAAGCCATGATATAGCTGAAAATTGCTAAGTGAATTTAAATCAAACATTAAAAAAAAACAAACTATTTTAGCTAGACACTTTTTTTTTTATTAATGGATTTCATGTGGATTTATTCAATAAAATCCACAGGTTTACTTGCTGGTAGTACAACATGTGGAATTTCTCTGAAAAGTTTGTTGAAGACTCCAGTTACATGTGATGGCAGCCATGTTCTGTTTCTGACATCTATAGCAGGAGGTGCCACCAATAGTTCGGCATCACGGGGATTTTTTGGAGGTCCACCAGGAATAACAGGACTTCGAAGTAAGATGTTTGAATAAAATCTGAAAAAAGTTTTCGTCTTAAATAGGATGTATAAGTACCAAGATCAGAATGCCATCGTAGAGTGAGAGCAGACTTAAAGAGTCAATCCAATATTCTCTATATTAGGGGTCGTGAGAAATTAAATATTTTCCGTAACTGTACCATATTTTACTAACTACGTAGTTTTTTTATGCCAATACTAGTATGTTACAGGATATATAAGTCGTCACATTTCATTTGATTTCATTGCAGTACACAGGGTTCACCACAGAAAAAAATTCAAAGGTGGAAGAACCGTACTTGTCAGAAAGGTCAATTCCCTAATACCAACTGAATGCAAAAAATAAATATAAAAATATTCACCATATGTTTTTAATCTTTTTTTATCCAGCATCCTTAGATGGTAAATGTTTAACATATATTATTCAATAAATTAATTTCTTTCCATATTTGTGAATAGATTAATTAATTGAAGAGCTTACAAAACTTGCCCAACACCTTATCATAGTCTTCCCATTGGTTGATAAAATACAATTTTGTGTGATTCGGGATTGGATATGGGTTATTATCTTTTACATGGTGAAAACCCTCTATCCTTGACACTTTAAATATTTTCTAAAGAAGTATTTGATTTCTATGTCCATAATAATTGTCTTTTTAAAAGAAAATTTCAGTACTTCCATAAAAAAAATGGGCATCCAGATACATCCAATTATGTCTCTGGTGCAACTGTGCTTGGATGATTGAAATTAACATAACAGAAGCTGTTGTTATTATTTTGTGACTGAATTGATCTCAGTTTCATAAAAATGTCAATTAAAATATCACAAATTCAATAGAATGTTCACATGTGATATTTTAAGTTTGTTCTTATTTATATCCGTTTTTATTATGATGTAGACTCAGGGATCCATGTAACACTTCTAGATGCATATTGTACGCATGTTTTCAGCTCTTGCCACACCATTTCAACATCAAACACATCCTTGTTCGCGTAGGTTAAAGCTATCGTATGAGCACGGATTTGTCTAATTTGTTCCATCTCCGATGCTTTATTAACTATTCTCACAAATGGCAATCGATATGTTACCTGTCATGCCTGTGTTTCTTCATCCGATTCTCCACAGGTAACAATCACTCGGGTTGAAAATATGCTTAATTTGGATGTTTATTTAACAATAAATGTGTCACGGCTGATGGTCACCCTTTATAGTTTTAAATTAAGCGATGGTAATACACTTGTGGTGTAAAAAGTGAAACCGGGAATTATTGTATCTGATGTATGTTAATTCGGTCGTGGCGTACAAGGATTTTAAAGTTGCGCTTGGAAATTAGGCGTGGCGGGAAAAAATCAAGCGTGGAGGCCCTCCACACTAAAACAGCCTGTGGTGAACCCTGGTACACAACTTAAACTTAAAACATTAGAAATCCACTTCCTATATTCAACTAAAAGAAAGTCTGCTTTCTCACTTAGTTGTAAATAAATATAAAACTACTTGTTTTTTAAGAAAAACTTTAATATAAATTTGTAATTTTTTTTAGCATTAGGTTCCTGTATGTGTTTTGCTGTTAAAAATGGGCACTATGGTATGAAGACAGACCTAAGTGATGCTCCAACTTGTTCACTAGGTAGAGGCAGTGCTGTATCAGCTGTGGGTTAGTACTGATTTGTCATTATCATTGTTTATTGTTGTACAAAATTAAGAAATAATTCACGGATACCATACTTTATTGTCATTTTAACATGGGTGGGCATAATATTCTTGAATATTTTGCTCAGAGTGATAGCGAGGGGTAAAATATCATAAATATCATGACCACCCATGTTAAAACGACAATAAAGTAGGGTATCCATGAATTATATCGATTCTGATTCGGCATATAAATGTGCGCTAGTGAATGGCTGTTCCAAGTAACCCCATGTGTCATAATGTAGAGTGGTGGAAACATAATTTAATGGCTTGCAAATCGCAGAATTCAGACTTAAAATAACAACTTTATTAGCAGTAACAATGATATTATGGTTTAAAAAATTGAGTTTTTTAAATAAAATTTACACGACTGCAATTAACTTGCGCATGTGCGAACTAAATTTATTGGAATTTTAACATGGCTTTGTTTACATAGCGAAAGCAGGACATCATATTAGAATAATCAATATCAGTGGTCACCAATAACAGAAACAATTTGTATATATTTGTTAGTAGAAAATGCCTGTGTGTGTTATACACACCCAATCTAATTTGTTAGGAGAATTGCCCGTGTGTTATACACACCCAATCTAATTTGTTAGGAGAATTCCCTGTGTGTTATACACACCCAATCTAATTTGTTAGGAGAATTGCCTGTGTGTTATACACACCCAATCTAATTTGTTAGAATTGCCTGTGTGTTATACACATCCAATCTAATGTGTTAGGAGAATTGCCTGTGTGTTATACACACCCAATCTAATTTGTTAGGAGAATTGCCCGTGTGTTATACACACCCAATCTAATTTGTTAGGAGAATTGCCTGTGTGTTATACACATCCAATCTAATTTGTTAGGAGAATTGCCTGTGTGTTATACACACCCAATCTAATTTGTTAGGAGAATTGCCTGTGTGTTGTACTAGTATGCACCCAATCTAATTTGTTAGGAGAATTGACTGTGTGTTATACACATCCAATCTAATTTGTTGGGAGAATTGCCCGTGTGTTATACACACCCAATCTAATTTGTTAGGAGAATTGCCTGTGTGTTATACACATCCAATCTAATTTGTTAGGAGAATTGCCTGTGTGTTATACACACCCAATCTAATTTGTTAGGAGAATTGACTGTGTGTTATACACATCCAATCTAATTTGTTAGGAGAATTGCCCGTGTGTTATACACACCCAATCTTATTTGTTAGGAGAATTGCCTGCATGTTGTATACACCCAATCTAATTTGTTAGGAGAATTGCCTGTGTGTTATACACACCCAGTCTAATTTGTTAGGAGAATTGCCTGTGTGTTGTATACACCCAATCTAATTTGTTAGGAGAATTGCGTGTGTGTTGTATACACCCAATCAAATTTGTTAGAAGAATTGCCTGTGTGTTATACACATCCAATCTAATTTGTTAGGAGAATTGCCTGTGTGTTATACACACCCAATCTAATTTGTTAGGAGAATTGACTGTGTGTTATACACATCCAATCTAATTTGTTAGGAGAATTGACTGTGTGTTGTATACATTCAATCTTATTTGTTAGGAGAATTGCCCGTGTGTTATACACACCCAATCTAATTTGTTAGGAGAATTGCTTGTGTGTTATACACACCCAATCTAATTTGTTAGGAGAATTGCCTGTGTGTTATACACACCCAATCTAATTTGTTAGGAGAATTGACTGTGTGTTATACACATCCAATCTAATTTGTTAGGAGAATTGACTGTGTGTTGTATACATTCAATCTTATTTGTTAGGAGAATTGCCCCTGTGTTATACACACCCAATCTAATTTGTTAGGAGAATTGCTTGTGTGTTATACACACCCAATCTAATTTGTTAGGAGAATTGCCTGTGTGTTGTATACATTCAATCTTATTTGTTAGGAGAATTGCCTGTGTGTTGTATACATTCAATCTTATTTGTTAGGAAAATTGCCTGTGTGTTATACACATCCAATCTAATTTGTTAGGAGAATTGCCTGTGTGTTATACACACCCAATCTAATTTGTTAGAAGAATTGCCCGTGTGTTATACACACCCAATCTAATTTGTTAGGAGAATTGTCTGTGTGTTATACACACCCAATCTAATTTGTTAGGAGAATTGCCCGTGTGTTATACACACCCAATCTAATTTGTTAGAAGAATTTGCCTGTGTGTTATACACATCCAATCTAATTTGTTAGGAGAATTGCCTGTGTGTTATACACACCCAATCTAATTTGTTAGGAGAATTGCCTGTGTGTTATACACACCCAATCTAATTTGTTAGAAGAATTGCCCGTGTGTTATACACACCCAATCTAATTTGTTAGGAGAATTGTCTGTGTGTTATACACACCCAATCTAATTTGTTAGGAGAATTGCCCGTGTGTTATACACACCCAATCTATTTTGTTAGGAGAATTGCCCGTGTGTTATACACATCCAATTTAATTTGTTAGGAAAATTGCCTGTGTGTTATACACACCCAATTTAATTTGTTAGGAGAATTGCCTGTGTGTTGTATACATTCAATCTAATTTGTTAGGAGAATTGCCAGTGTGTTATACACATCCAATCTAATTTGTTAGGAGAATTGCCTGTGTGTTGTATACACCCAATCTAATTTGTTAGAAGAATTGCCCGTGTGTTATACACACCCAATTTAATTTGTTAGGAGAATTGCCCGTGTGTTGTATACATTCAATCTAATTTGTTAGGAGAATTCCCTGTGTGTTATACACATCCAATCTAATTTGTTAGAAGAATTTGCCTGTGTGTTATACACACCCAATCTAATTTGTTAGGAGAATTGCCTGTGTGTTATACACATCCAATTTAATTTGTTAGGAGAATTGCCTGCATGTTGTATACATTCAATCTTATTTGTTAGGAGAATTGCCTGTGTGTTATACACATCCAATCTAATTTGTTAGGAGAATTGCCTGTGTGTTATACACACCCAATGTAATTTGTTAGGAGAATTGCCTGTGTGTTATACACACCCAATCTAATTTGTTAGGAGAATTGCCTGTGTGTTGTATACATCCAATCTAATTTGTTAGAAGAATTGCCTGCATGTTGTATACATTCAATCTTATTTGTTTGGAGAATTGCCTGTGTGTTATACACACCCAATTTAATTTGTTAGGAGAATTGCCTGCATGTTGTATACATTCAATCTTTTTTGTTAGGAGAATTGTCTGTGTGTTATACACATCCAATCTAATTTGTTAGGAGAATTGCCTGTGTGTTATACACATCCAATCTAATTTGTTAGGAGAATTGCCTGTGTGTTGTATACATCCAATCTAATTTGTTAGGAGAATTGCCTGTGTGTTATACACACCCAATCTAATTTGTTAGGAGAATTGCCTGTGTGTTATACACACCCAATTTAATTTGTTAGGAGAATTGCCTGTGTGTTATACACACCCAATTTAATTTGTAAGGAGAATTGCCTGTGTGTTATACACACCCAAATTAATTTGTAAGGAGAATTGCCTGTGTGTTATACACACCCAATCTAATTTGTTAGGAGAATTGTCTGTGTGTTAAACACACCCAATCTTATTTGTTAGAAGAATTGCCTGTGTGTTGTATACATCCAATCTAATTTGCTAGGAGAATTGCCTGTGTGTTATACACACCCAATCTAATTTGTTAGAAGAATTGCCCGTGTGTTATACACACCCAATCTAATTTGTTAGGAGAATTGCCTGTGTGTTATACACACCCAATTTAATTTGTAAGGAGAATTGCCTGTGTGTTATACACACCCAATTTAATTTGTAAGGAGAATTGCCTGTGTGTTGTATACATCCAATCTAATTTGTTAGGAGAATTGCCTGTGTGTTATACACATCCAATCTAATTTGTTAGGAGAATTGTCTGTGTGTTATACACATCCAATTTAATTTGTTAGGAGAATTGTCTGTGTGTTATACACATCCAATTTAATTTGTTAGGAGAATTGTCTGTGTGTTATACACACCCAATTTAATTTGTTAGGAGAATTGCCTGTGTGTTGTATACATTCAATCTAATTTGTTAGGAGAATTGTCTGTGTGTTATATACACCCAATTTAATTTGTTAGAAGAATTGCCTGTGTGTGTTATAAACAGTAAATCTAATTTTAAAACAATCAGTTAATATTGACAGAATGTGTGTAAAACTTACTTAGCTGTACAAAACTAGAAAAAGAACCAAATTGGGTAGCTTTTCTCTGTAGTAAATGTTATTTAGGCATTTTATATTTGTAGGTCTGTGTTTTGATAAGATGAACAACTCTATTTGGATGTGCAGCAGTGACTGGGTAGACCAGTTCTATAATCAGGCACATCAGGCTCAGCATCATATACACAACAGACTCAAGGTCAATCAAGGTAAAACCTTAGGTCACAGATATATATAGGTATAGATTTTTGTACTCTTTAAGTTCTACTTATACCCTTAAATTCATTTCGAATAAAGGAATATCCTTTACATTAATATTTTGTAGGTTATAAAAAGTTTCTTCATAAGGTAAAGACATGAACAGGGAATTTTTTAGCGCTCGCCACTTTCGTCATTGACGAAATCATTTGAAAATTGACGATATATTTCTAAATCAATTTCGTCACCCGATTTCCAACAAGTACATGTACTAAAATTTTTTGGTACAATTCATTCTACCAAGTGTAAAACGTCATATTTATGACCCCAAAGCCAATTAACAAGAAATTTAATTTTTTCACCTCGATACTTTTAAACAGCAGGTGTCAATCGCCTAATCGATGTTTTTACGGGCAATGGGATTAACATGATTAAGTGGTGCTCCTGGTCAATTTACGCAAACAAAAGTGTCATTGATCGTACTGATGCGCACAGACTTCCACCTTTTGATTAAATATGTAATGCAAATAAAAATTGCAAAGATTTTGCGGATGTAACTCATGTTTCATATGTTTTGCTGGTTTCAAATGGATTACACGCCATTTGTGTACATCCGAGATACGTCTAATAACCGATGGATACCACATAGAAAACGAAGAGTACAACGGCCCTTAATGAAAAATTGTAACCGATTGATATACAAACGCTTTTTAAATAAGTTTTAAAATTAAAATTCTTTGAAAATTTATAAACATTTTGTTATAATCATTTTGTAAAACAAATTAATACACTGCAATTTTTATACTTTTTTTATACTATGATATTTCACCAGTACAATGAATGCATGCTTCTGAGCAGATGCTTGTAAGGCTCATCCGCTAAAGTGACTAAAGCCCTCAAAATCCTTAAAAATTCCCTGACATGAAGATTCTTTTAACATGAAATATCAATCTCTGTTTAAGATCATTGTTGGCTTGGAGGGAAGTTTGGTGTGGGTCTCAAAGACAAAGCAAAAATATGAAAAATGTATAGCTTTGTTGTTGGAAGGATATTTAAACTTCACTTTGCACTCCCATCCTAAAGGAACAGTCCTCAATATTTTTGTTGTTGGATGATTTTGAACTTCAATTCAACTCTCCCATTTACATGGAACAGTCCTCAGTAGGTTTGTTGTTGGATGAAACATTTGGACTTCAGTTCTCGTCATCTGCATCTGTAATTGATCTTCTTCTATGAAACCAAACTTTGTCAAAATGTTCATTGGATGGACCTTTAGAAAGTTTGTGTTTTTTATTCTTAGTATATTCTTAAGACCCAATGTGAAAAAAAGGCTTCTTCTCTGAAAGTGGTTAACCAATCGAAACAAAACTTACTACAAATATAGTCCTCTATAAAGTTAATGTTTTAGGAAATTCAAAATGGCTGCAACCACGGGACTTAGTGTAACATAGGACCTAAGAGAAAAATTTTTAAAAGGCCTCTTTTCTAAAACTGGTTAAACAATATAAACAAACTTATCAGCAGTATTCATAGGATAGTCCTCTATAAAGTGTTTTTAGCTCACCTGGGCCGAAGGTCCAGGTGAGCTATTGCTATCACTTGGCGTCCGTTGTCCGTCGTAAACTTTTTCAAAAATCTTCTCCTCTGAAACCACTGGGCCAATTTTTTTCAAACTTGGCCACAATCATCCTTAGGGTTCCTAGTTTCAAGTTTGTACCCAGGGTGTTGATCAACAGACAAATATGGTCGCTGTTACTAAAAATAAAACATGGGGGTCAACACAGGTTTTTGATCATTATCTAAAAAACTATAATAGCTATAGAGAAAACCGTTACTTCAAATTGATCAGCACATTAAGGTCTACAATAGTTGCTATTAGTGCGAAGTTGTGTATTGGCTTCTTGTAGGAGTTATTGCCCTTTTTTGACGATTTTTGACAAAATTTTTGGTATTTACAATATAACCTGAAAAATATACGAGGTAGAGTGAAACTGTAAATGGCAAAAATGATCAGCAATAAAAACCCTACAATTCACTTGATTGGTCTGAAATTGTCAGATTACTCTTTATATGAGTTATTGCCCTTAAATGGTAATTTTTTATGAAATTTTCCGTTTTTGTCCTGTAATTTTAAAACTATAACAGCTAGAGTAAAACTGTAAAGAGCAAAAATGATCAACAATACAAGCCCTACAATTCACTGTATTAGTCTGAAATTGTCAGATGACTCCTTATAGGAGTTATTGCCCTTAAATGGCAATTTTTTATGAAATTTTCCGTTTTTGTCCTGTAACTTGAAAACTATAGCAGCTAGATTGAAACTGTAAATTGCACAAATGATCAGCAATAAAGACCCTACAATTCACTTGGTTGGTCTGAAATTGTCAAATGACTCCTTATATGAGTTATTGCCCTTAAATGGTAATTTTTTATGAAATTTTCTGTTTTTGTCCTGTAACTTTAAAACTATAACAGCTAGAGTAAAACTGTAAAGAGCAAAAATGATCAACAATACAAGCCCTACAATTCACTGTATTAGTCTGAAATTGTCAGATGACTCCTTATAGGAGTTATTGCCCTTAAATGGCAATTTTTTTATGAAATTTTCCGTTTTTGTCCTGTAACTTGAAAACTATAGCAGCTAGATTGAAACTGTAAATTGCACAAATGATCAGCAATAAAGACCCTACAATTCACTTGATTGGTCTGAAATTGTCAGATGACTCCTTATATGAGTTATTGCCCTTAAATGGTAATTTTTTATGAAATTTTCCGTTTTTGTCCTGTAACTTTAAAACTATAACAGCTAGAGTAAAACTGTAAATAGCAAAAATGATCAACAATACAAGCCCTACAATTCACTGTATTAGTCTGAAATTGTCAGATGACTCCTTATAGGAGTTATTGCCCTTAAATGGCAATTTTTTATGAAATTTTCCGTTTTTGTCCTGTAACTTGAAAACTATAGCAGCTAGATTGAAACTGTAAATTGCACAAATGATCAGCAATAAAGACCCTACAATTCACTTGATTGGTCTGAAATTGTCAAATGACTCCTTATATGAGTTATTGCCCTTAAATGGCAATTTTTTATGAAATTTTCCGTTTTTGTCCTGTAACTTGAAAACTATAGCAGCTAGATTGAAACTGTAAATTGCACAAATGATCAACAATACAAGCCCTACAATTCACTGTATTAGTCTGAAATTGTCAGATGACTCCTTATATGAGTTATTGCCCTTAAATGGTAATTTTTTATGAAATTTTCCATTTTTGTCCTGTAACTTTAAAACTATAACAGCTAGAGTAAAACTGTAAATAGCAAAAATGATCAACAATACAAGCCCTACAATTCACTGTATTAGTCTGAAATTGTCAGATGACTCCTTATAGGAGTTATTGCCCTTAAATGGCAATTTTTTATGAAATTTTCCGTTTTTGTCCTGTAACTTGAAAACTATAGCAGCTATATTGAAACTGTAAATTGCACAAATGATCAGCAATAAAGACCCTACAATTCACTTGATTGGTCTGAAATTGTCAGATGACTCCTTATAGTGTTATTGCCCTTACATCAAGGGTCTGGAAACGGTCATATTTGCCGGACATGTCCGACATTTACATTAAAATGTCCGACTAAAGTTTAGTCAAATCGGACATACAAAAAAAGTGATATTTAACTTGACAATAATATAAATATCTTTTAGTTGGTTTCAATACCTTTGATTTCCGCTAGATATAAATATTTTATTAAAAAATCAACCCTAAGGCTATTTCCCGTCACTGACACATGTGTTTATTGAGTAACCATTCACTCCAGTCAAGTGTTAATTACGTAATGGTTAACACAACAGGTGATAACCTAATTATGAGTACAGATCTGTTTCATCCATTTCGTAGAACATGGTATGGCAACAGTATTTTGAAACAATAGGAACGAAGTGGTTGTACGTTATATTGCTTGATGGAAAAAACACGTGTGGTCAAAATTTTACATCACGCATGCGCCAGTGTACCTGACGTACATAAATCTTGGGAAAATCAATTCAAATTAAATTCTATTGAAATGATGAAAACAAATAAATATTTAATGACTTGTAAAAAACGTGCTCCATCGGAGAGTATCGTATTAACTTCAATTCGGTTCCGAACTTGTTGTAATTTTGAATCAACTTCCTACTTCCGGTTAATGAAAATGTCCCACGAATGTTCATAAAAAACGTTGTTTGCTATAACTTTGTTGAATAGACAACATATCATCCTATAATAAAGAAATTTTAGGAAGCAGAATGTTTTTCTACGTATATTTCCTTTCTTGTGCGGTGCATATATCATAGGAACCCATACCAAACAACTAATTATATCTACCACGGTCTTGAAAAAAATTTAAAAGACCTTTATTCTGGACTTTAAGGAAAAGCACATACACATCCCAGCTTAAGCAAACACAATATTTTTATATGATGACCGGTAAAATGTCCGACATGACT
Source organism: Limnoperna fortunei (assembly GCA_944474755.1). Classification (NCBI taxonomy): domain Eukaryota; kingdom Metazoa; phylum Mollusca; class Bivalvia; order Mytilida; family Modiolidae; genus Limnoperna; species Limnoperna fortunei. The sequence continues at coordinate 17,975,189 of OX104121.1, read as the reverse complement.
CAGGAAAATTTCCAGGGCCTTGCCTTACATTGCAATTTTTTATGAAATTTTCTGTTTTTGTCCTGTAACTTAAAAACCATAACAGCTAGAGTGAAATAATAAATTGCAAAAATGATCAGCAAAAAAGCCCTACAATTCATTTAATTGGTCTGAAATTGTCAGATGACTCCTTATAGGGGTTATTGCCCTTAAATGACAATTTTGTTAAGAAATTTACCATTTTTGTCCTGTAACTTGAAAACTATAGTAGCTAGATTAAAACTGTAAATTGCACAAATGATCAGCAATAGAAGCCCTACAAATGATTGCATTTTGCTTAGTCCAAAAATTGCAAGATGACTCTTTATAGGAGTTATTGTCCTTTCATTATGAATTTGGACATATGAACAGTTTTTTAATTATAAATTAGTCTATAACACACCTATTAGTAGAGTAAAACTGTAAATTTCAAAGGACAATGCCTAAAAACCATTTAATTTTCAGAAATTGTGGATGGCACCTTATAGGAGTTATTGTATTTAACAAATTTTTTGAAGAAATGTTTAGTTTTTGCACAGTAACTTTAAAGCTATAACAACTAGACTGAAACTGTTAATTTCAAAAATTTTAATATAGTTTAAGTCATTTGGATTCCAGGTGAGCGATTACAGGCTCCTGGGAGCCTCTAGTTTTTTTTAGCTCACCTGACCCAAAGGGTCATGTGAGCTATTGTTATCACTTTGCGTCCGTCGGCGTCGTCGTCGTCGTCGTCGTCGGCGTCGTCGTCGTCGTCGTCGTCGTCGTCGTCGGCGTCTGTAAACTTTTTACATTTTAATCTTCTTCTCTGAAACCACTTGGCCAATTGAAACCAAACTTGGCCATAATGTTCATTGGATGGACCTTTACAAAGTTTGTGTTTTTTATTTTGATTGGTAAACCAATATGGCCACCACCTCAAGACTTAGTTTAACATAGGACCCTATGGGAAAAAAGTTAAAAAGGGCTTCTTCTCTGAAACCGTTTAACCAATCAAAACAAAACTTACTAGCAATATTGTTTAGATGGTCCTCTATAAAGTTTGTGTTTTTTATGGCAATTGGAAATTCAAAATGGCCGCCACTGCAGGACTTAGTTTAACATAGAACCCAATAGGAAAAAGTTTTAAAAGGCTTCTTCTCTGAAACCGGTTAATCAATGGAAACAAAAACTTACTAGCAATATTGTTTGGATGGTCCTCTATAAAGTTAGTGTTTTTTATGGCAATTGGAAATTCAAAATGGCTGCCACCGCAGGACTTAATTTAACATAGGACCCTATGGGAAAAAGTTTGAAAGGCTTCTTTTCTGAAACCGGCCAACCAATGGAAACAAAACTTACTAGCAATATTGTTTGGATGGTCCTCTATAAAGTTAATGTTTTTTATCCCAATCTGATATTCAAAATGGCCGCCACCGCAGGACTTAGTTTAACATTGGACCCTATGGGAAAAATGTTAAAAAGGGCTTCTTCTCTGAAACCGGTTAACCAATCAAAACAAAACTTACTAGCAATATTGTTTGGATGGTCCTCTATAAAGTTTGTGTTTTTTATGGCAATTGGAAATTCAAAATGGCCGCCACTGCAGGACTTAGTTTAACATAGAACCCTATAGGAAAAAGTTTTAAAAGGCTTCTTCTCTGAAACCGGTTAATCAATGGAAACAAAAACTTACTAGCAATATTGTTTGGATGGTCCTCTATAAAGTTTATGTTTTTTATGGCAATTGGAAATTCAAAATGGCTGCCACCGCAGGACTTAATTTAACATAGGACCCTATGGGAAAAAGTTTGAAAGGCTTCTTTTCTGAAACCGGCCAACCAATGGAAACAAAACTTACTAGCAATATTGTTTGGATGGTCCTCTATAAAGTTAATGTTTTTTATCCCAATCTGATATTCAAAATGGCCGCCACCGCAGAACTTAGTTTAACATTGGACCCTATGGGTAAAAGGTTAAAAAGGGCTTCTTCTCTGAAACCGGTTAACCAATCAAAACAAAACTTACTAGCAATATTGTTTGGGTGGTCCTTTATAAAGTTTATGATTTTTATGCCAACTGGAAATTCAAAATGGCGCTACCGCAGGACTTAGTTTAACATAGGACCCTATAGGAAACAAAGCTTTCTAGTAATATTGTTTGGATGGTCCTATTTAAAGTTTATTGAAAATTACAGGACTTACTTTAACATCAGGGAAATGCCATCTTCATTGCCTATAAAATCAGGTGAGCGATACAGGCTCTTAAGAGCCTCTGGTTTCATGCCAATCAGAAATTCAAAATGGCTGTACCACAGGACTTGGTTTAACATTTGTCCCTATGGGAAAAGTTTAAAAAGCATCTTCTCTAAAACCAGTTAAACAATCGAAACATAACTTGCTAGCAATATTGTTTGGATGATCCTGTATAAAGTTTATGTTTTTTATACCAATCGGAAAATCAAAATGGCTGCCACCACAGGACTTAGTCTAATGTAGGAAGCTGTGGGAAAAAGTTTAAAAGGCGGCCTCTTCTCTAAAACCAGTTAAAAAATAGAAACAAAACTTATCACAAGTATGCATAGTATAGTCCTCTATATAAGTTTGTTTTTTTTTATGCCAAGCAGAAATTGCAAATGGCCACCACTGGAGTACTATGGTATCAAAGTTGGAAAAGGCTTCTTCTCAGAAACAGGTTAACCAGTGGAAACAAAATTTACTAGCAATACGGTTTTGATGGTTCTATATAATGTTTATGTTTTTATCATAAATTCAAAATGGCCACCACTGCAGGACTTGTTTAACATAGGGCACAAGTTTATGAGATATATTTAAGGGATGGTTCTCTAGAATTCTTTTATGCCAGTAAGACAGTAAAAATTGCCACCATTACCATTTTAGACTAAGTTTAACCAAGGACTCTTTTTCAAGTGCCATCTTTTCTGAAACTGAAAACTAGTTCTTCTCTCAAATTTGGTAATTTCTAAAGATAAATTACTAATATTCTTTACATGTTAAATTGTAAGGGCCTTTTAAAGCAGGAAGTTTCTTTTTATTTGAAATAAGTGGAAAGCCTACTAATTATTCTTTAGAACTATATAACCTATATTGAAAACTATTTCTCTTCTTAATAGTTCTCCAAATTGTTGTTTTGTTTAGGTTACTTAATTAATCAAGCTGAAAATTGGCATACTCAATTGGTACCCCTGGGACTTTCTCCCTTTAAGGGTGTGGCAGGAACACCACATCAAAATGTGTGCAGATCTAAAGCACAGCAGATGGTGCAATAAAATGCTGAATAGATCTTCACAATTTGTGGATAAGTAGAAACTGTTGTGATTAACAAGAAAAAAGTTTCTTGTTTGAAGAAACCATGCACCCCATCTGTTTGAAGAAACCATGCACCCCATCTGTTTGAAGAAACCATGCACCCCATCTGTTTGAAGAAACCATGCACCCCATCTGTTTGAAGAAACCATGCACCCCATCTGTCTGGAAAAACCATGCACCTGATCCGTCTGGAAAAACCCTGCAACCCATCTGTTTGAAGAAACCATGCACCCCATCTGTTTGAAGAAACCATGCACCCTATCTGTTTGAAGAAACCATGCACCCCATCTGTTTGAAGAAACCATGCACCTCATCTGTCTGGAAAAACCATGCACCCCATCTGTTTTAAGAAACCATGCACCCTATCTGTTTGAAGAAACCATGCACCCTATCTGTTTGAAGAAACCATGCACCCCATCTGTTTGAAGAAACCATGCACCCCATCTGTTTGAAGAAACCATGCACCTCATCTGTCTGGAAAAACCATGCACCCCATCTGTTTTAAGAAACCATGCACCCTATGTGTCTGGAGAAACCATGCACCCCATCTGTCTGGAGAAACCATCCACCCCATCTGTTTTAAGAAACCATGCACCCTATCTGTCTGGAGAAACCATGCACCCCATCTGTCGGGAGAAACCATGCACCCTATCTGTCTGGAGAAACCATGAACCCCATCTGTCTGGAAAAACCATGCACCCCATCTGTTTGAAAGCACTGGCTTCAAAATATGATTTTAGTCTCAAAAAGTTTGCCAGAAATTGTGAGAGTAAAAATGTTCTTAAAAACCAGGACTGAAATATGAAACCCCCTCACTTGCATGTAGATTTCATCTTGTGCAATGTCCTACTTAATGTCACTACTTATTTTAAAAGATATCTTAATAGCTTTTCTTTCAAATTTGTTAATTTCTAAAACAAATTACTTATGTTGTTTTATTTAAAATGTCTTTAAATATAGCTGTTCTTTCTTAATGCATAAAGTGAAAGTCTGGTAATTGTTCATTATAGAATGATTGAGCCTATATTTTTTCCTAAAGGTGGACAGTCTTCTGAAGATCGAGAATTAGTGATTAAAGATCTGTTACAACATGTTGGTAGTATGTGTCTACACCAGATCAATAATGACCTGCTACACACCTCTATCTTACAACAACAAACAGCAGATCTAGTCCATGTGGGCAGGATTGTGGATATACTGAATAGGTCACTGGAGGTCAAAGATAACCAGATTGTCATGTGTTCACTGATTGTTTTACAGGTAAAATAAACTTTACAAAGTTTAAAAAGAAATTAATATCTGTTAAAGCATTAGCTTTTTCTATGCAGTAAAACAAAAAGCTGATAAAATGTAAATATGGTATTAAAGAAAAAGCCCCCCTCGTAACAAAAATAAAATCAAAGATTAAAAACAATCATGTAGATCAAACAAGGGCAACTAAAGATAAACAGTGTGAAAGTCTTTATAACCAGGGGTGAACTCAGATGCTCTGTTAAGTCGTTATAACCAGGGGTGAACTCAGATGCTCTGCTAAGTCTTTATAACCAGGGGTGAACTCAGATGCCCTATCAAGTCTTAAACCAGGATGTGAACTCAGGTGCTCTGCAGAGGTGTTTACCATTAAGAATTTTCCACATTCATTCCGAATTTGGGTCTGAAAATACACATCCCGAAAATTCACCCCGAATTGCGCATTTCCGCCGGTATTACAACTAACTTTCAAATGCTTTTGGTTGTGATTTTGTGAAATTGTTAAGGTATTACAATATTGAATAAACATGTGTTTTTATTAATGTTTGATCAATAAAATGTGCATCAGAAAGATGTTTTATAGAAAAAGACTGGCTAGAAACTCTTTTAATATTGTTCTAAGTTCGGACATGGACATTTTATGTGCAAAGTTTCAGATTACGGATAAATGTGCCAAATTACTGAAAAAAATAATTCGGATTACTGGGAGTACTGAAAAGGGGTAAAGTCTAAAACCAGGATGTAAACTCGGGTGCTCTGTAAAGTCTGAAACTAGTGGGTGAACTCATGTGCTATGTAAAGTGTAAAACTAAGGGCTCTGTAAAGTCAAAAACCAGGATGTGAACTCGGGTGCTCTGTAGTCTAAAAACAAGGGGTGAACTCAGGTGCTCTGAAAAGTCAAAAACCAGGATGTGAACTCAGGTGCTCTGTCAAGTCTATAACCAGGATGTGAACTTGGGTGCTCTGTAAAGTCTGAAACCAGTGGGTGAACTCAGGTGCTTTGTAAAGTCTAAAACTTAGGGGTGAAATCAGGTGCTCTGCAAAGTCTTAAACCAGTGGGTGGAACTCAGGTGCTCTGTAAAGTCTAAAACCAGGATGGGAACTCAGGTGCTCTTGTAAAGTCTAAACCAGGATGTGAACTTGGGTGCTCTGTAAAGTCTGAAACCAGTGGGTGAACTCAGGTGCTATGTAAAGTGTAAAACTAAGGTGTGAACTCAGGTGCTATGTAAAGTCTAAAACTAAGGGGTGAACTCAGGGGCTCTGCAAAGTCTTAAACCAAAGGGTGAACTCAGGTGCTCTGTAAAATCTAAAACCAGGCTGTGAACTCAGGTGCTCTGTAAAGTCTGAAACCAGGGGGTGAACTCAGGTACTATGTAAAGTCAAAAACCAGGATGTGAACTTGGGTGCTCTGTAAAGTCTGAAACCAGTGAGTGAATCAGGTGCTCTGTAAAGTATTAAACCAGTGGTAAGCAGGTGCTCTTCTGTAAAGTCTAAAACCAGAGGTGAGCAGGTGCTCTGTAAAATCTAAAACCAGAGGGTGAACTCAGGTTTTTGTCTCGCCTGCGACCAAAGTCGCTGGAGGCGAGACATATGTATGGGAATCCGGCGGCGGCGGCGGCGGCGGCGGCGGCGGCGTAAACACTTGACATCTTGCTTCATATCTTTGTAAGCCCAAGCCCTAGGTCCATCAAATTTGGTCCAGAGGTAGCTTATGATGAGTACTTGCCAGTCAGTCACCTGTCACCTGTCACCTGACCTTGACCTCAATTTCACGGTCCAGCGACTACGTTAAAGTTTTAGGGTTACGACAGTTCCTCTGTAACTACGCATGGTAGGATGACAATATTTGGTGTATAGGTTGCTGATGACTAGTACATGACTGTCTGGTAGGTGTCACCTGACCTTGACCTCAATTTCACGGTCCAGCGACTACGTTAAAGTTTTTGGGTTACGACAGTTCCTCTGTAACTACGCATGGTAGGATGACAATATTTGGTGTATAGGTTGCTGATGACTAGTACATGACTGTCTGGTAGGTGTCACCTGACCTTGACCTCAATTTCACGGTCCAGTGACTACGTTAAAGTTTTTGGGTTACGACAGTTCCTCTGTAACTACGCATGGTAGGATGACAATATTTGGTGTATAGGTTGCTGATGACTAGTACATGACTGTCTGGTAGGTGTCACCTGACCTTGACCTCAATTTCACGGTCCAGTGACTACGTTAAAGTTTTTGGGTTACGACAGTTCCTCTGTAACTACGCATGGAAGGATGACAATGTTTGGTGTATAGGTTGCTGATGACTAGTACATGACTGTCTGGTAGGTGTCACCTGACCTTGACCTCAATTTCACGGTCCAGCGACTACGTTAAAGTTTTTGGGTTACGACAGTTCCTCTGTAACTACGCATGGTAGGATGACAATATTTGGTGTATAGGTTGCTGATGACTAGTACATGACTGTCTGGTAGGTGTCACCTGACCTTGACCTCAATTTCACGGTCCAGCGACTACGTTAAAGTTTTTGGGTTACGACAGTTCCTCTGTAACTACACATGGTAGGATGAAAATATTTGGTGTATAGGTTGCTGATGACTAGTACATGACTGTCTGGTAGGTGTCACCTGACCTTGACCTCAATTTCACGGTCCAGCGACTACGTTAAAGTTTTTGGGTTACGACAGTTCCTCTGTAACTACGCATGGTAGGATGACAATATTTGGTGTATAAGGTTGCTGATGACTAGTACATGACTGTCTGGTAGGTGTCACCTGACCTTGACCTCAATTTCACGGTCCAGCGACTACGTTAAAGTTTTTGGGTTACGACAGTTCCTCTGTAACTACACATGGTAGGATGAAAATATTTGGTGTATAGGTTGCTGATGACTAGTACATGACTGTCTGGTAGGTGTCACCTGACCTTGACCTCAATTTCACTGTCCAGTGACTACGTTAAAGTTTTTGGGTTACGACAGTTCCTCTGTAACTACGCATGGTAGGATGACAATATTTGGTATATAGGTTGCTGATGAATAGTACATGACTGTCTGGTAGGTTCCACCTGACCTTGACCTCAATTTCACGGTCCAGCAACTATGTTAAAATTTTTGGGTTACGGCTGTTCCCCTGTAACTATGCAGGGTATGGTGACAATATTTTGTATACAGGCCGCTGCTGATATTAAATGCTATTTACGTAATGCTTATGACGAAATTTATTTTCGTTACTGATGCGGAATACAGGCGAGACGTTTTTCTGTGTCCACACTTGTCTAAAGTCTAAAACCAGGGGTTAACTCAGGTGCTCTGTAAAATCTAAAACCATTGGATGAACTCAGGTGCTATGTAAAGTATAAAACCAAGGGGTGAACTCAGGTGCTCTGTAAAGTCTAAAACCATTGGATGAATTCAGGTGCTATGTAAAGTCTAAAACCAAGGGGTGAACTCAGGTGCTCTGTAAAGTCTAAAACCAGGATGTGAACTCGGGTCCTCTGTAAAGTCTAAACAAACAAGTGAACTCATGTGCTCTGTAAAGTCTAAAACCAAGGGGTTAACTCAGGTGCTATGTTGAGGTTATTGCTTTAAATGAGACACCCACCTGGTTACTCAGGGTCAAAGTTTATTGAAGTAAAATGAATGAAAATTTTTTTAAATTTGTAATTATGAATTAAATACTGCATCAGAATAACACAATTAGTTGCAGTTTTTGATACAGGCAATTTTAAATCTACAAATTTGACTATCTTCTCAGATCGTATGAAGGGTTGTATTAAATACCAGTACAATAGAAAGTTATATTACCATGCACATTGAGATACCTGCATGTGACTGTGTGTCTGGATTGCACAATAATGTTTCCTTTTGGGTCCTGGAGTGCTGAGCATCATTTTTTTATCAGGACCTCATTCTTTTTTTAGCCATGGAGTGCTGGATTGTTTGAACATCATTGCTTTGTCAGGACCTCATTCTTTTCTGGCCAAGGAGTGCTGGAGTATTTGAACATCATTTCTTTATCAGGACTGCATTCTTTTTTGGCCAAGGAGTGCTGGAGTGTTTGAACATCACTTCTTTGCCAGGACCTCATTCTTTTTTGGCTAAGGAGTGCTGGATTGTTTGAACATCATTGCTTTGTCAGGACCTCATTCTTTTCTGGCCAAGGAGTGCTGGAGTATTTGAACATCATTTCTTTATCAGGTTTAAATTCTTGTTTTGGCCAAGGAGTGCTGGAATGTTTTAACATCATTTCTTTATCAGGACCACATTCTTTTTTGGTCAAGGAGTTCTGGAGTGTTTGAACATCATTTCTTTATCAGGACTGCATTCTGTTTTTGGCAAAGGAGTTCTAGAGTGTTTGAACATCATTTCTTTATCTGGACCACATTCTTTTTTGCCAAGGAGTTCTAGAGTGTTTGAACATCATTTCTTTATCAGGACTAAATTCTTTTTTAGCTCACCTGACCCAAAGGGTCATGTGAGCTATTGTTATCACTTTGCGTCCGTCGGCGTCGTCGTCGGCGTCGGCGTCGTCGGCGTCGTCGGAGTCTGTAAACTTTTTACATTTTATTCTTCTTCTCTGAAACCACTTGGCCAATTGAAACCAAACTTGGCCATAATGTTCATTGGATGGACCTTTACAAAGTTTGTGTTTTTTATTTTGATTGGTAAACCAATATGGCCGCCACCTCAAGACTTAGTTTAACATAGGACCCTATGGGAAAAAAGTTAAAAAGGGCTTCTTCTCTGAAACCGTTTAACCAATCAAAACAAAACTCACTAGCAATATTGTTTAGATGGTCCTCTATAAAGTTTGTGTTTTAGATGGGAATTGGAAATTCAAAATGGCCGCCACTGGAGGACTTAGTTTAACATAGAACCCTATGGGAAAAAGTTTTAAAAGGCTTCTTCTCTGAAACCGGTTAATCAATGGAAACAAAAACTTACTAGCAATATTGTTTGGATGGTCCTCTATAAAGTTTGTGTTTTTTATGGCAATTGGAAATTCAAAATGGCTGCCACCGCAGGACTTAATTTAACATAGGACCCTATGGGAAAAAGTTTGAAAGGCTTCTTTTCTGAAACCGGCCAACCAATGGAAACAAAGCTTACTAGCAATATTGTTTGGATGGCCCTCTATAAAGTTAATGTTTTTTATCCCAATCTGATATTCAAAATGGCCGCCACCGCAGGACTTAGTTTAACATTGGACCCTATGGGAAAAAGGTTAAAAAGGGCTTCTTCTCTGAAACCGGTTAACCAATCAAAACAAAACTTACTAGCAATATTGTTTGGATGGTCCTTTATAAAGTTTATGATTTTTATGCCAACTGGAAATTCAAAATGGCCGCTACCGCAGGACTTAGTTTAACATAGGACCCTATGGGAAAAAGTTTTTAAAAGCTTCTTCTCTGAAACCGGTTAATCAATGGAAACAAAAACTTACTAGCAATATTGTTTGGATGGTCCTCTATAAAGTTTATGTTTTTTATGGCAATTGGAAATTCAAAATGGCCGCTACCGCAGGACTTAGTTTAACATAGGACCCTATGGGAAAAAGTTTGAAAGGCTTCTTTTCTGAAACCGGCCAACCAATGGAAACAAAACTTACTAGCAATATTGTTTTGGATGGTCCTCTATAAACTTAATGTTTTTTTCCCAATCTGATATTCAAAATGGCCACCACCGCAGGACTTAGTTTAACATTCGACCCTATGGGAAAAAGGTTGAAAAGGCCTTCTTCTCTGAAACCGGTTAACCAATCAAAACAAAACTTACTAGCAATATTGTTTGGATGGTCCTTTATAAAGTTTATGATTTTTATGCCAACTGAAAATTCAAAATGGCCGCTACCGCAGGACTTAGTTTAACATTCGACCCTATGGGAAAAAGTTTTAAAAGGCTTCTTCTCTGAAACCGGTTAATCAATGGAAACAAAAACTTACTAGCAATATTGTTTGGATGGTCCTTTATAAAGTTTATGTTTTTTATGGCAATTGGAAATTCAAAATGGCCACCTCCCCCGCAGGACTTAGTTTAACATAGGATCCTATGGGCAAATAAAAAAAATCTTCTCTATACAACTGGTTAACCAATGAAACAAAGCTTTCTAGTAATATTGTTTGGATGGTCCTATTTAAAGTTTATTGAAAATTACAGGACTTACTTTAACATCAGGGAAATGCCATCTTCATTGCCTATAAAATCAGGTGAGCGATACAGGCTCTTAAGAGCCTCTGGTTTGGCCAAGGAGTGCTGGAATGTTTTAACATCATTTCTTTATCAGGACTGCATTCTTTTTTGGCCAATGAGTTCTGGAGTGTTTGAACATCATTTCTTTATCAGGACTGCATTCTTTTTTTGGCAAAGGAGTGCTGGAGTATTTGAACATCATTTCTTTATCAGGACCGCATTCTTTTTTTGGCCAAGGAGTTCTAGAGTGTTTGAACATCATTTCTTTATCTGGATCACATTCTTTTTTTGGCCAAGGAGTTCTAGAGTTTTTGAACATCATTTCTTTATCAGGACTGAATTCTTTTTTTGGCCAAGGAGTGCTGGAGAGTTTGAACATCATTTCTTTATCAGGACTGAATTCATTTTTTGGCCAAGGAGTGCTGGAATGTTTTAACATCATTTCTTTATCAGGACTGCATTCTTTTTGGCCAAGGAGTTCTGGAGTGTTTGAACATCATTTCTTTATCAGGACTGCATTCTTTTTTTTGCAAAGGAGTGCTGGAATGTTTTAACATCATTCCTTTATCAGGACTGCATTCTTTTTTTTGGCCAAGGAGTTCTGGAGTGTTTGAACATCATTTCTTTATCAGGACTGCATTCTTTTTTTTGCAAAGGAGTGCTGGAGTGTTTTAACATCATTCCTTTATCAGGACTGCATTCTTTTTTTTGGTCAAGGAGTTCTGGAGTGTTTGAACATCATTTCTTTATCAGGTCTGCATTCTTTTTTTTTGCAAAGGAGTGCTGGAGTGTTTTAACATCATTCCTTTATCAGGACTGCATTCTTTTTTTTTTGTCAAGGAATGCTGGAGTGTTTGAACATCATTTCTTTATCAGGACTGCATTCTTTTTTTTGCAAAGGAGTGCTGGAGTGTTTTAACATCATTCCTTTATCAGGACTGCATTCTTTTTTTGGTCAAGGAATGCTGGAGTGTTTGAACATCCAGTGTGGAATGTTTTGAACTCTGTGCAAAGCCTCATTGTATTATTATCACCAATGTCTGTACAAATCAACAAAACTTTGTTTTTTTCTGTCTCAGATGTCAGCCATTTTTATTTGTGCCAGCATTCTTGGCATTTTCTGCATTTCTTTTTTAGTTATACTTCCAGTTTTTGCTGTTTCAGTGGCAGAATTATAATTTGTTAAAAAAAACATCCAATAATTTTTAGATGGTTGTCATCAGTTTTCAGTTTTTTCTTGGGTAGCATATTTCTATCTGTAACCCAACTTTGATGAATGGGATTGTTGATATGTCAAAAAACATTTATGTTAATATAAAATTGACCTCCACTAGTGAGAGGGTAGGCTGGTACATGACCTCCACTAGTGAGAGGGTAGGCTGGTACATGACCTCCACTAGTGAGAGGGTAGGCTGGTACATGACCTCCACTAGTGAGAGGGTAGGCTGGTACATGACCTCCACTAGTTAGAGGGTAGGCTGGTACATGACCTCCACTAGTGAGAGGGTAGGCTGGTACATGACCTCCACTAGTGAGAGGGTAGGCTGGTACATGACCTCCACTAGTGAGAGGGTAGGCTGGTACATGACCTCCACTAGTGAGAGGGTAAGCTGGTACATGACCTCCACTAGTGAGAGGGTAGGCTGGTACATGACCTCCACTAGTGAGAGGGTAAGCTGGTACATGACCTCCACTAGTAAGAGGGTAGGCTGGTACATGACCTCCACTAGTGAGAGGGTAGGCTGGTACATGACCTCCACTAGTGAGAGGGTAAGCTGGTACATGACCTCCACTAGTAAGAGGGTAGGATGGTACATGACCTCCACTAGTAAGAGGGTAGGCTGGTACATGACCTCCACTAGTGAGAGGGTAGGCTGGTACATGACCTCCACTAGTGAGAGGGTAGGATGGTACATGACCTCCACTAGTGTGAGGGTAAGCTGGTACATGACCTCCACTAGTTAGAGGGTAAGCTTGCACATGACCTCTACTAGTGAGAGGGTAGGCTGGTACATGACCTCCACTAGTGAGAGGGTAAGCTGGTACATGACCTCATTAGTTTCCAGGTTCTTGTTTCACAACAAGTCTATTGTACAAAATACAACATAGCATACAATAGGTCGTATGTCGTACATTTTTGTTGTGAAATAGGGCCCTGTTGGCGTTCTATGACATGTATGATATGTTTTATGCAATCATTGACATGTTCAGTTGATTGGAATTTAAGGATTCTGGTATTATCCATTTCAAAGCATTAACATTTTTCCAAAGAATCCTTTTCATAATTTTATTATGGTACCTACATCTTAAATATTAATAACAATATATTTCAATATTTCTCTGTGGTTTTTAAAAGAAACAATATGTCTGTAGAAACCTATGAAAAAAGTTCAAAAATTTTAAGTGCTTTTATCACATTGACCAAACAACAAATGTAAAAACCTTGTTATTGACTAACAAACAGGTTTAAATATTTATGTGTTAAATTTTCAGCTGACATTCAAAGTTAATGTGTTTAAAAGGCGATCAGAGGAAGAGGAATCTTTGCTTAAAAGATTGAGGTAAAATTATTTGTTATAGATGAATACATGTTTAATAAACTGGTCATTTACAATTGATTGATTTTGGTATATAGCTCAATTATACATGATCAATTATACTTGATCAATTATACTTTCATGCTGGAAACACAAACAGAGATAAATTATATTTGCAAATGTTAAAGGCAATAATGGTTCATACACATCGTTTAAAATGATATTTTTGTGTGATGCAATGTATTGCAGAGTATGGTTTAATATTTAAAAAAAGCCCTTTTTGGCATCCATCAAAACACAGTTTTTGGCTTACTGTTAAAAAAGTATAACAGATACAGGAAAACCCAAGAGATCTTCCTTCTTCAGCATCAAAAGCTCTACAAAACAATCCATTGAGTCAAAGTTGTATGACAAATCTTTGTAGGAGTTATTGCCCTTTAATTGTCGAAATTGATGATATTTGCCATTTTTACCTCAAAATTTTGAAAATTATTAGAACTAGAGAAAAAGTTAGCATTGCTTAACTGTTCTGCTCTATTAGAGCTACAAATATGGTTATAGGGTTAAGATTGTCTGATTTACCTTTTAAGAGTTATTCCCCTTGAACTGTTTTTTTTTAATCAGTTTTAATTGATTTTTAAAAATCTTCTCCTCTGCAACCACTGAAAGTACTACTTTGAAACTTTGTACACACCATCCATCAAATGTCCTCTACCAAGTTTGCACAAAAAATTAGGACGGAGGGGGGGGGGGGGGTAACGCAGTAAAAAAGTATAACAGATACAGGAAAACCAAAGAGACATGCCTACATCAGCATCGAAAGCTCTACGAAACAATCCATTAGGTCGAAGTTGTATAATGACTCCTTCAAGGAGTTTAGGAGTTATTACCCTTTTATTTTGATGATTTTTGCCATTTTTGCCTCACAGTCATGACAGTCTTGAAAATATTTAGAACTAGAGAAAAAGTTATCATTGCTTAATTGTTCTGCTCTATGAGAGCTACAAAAATGATATAGTGTCAAGATTGTCTGATGAACGTTTAGGAATTATTCTCCTTGAACATTTTTTAAATGAATTTGAATTGATTTAAAAAAATCCACCTGGGGCCTGGGTGTACGAGTGTTTAAGGTAGTTCGTCTACTATCGATCACGTGATCTGTCAACACTGAGATTTCGGGTTCGATTCTCACTGCCGGCAGGGTGTATTCAACTCCAATCTTAATTGACAATTGCTGAAAGTTGCATTAAAACACCAATCAAACAAACAAACAAAAAATCTTCTCCTCTTTAACTGATGAAAGACTGCTTTGAAACATTGCACACATCTTCTTTAGGATGTCTTCTACCAAAATTGTGCAAATCATGACAGCAGACTACCTACATAGCTACATTGGCTTCAAATAGAAAGTGGGGGGGGGGGGGGCGGATATTTAAAAAAGTATAACAGGTACAGCAAATTTGAAGTGAACCTTCCTCCTAAGCCTAAAAAGCTCCTCCTTATAGGAGTTATTTCCCTTAAAAGGTCAAAATTAATGATTTTTGCAGAAATGTTGGGCAATTCTTTATAGGAAAAAAAAGCTGGAAAAAAAGGGTTGCTTGGTTTCAGGTTCAGGTGAGCAATACAGGCTCCTGGGATCCTCTAGTAACTGACAGAAATTTCAGTTTTCTGACTAAGGTCATGGTTTTCACCAGGTACTCTTCGATTGGCTTCCTTGCCCTCTTATGATATAGCTGAAAAACTGCTGAAAGTGGCATTAACTTCGATTGGCTTCCTTGCCCTCTTATGATATAGCTGAAAAACTGCTGAAAGTGGCATTAAACCCTATACAAACAACTGGCTCATATTAAGCAGTTATATCCATGTAAAAGCGTAAGTCACTGAACCTTGGTTTATTAGATGGAGACTCAGTCAATCTTTCCAAGAAGAACTCTTAGTCACAAGATTTTTTCAATTTAGACCCTTTTAGTATTCTTTATACATATTTCTGGTGAGGTGGTTATAAGTGTTTTTGACCTATGTAATATTTAATTGTAATTTAAAAAGGGGTGTCTTGCCTAAAGTAAAGTTAATCTACCTTTTGATAACAGTTAATTACTGTGGTTTCATTTTTATTCGTGGGGTACCAATTTTCGTCATTTTCATGGGTGGGGACAAACCACGAAATTAAGAATTCAATGAATAATGATCTCAAGAAATCTATAATGACGGTAAGCTGACATGAGAAACTGCTATGGGACATTTGTTTACATAGATAATGACGACTGATGTTCAGGATGCATCGTGATATTGATATTTTTTTAATAGATAATGACAATTTTGCATTATGAACAACTTTAATGTGTTTAAGACACTAAAAAGAAATAAAATTGATTAAATAAACATCGTTGTTATTTTTAATTGCCTACTCTGGTCAGTAATGAACGTACTTCCTGTTGTGTCTTTTCGTTGTAAAGTGTTGACGTATACACAAATATTAAAGTAACTTTCTTAATTGAAATAAAGATCAATAAAGCAATTTATTTTTTACACCTTTTATACTGATTTCCATCTTTGAAAACCACTAATTATATCATCAATTTTATTGTCAAACAAACAAACTTAATCTTTGCCCCAGGGAATATACGACGAATTTACAATGAACTGTTTACTTTTAGATTGGTTCGAATAAAGTGACATGCTTATTAATTGTGTTAATTATGTTTAAGGCTACAAAACAAAATCTGTTTAATCTTTATTACTTTATGTTCCTTTGAAAACTAAACAGTTACGCTGTTTTCAAGATAGGTAGCTACATGTACACTATCACGTAATATATGGTATCGCGTGATTTTATTTCAGGCACTTTACTCATTGCACAGTCTTTTAAATTTGTGTTAACAAACGACATAAAACTGCAAAAAACGCAACCCCTTTCATACATTTATGTTCAGTGTGGGCTTTGCACCACGCCACAACAAAAAAACAGCCTTCCCTTTGCCGTCCAATTTCGTTTTAATGTTCGCCGCTTTTCAATAAAAGTACAGTAAATTTCTATGAAATCCTGTGATCAGTATTACAATTGTCACCTCTGGAGAGCGATTATATCTTGAAAATGATGTGTTGGAAAATGTACAGACTAACACAGTAGGAATTCCGAAAATTTGTAAGCAATTCCCTCATTTTAATTTTTGGAATTTTTTTTTTTATCCAGCGAACCACCAATTTAAGAATCCCACGAAATGTCTTTTTCCCTGCAACCACGAAAATTGATTCCCACGAAAATGAATGAAACCACAGTATTAATCTAACAATTTAAAAACACTGCATGTGCATAACAGTTTTTGTCTCGCCTGCGACGAAAGTCGCTGGAGGCGAGACATATGTATGGGAATCCGGCTTCATATCTTTGTAAGCCCAAGCCCTAGGTCCATCAAATTTGGTCCAGAGGTAGCTTATGATGAGTACTTGCCAGTCAGTCACCTGTCACCTGACCTTGACCTCAATTTCACGGTCCAGCGACTACGTTAAAGTTTTTGGGTTACGACAGTTCCTCTGTAACTACGCATGGTAGGATGACAATACTTGGTGTATAGATTGCTGATGACTAGTACATGACTGTCTGGTAGGTGTCACCTGACCTTGACCTCAATTTCACGGTCCAGCGACTACAGTAAAGTTTTTGGGTTACTGCTGTTCCCCTGTAACCAAGCATGGTAGGATGACAATATTTGGTATATAGGTTGCTGATGACTAGTAAATGATTGTCTGGTAGGTGTCACCTGACCTTGACCTCAATTTAACGGTTCAGCGACTTCGTTAAAGTTTTTGTATTAGGACAGTTCCTCTGTAACTATGCATAGTATGGTGACAATAATTGGTATACAGGCCGCTGCTGATAATTTATGCTATTTGTGTAATGCTTATGACGAAATTTATTTTCGTTACTGATGCGGAATTCAGGCGAGACGTTTTTCTGTGTCCACACTTGTGTATTATTTATTACAGTGACTTGGTATGGAATCTGTTGAAGTCTCGAGATAAAATGGAAAAGCCATCAGATCAGGCAAATTCCATTATAACAGAAGCCTGTCATGTAATTACAAATGGTCTACCTGTCCTTTACTACACAGATGATGCTAAAAATAGACTGATGATGAGTTTACTGGACAGTAATTATCCTGCTTATGTAGAACTACGAGATATGATTCTGATTGACTTTAGTGATCGATTGAGAGGACTGGCATACACAAATTCAGAATCAAAATATCTGTGGTAAGAATAATAATACATATGTGGTATGTCATTGTTAGATGAGTTTAGACTAATTAATAACAGAATCTTAATACAGCAAATAATAATAAAATTTATACCTATTTGTAAAACAACCTGAGGTACGTTGCTTTTATATTATTTAAGGACATATCGTACTATTCGATCTATTCTATTTAGGGAACTCGGATTATGCGTCATTTTACTTATAATTTTCCCATAGTTCCCTGTTAGAATCAACTTAGATTGTTTTGAAAACTTCATGGCATGTAGAAGACAACTATGCCATAATATATTTTAAAATACATAAGTTTCAAGCATAAATGTTACATTCCTGCCATTTTTGTTATGGAATACACAAAACCGAGATCGCAAAAAATTGACATATATAAGAAATATAAAAATATGGTCACCAAATTATGGGAAAAAATATTTGTGAAGATTTGGTGGGAAGGAAAGGGCTTGTTTTCTGCATATGAACTGCCTTTCCTAGATTTGTAATTTTAGCGCAGAATACAAATACAAAAGTACAACAGTTGTTTTTTTGTGTATGTTTGCTATTGCAGAGTGATTAATTATTTTTTTTCCCGAATTCTAAAAGGCTGTATTGTTTTTTTACATTTAAAATAACATTTTAGTTGATCCATCAGGTGTACGGTAACCAAAATTGAAATTTCCAGGAATTTTGACGACGACGATGTCATAAACGAATTACGAAACAATAAACGTTTAAAATCAAAATGTGCAGCAACAAAAGTAGGATTTGTCTTTAAGCATGCCATAATGCCAAAAAGCTTGATTTGATCTGTTTTAAATAGTTTTCTTTTCATTTTTTAAATTATTGTTTGTTGCCACCATGAAACCATTCTCCTTGGCATATGCCATATATGGATAAATGTAATTTTCCCTAGACCTGTTGGAAGCAGACAAACTTCCCTCACTTGAGTTTAATATATCTTCATAAAACTTTCTTGATTAATAGGATTGCTGTTTTGTTATTCTGTTTGTCACACAATACTATATATAGCATGCTTGATTTTATACATAGTTAACTTATTATCATGAGATTTTTCTCTACAGGTATCTCCCTACTCAAGCCTATGTTAAAGTTGAGTTATCTATTTTGTAGTTTTAATGATGAGACAGTCAGCTTGATTCTTAAATTAGCTGTAAAGGAGTCATGTGACCTGATCAAACATTCTGTTACCTCTGGAAAGGACAAGTTTGATGAACTTCAAGCAAGAGTTCCTGTAAGAATGTTATACACACATATAGAATACTACACATTTATCAACTTTTAGTTAAGTGGACATAATGATTCTCTAACTTTTGCATTATATTCAAACGGCTTGACAGTGGATAAAATAGTTCTCGTCACTAGTGAAAATGTTTATAGCAGTTGATTGGTTTAAAATAATTACATCATCATAAAAACTAATGACATCATAAAAAATCACCTTCCATTTACCGGGTATTCAAGTTATGTATGAAGTTGGGACCATTTGTACTTCATTTTGCAAATTTATTACTTTTTAAAATTAGAGAAACATAATCTTACCTTTGTACTCTTGGATTATGGGATTTCTCCAATCTGTATGGTTGAATGATGGAAATTTAAGTCCTTGAGAGTACCCAGACTTAAAATTCCATAATTTCACTCTCGAGATTGGAGAAATCCTATAATCCACTGGTACCAATCCTTTTGTTGTGAGGGTTACATTACCTAAGATTTACATTTTCCTCAAGGGCAGACTATTCTTCACAGGTTTATAACTGAAATATTGGTTTACTTCTAGTTAATAAACAATTCAATTGTTTTCCCTCCTTTCCAAGTGTTTTGTTAAGAGTTGCTGATTGAATAGAATGATTGCATCATGTAAAGTGGACCATGGGAAATTATCATATTCTTTCCATCTAGTATTTAGTATTCTTACTTCTGTTGTTATTTATTGGTATTTTACGTCACTTTCAGCTGTATTTTGAACGCCAGTGTTGTGCCTGGTATAAACCCCTGTCCTTCAGTAGGAACTCTGGCAATCAGTTTGGTGATGTCTGCCTCAAAGTTTAAATTGTGCAAAAAGAAAGTTCTTAGATTTGATCCAGCATATGTACCAAGACCTTTTGTTTTGGGTGTAACATCACATTCAGCAATTTCAACTATTTCACATCTCCAGACAGAAAAGACAACGATCCTTGATAATTAAGGTTGTAGTCTAGCCTGCAGTAAGTCTCAAACTCACAACCTCCGTGTTACAGTCACGTGATCAATAGTAGATGACTTCGAGCCCCTGCGTACATTTTTTGTACAAAAACTTAAAGTAAATTTATGCATCATTTGTACGACAGTTAAAATATTTGTGTAATTTTTATACCCTGCCACACAAAGTGGCGAGATATTATGTTATACCCTCAGTTTCGTTCGGTGTTTGTCCATCCGTCCGTCCCCCGAAGGTTTCCAGATGATAACTTGAAAACGCCTCAAGGGATTTGAATGATATAATTGAACTTGACCTGTATTTTATTGTACTGAACAGCTGTGTTCAGTACAATAAACTACAGGTCAAGTTCAATTTTCAGGATGATCGGAAAAATATTATTGAAGTTTTGCCACTTTATAAATGTTCAAATTTGACAATTAGGCCATATAAAATTAGATTTACGGTTCTCAGGCCCGCGCGCATCCGTTTTCACCCCGCCGCATTGCCGATTTTATCGGGTTTTCAATAAAATAAAAATCCGGAAATGCAGTGCCGTTTCCATTATAAAAAATTATCCGGTCCGATCCGCTTCTTAATTTCCCGCCACTGCATTCGGAAAGATCGGACATCTTTGCTTACTTTAATGATAACTTCCGAAAGAATACATAGTGCATACAGGCATAACAGTAGTAAATGTGTACCAGTAACAAGTTACCAGATTGTGTACCCTACATTAAGTACAGTACTGAATACTTCGTTGTGTTCTGATTTGGTAAATAGTGGTTAGATGTGTACAATTTTTTTAGCTGTAAGCTCCTGCATCAATTAAGTTTTAAAAAGTGGTAAAATTTTTCTCAGATCTTGCAAGATAAAATTTTGGTAATTTTTTAAACAATGTAGTATTTTTACATTCACTGCATTAGAAATTGCATGTAAAAGTGGGAGCGTCTCAAAATGTTCTAACTAGCGAAAAAAGGAATTGGTCACGGATATATATGGCATATATTTTTTAAATGGAAAATGAAAGTTTATTAATTTCCTAGTCCAGGTAAATGCTGATCAATGTTAGAAAGGTATGCAAATCACAGAAATGTTAGTGTTTTCGACTATAGCAAAAGCATTTACTACTGTGCTACCTACAAGCGTTTGAAAGTAAAGGATGGTTACGGAATCGTTCGTGTTCACGACTATTGAGATCGGATAGCAGAGAAAAATAAAGAAAAAAATCGTTTGTCTTAAATGGCGGCGTTGCAGAACAAGTGCTTTATTAAACGGAGAATCGTTTACAGTTTTGTGACAAAAAAGGAAGAGTTGATAGCACAAAAACGGTACCATCTATAAAATTTGCTGAAAGATGTTCTCGTGGACATGTCATGGGAAAACATTCCTTAAATAAGATCAGGTGCACAACTTAAATATGTGTGCAATCTTTTGGTGCAGTTTCAGGGATCTGGGTAGCGAGCTGGAGAAGTTGATTACACAAAATAGGTACCCTCATTGAAAAATTACGACGTTCCCAATCCTGGAAAAATAAGGAAAACACATTCTATAATAGCAGGTGCACAACCAATACATGTGCAATCTTTCTGTGATGTTTCAGGGATCTGGGTTTAAAGCTGTAGGATTTGATGTTCCCAAATATAGAAACATCGAGACATAGAGACACAAAATATGTACCCTTTCAGTGATACTTTGTAGGATTTTTTATGGTGAGTCCTGGACTCATCATTTTTGAAAATGGCAAATCCCAAACAATTTTCACGAGTGCCACATATTGCAGTTAAGCTAAGTGGTTGCATACAACCAATTTCTTCAATGACGGACCCATAATCATACATGTCATTTTATAAAATATACAATATGGCGACATATGCTTTATGCTGTTCTAGTGGTCAAGATTTTTATCAGTCTTCTGGAGTATGATTGAACTGCAATCATTACTTGAAACATGCTGATGTTTCCCCATTAAAGAGAGACTCGTGTCTTGTCTGGCTCATCTTGGAAATGAATGTCAAAATAATGCAGATGCTGACATTCAAAACAAATTTTCCACCCAACAAATTATCATTGTTTTCTTTATAAAATAATCAGTTTTTTTTTCTAATTTTATACCCAAGCATAATCTTGTAAATTAAATTAGAATGAACTATTTGTAATTTAGAACATTATACAATCAATTTCAACAGAAAGGTTGAACCTGACCACAGACACAGTAAAGTCTTTCAGATCCTAAATCTAGTGTATATCAATCAGATAATCGAATTGAAATGTTTTAAAATGAATGTATTTATTGTCTAATAAATATCCTAATTAAAACATTTGCTGCCCAAATAATTGTTACCTGTAGAAAATCTGATGAAACCGGTTAATTTCGATCACCATTTGTATGATATGTTGTCATGCATTGGAGACGAAATTGACACGACTGAAATTCGTAAACATCCGATAACTGTACTAGTATGCATTAGTTGCTGCAAAGACGTGTTCAATACGCATCTAGATGCATTGCGACGATCCCTGCCCCCCTCCCCTCAATTTCACTATACTATAACCCAGGTTGCATAAACAATTTAACAATTTAAAAGGGGTTCTTTTATGTAATAACCTTTAAATACATTTCATATACAAATATGAATGTTTAATATAGAAATTCTTTGCTGTATCGATTGAGACCTTTACCAGTTAAATTTTGTGCAAGATAACAATAAAAAAAATGCCTCCCTCGTCTAATTTTAGACCAATAAAATGATTAAAAAAAAGCCTCCCTCCCTCATCTATTTTTGAAAAATTTGGCCTGAGAACCTTAAAATTAATTTTGTGTGGCCTTATGAAATTTTCTGGTCTAAGAAAAATAATTTCTTTCTGTCTCTATATACTAGTATATAGTGGATGTATAGTATATACAGTATAGTATTCTAGTATATACAAATATATTTAACTGTTGATAAATATCGTGGCGGGGTATCATTTAATGTCCCATTAGATGCCCTATTTTTCTGTTTCTTTCCAGGTGGCTTCATCTTGTTTAAGATATATGATGTCGCTGCAGTCCTTTTTACTCAGAGAAGCCATTTTATATAGATCCAAGGCAGAGGAACCTACAGAGCAAAATGATAGAATGATAATAGTAAGTACAATCCATTAGTATATAATTGTTACTCTGAAGATTTTAACCTAACACAAAATATATTTTTTGCTATTAAATGTAGATACATATCCTTTAGTTATATCTGCAATGTTTTATTGTGCAGAGGATTTATTCATGCACAATTTCTTCCGTCAATGACTTTTATCTAAGTTAAAAACATAAGAACCATTTAAGCTTTCGTTGAATGTTGTATGCAACTTTGAAATTGCTTACTGTTTTAGAGGAAGTTTACACTGAGTTTGGTACTCATGGTTTGGACATTTTGTATGTTGTAGAGGTAGTTTTAGACTGAGTATAGTACAGTTGTTCCCCTCTTATACAATCCCCTTGCTAGCAACAACCCACTTTATCCCGCCAGAATCATTGTGCATTAAGTGTTTTTAACGTTAAATAACCTCTCTGTACCCACCATCTCCTAAACCCCACCAGCGATGTATTTTTGACAAAACATTAAACTCCTCACACGATGGAACATTTTCACTGACTGGATGTTTATTTAGGAAGTCTTGGATAAAATGAGATTTGCATTTTTCTTTAATCCAGTTTGGTACCTGTTCAACATTCGGTCAACATAAATATCAAAATCCCGTAAAAGAAAGGTTATCACACTTGAATAAAAAAATAAAGTTAATAAGATAACATAAACGGGGTAAGCCATAGAAGTCAGCATGACAGAAATCTGGTTTATTATATCATAAATAAGACTGAAATTATCCAACAAGAAGAGAATAGTACCAATGGCAACATTGATCTCTGAAGATTTGTCAATAGTTCTTCAATGTCCTAAACAAACTTGCAACAGAGAGAAAAATTTGAATATCTGTAAACTTAACGGAATCTTAATGAACAACAAATCAGAACCTGGGCAGATAATGGAAGTGAATGCAAATAAAATGGAATAGCAAAATTAACTGTTAAGCTTAAAGGAGACTTGACACTATTGACACCCTTTTTTTAAATTTTAACAGATAATAATAACATGAAGTTTTTTATTCATTGTTTGTAATAAAATATAAATATACAAAGCTGTCTAAGTATAAAATATGAAAATTCAAAGCTGTCTAAATATGAAATTAAAATATTCAAAGC
This sequence comes from Limnoperna fortunei, assembly GCA_944474755.1. Taxonomy (NCBI): domain Eukaryota; kingdom Metazoa; phylum Mollusca; class Bivalvia; order Mytilida; family Modiolidae; genus Limnoperna; species Limnoperna fortunei. The sequence continues at coordinate 17,951,202 of OX104121.1, read as the reverse complement.
TGTCTAAATATAAAATATAAATATTCAAAGCTGTCTAAATATAAAATATAAATACACAAAGCTGTCTAAATATAAAATATAAATATACAAAGCTGTCTAAATATAAAATATAAATATTCAGAGCTGTCTAAATATAAAATATAAATATTCAAAGCTGTCTAAGTATAAAATATAAACATACAAACCTGTCTGAACATAAAATATAAATATACAAAGCTGTCTAAACTGTATCCCCTCAAGACCACCCCCATTATAAGACTACTTTCATGACTGGGGTGGTCTTATAAGAGGTGGATTACTGTACTCACTGTTCTGAAATTTTGATTATTGTGGAGCTAGTTTTTTTCTGAGATGGCTACTCACTATTCTGAAATTTTGAGGTAGAGTTACACGGTTTTAAAATGTTGACTGATGTAAGTGTATATTTTAATTGGAAGGGCTACTCTCTCTTTGATTTGACATTCTTTACTGTTGTACCATAATATGTTAATTAAACTCAAGCAGTACAAAAGTTGTTTTATTGCATGATAAGGTGCTGTTGTCATGAAATTTTTTGTAAGCATGCTTACAGGTGTATTCATGTATTTTGACACAACCAGAAGTTATACTGCAGTAAATGTTTTAATCATTATAGGATTTACAAGTGTCTGTTATGAACCTAGCATCTAAAGTGTTCAAAGGATCCTATCAGGTAAGGACAACTTATTACATTATACATGACTTGGTAGGAGAGTTAACATAAAGCTGTTTGTCAGCATGCCTTGGTAGAAGAGTTAACATAAAGCTGTTGTCAGCATGCCTTGGTAGAAGAGTTAACATAAAGCTGTTGTCAGCATGCCTTGGTAGAAGAGTTAACATAAAGCTGTTTGTCAGCAGGCCTTGGTAGAAGAGTTAACATAAAGCTGTTGTCAGCATGCCTTGGTAGAAGAGTTAACATAAAGCTGTTTGTCAGCATACCTTGGTAGAAGAGTTAACATAAAGCTGTTGTCAGCATGCTTTGGTAGGAGAGTTAACATAAAGCTGTATGTCAGCAGGCCTTGGTAGGAGAGATAATATAAAGCTGTTTGTCAGCAGGCCTTGGTAGAAGAGTTAACATAAAGCTGTATGTCAGCATGCCTTGGTAGGAGAGATCACATAAAGCTGTTTGTCAGCAGGCCTTGGTAGGAGAGATAACATAAAGCTGTATGTCAGCAGGCCTTGGTAGGAGAGATCACATAAAGCTGTTTGTCAGCAGGCCTTGGTAGGAGAGATCACATAGAGCTGTTTGTCAGCAGGCCTTGGTAGTAGAGATAACATAAAGCTGCATGTCAGCAGGCCTTGGTAGGAGAGATAACATAAAGCTGCATGTCAGCAGGCCTTGGTAGGAGAGATAACATAAAGCTGTATGTCAGCAGGTCTTGGTAGTAGAGATAACATAAAGCTGTTTGTCAGCAGGCCTTGGTAGGAGAGTTAACATAAAGCTGTATGTCAGCATGCCTTGGTAGTAGAGATAACATAAAGCTGTATGTCAGCAGGCCTTGGTAGTAGAGTTAACATAAAGCTGTATGTCAGCAGGCCTTGGTAGTAGAGATAACATAAAGCTGCATGTCAGCAGGCCTTGGTAGGAGAGATAACATAAAGCTGTATGTCAGCAGGCCTTGGTAGTAGAGATAACATAAAGCTGTTTGTCGGCATGCCTTGGTAGTAGAGATAACATAAAGCTGTTTGTCAGCAGGCCTTGGTAGGAGAGATAACTTAAAGCTGTTTGTCAGCATGCCTTGGTAGTAGAGATAACATAAAGCTGTTTGTCAGCAGGCCTTGGTAGTAGAGATAACATAAAGCTGTTTGTCAGCAGGCCTTGGTAGGAGAGATCACATAAAGCTGTTTGTCAGCAGGCCTTGGTAGTAGAGATAACATGAAGCTGTTTGTCAGCAGGCCTTGGTAGTAGAGATAACTTAAAGCTGTTTGTCAGCATGCCTTGGTAGTAGAGATAACATAAAGCTGTTTGTCAGCAGGCCTTGGTAGTAGAGATAACATAAAGCTGTTTGTCAGCAGGCCTTGGTAGGAGAGATCACATAAAGCTGTTTGTCAGCAGGCCTTGGTAGGAGAGATCACATAAAGCTGTTTGTCAGCAGGCCTTGGTAGGAGAGATAACATAAAGCTGTATGTCAGCAGGCCTTGGGCTGTGGTAGTAGAGATAACATAAAGCTGAATGTCAGCATGCCTTGGTAGGAGAGTTAACATAAAGCTGTTTGTCAGCAGGCCTTGGTAGGAGAGATAACATAAAGCTGTATGTCAGCAGGCCTTGGTAGTAGAGATCACATAAAGCTGTTTGTCAGCAGGCCTTGGTAGGAGTGTTAACATAAAGCTGTATGTCAGCAGGCCTTGGTAGGAGAGATCACATAAAGCTGTTTGTCAGCAGGCATTGGTAGTTGAGATAACATAAAGCTGCATGTCAGCAGGCCTTGGTAGGAGAGTTAACATAAAGCTGTATGTCAGCAGGCCTTGGTAGTAGAGATAACATAAAGCTGTTTGTCAGCAGGCCTTGGTAGGAGAGATCACATAAAGCTGTTTGTCAGCAGGCCTTGGTAGGAGAGATAACATAAAGCTGTTTGTCAGCAGGCCTTGGTAGGAAAGTTAACATAAAGCTGTTTGTCAGCAGGCCTTGGTAGTAGAGATAACATAAAGCTGTTGTCAGCAGGCCTTGGTAGAAGATTTAACATAAAGCTGTATGTCAGCATGCCTTGGTAGGAGAGATCACATAAAGCTGTTTGTCAGCAGGCCTTGGTAGGAGAGTTAACATAAAGCTATTTGTCAGCATGCCTTGGTAGGAGAGATAATATAAAGCTGTTTGTCAGCAGGCCTTGGTAGGAGAGATAACATAAAGCTGTATGTCAGCAGGCCTTGGTAGGAGAATTAACATAAGGCTGTATGTCAGCAGGCCTTGGTAGGAGAGATAACATAAAGCTGTTGTCAGCATGCCTTGGTAGGAGAGTTAACATAAAGCTATTTGTCAGCATGCCTTGGTAGGAGAGTTAACATAAAGCTATGCCTTGGTAGGAGAGATAACATAAAGCTATTTGTCAGCATGTATTGGTAGGAGAGTTAACATAAAGCTATTTGTCAGCATGCCTTGGTAGGAGAGATAACATAAAGCTATTTGTCAGCATGCCCATTCACATACTGAAGTACATGTTTCACATAGAAAAAATTCAACGAATGTATAATTTCTAGGCTTGTAATGTGTGTTGACGTAAACAACTATGGACAGCACTTTTGATGTTGTTCGCTACTGTGTGCCCAAATAGTGAAGTATAATGAATTTTATTGGATACTTCCTGGGTATTGAACCAATCAAAGAAAGGGTTTAACTTTCTTCTCATATATGTAATGAAAGAGGTCATATATTATAAACTTTAATTTTTTCGAAGAAAATGTCTTGCACGATTTGTTGACGGTAATTTGGTTGAAACACCTTTATAGGAATTAGTTGTAAATTTTGTAACCTTGAATGATAGAAAATCGCTGAAATTCGAGTGGGGAAACATACATCAACAAATGAGAAGAGCAGCTTACAAAGACTTGGAAGATAATAACAATTACTATTGCCACAAAATCCAGAAATGTGGAAACAAAATTCCCTGAAGCAAAGGATGCATACAGAAATAACCATTTTACATAAGTAAATAAAGCACACAACTTATCTTTAACATTAACCCAAGTGATAACTAGTACCTGAAAATAAAATTAACAGGGATACAACTTGTGTACCCCAAAAAATCTGTGTACCACAAAAATATGCCTTGGAAGGGTTACATGTACCCCAAAGAAAATAATGAGTTTCCATGCTGGTTTGTGGCAGGAAACTGGCCTCCCTGAACAGATTTGATGAAAGAAAGCTATTTATGACAAAATGTAGGTCTCCTAAACATGTATGTCAAAGGAAATATGTGGCAAAATGTAGGTCTCCCTAAACATGTATGTCAAATGAAATATGTGGAAAAATGTAGGTCTCCCTAAACATGTATGTCAAAGGAAATATGTGGCAAAATGTAGGTCTCCCTAAACATGTAAGTCAAAGGAAATATGTGGCAAAAAGTAGGTCTCCCTAAACATGTATGTCAAAGGAAATATGTGGCAAAAAGTAGGTCTCCCTAAACATGTATGTCAAAGGAAATATGTGGAAAAAAGTAGGTCTCCATAAACATGTATGTCAAAGGAAATATGTGGCAAAAAGTACATCTCCCTAAACCCCAAAATATGTATGTCAAATGAAATATGTGGCAAAATGTAGGTCTCCCTAAACATGTGTCAAAGGAAATATATGGAAAAAAGTAGGTCTCCATAAACATGTTTGTCAAAGGAAATATGTGGCAAAAAGTATGTCTCCCTAAACCCCTAAATATGTATGTCAAAGGAAATATGTGCCAAAATGTAGGTCTCCCTTAACATGTATGTCAAATGAAATATGTGGGAAAATGTAGGTCTCCCTAAACATGTATGTCAAAGGAAATATGTGTCAAAATGTAGGTCTCCCTAAACATGTATGTCAAAGTAAGTATATGGCAAAAAGTAGGTCTCCCTAAACATGTATGTCAAATGAAATATGTGGCAAAATGTAGGTCTCCCTAAACATGAATGTCAAAGTAAGTATATGGCAAAAAGTAGGTCTCCCTAAACATGTATGTCAAATGAAATATGTGTCAAAATGTAGGTCTCCCTAAACATGTATGTCAAAGTAAGTATATGGCAAAAAGTAAGTCTCCCTAAACATGTATGTCAAATGAAATATGTGGCAAAATGTAGGTCTCCCTAAACATGTATGTCAAAGTAAGTATATGGCAAAAAGTAGGTCTCCCTAAACATGTATGTCAAAGGAAATATATGGCAAAAAGTAGGTCTCCCTAAACATGTATGTCAAATGAAATATGTGGCAAAAAGTAGGTCTCCCTAAACATGTATGTCAAATGAAATATATGGCAAAAAGTAGGTCTCCCTAAACATGTATGTCAAATGAAATATGTGGCAAAATGTAGGTCTCCCTAAACCCCTAAATATGTATGTAAAATGAAATCTGTGGCAAAAAGTAGGTCTCCCTAAACCCCTAAATATGTATGTCAAATGAAATCTGTGGCAAAAAGTAGGTCTCCCTAAACCCCTAAAAATGTATGTCAAATGAAATCTGTGGCAAAAAGTAGGTCTCCCTAAACATGTATGTCAAAGGAAATGTGGCAAAAAGTAATTCACCCTCAACATGTATGTCAAAGGAAATATGTGGCAAAAAGTAGGTCTCCCTAAACATGTATGTCAGAGGAAATATGTGGCAAAAAGTAGGTCACCCTTAACATGTATGTCAAAGGAAATATGTGGCAAAAAGGTAGGTCTCCCTAAACATGTATGTCAAAGGAAATATGTGGCAAAATGTAGGTCTCCCTAAACCCCTAAATATGTATGTTGGGTGTATGTCAAAGGAAATATGTGGCAAAAAGTAGGTCATCCTAAACATGTATGTCAAAGGAAATATGTGTCAAAATGTAGGTCTCCCTAAACATGTATGTCAAAGTAAGTATATGGCAAAAAGTAGGTCTCCCTTAACATGTATGTGAAATGAAATATGTGGCAAAATGTAGGTCTCCCTAAACCCCTAAATATGTACATGTATGTAAAATGAAATCTGTGGCAAAAAGTAGGTCTCCCTAAACCCCTAAATATGTATGTCAAATGAAATCTGTGGCAAAAAGTAGGTCTCCCTAAACCCCTAAAAATGTATGTCAAATGAAATCTGTGGCAAAAAGTAGGTCTCCCTAAACATGTATGTCAAAGGAAATATGTGGCAAAAAGTAATTCACCCTAAACATGTATGTCAAAGGAAATATGTGGCAAAAAGTAGGTCTCCCTAAACATGTATGTCAAAGGAAATATGTGGCAAAAAGTAATTCACCCTAAACATGTATGTCAAAGGAAATATGTGGCAAAAAGTAGGTCTCCCTAAACATGTATGTCAGAGGAAATATGTGGCAAAAAGTAGGTCACCCTTAACATGTATGTCAAAGGAAATATGTGGCAAAAAGGTAGGTCTCCCTAAACATGTATGTCAAAGGAAATATGTGGCAAAAAGGTAGGTCTCCCTAAACCCCTAAAAATGTATGTCAAATGAAATCTGTGGCAAAAAGTAGGTCTCCCTAAACATGTATGTCAAATGAAATCTGTGGCAAAAAGTAGGTCTCCCTAAACCCCTAAAAATGTATGTCAAATGAAATCTGTGGCAAAAAGTAGGTCTCCCTAAACATGTATGTCAAAGGAAATATGTGGCAAAAAGTAATTCACCCTAAACATGTATGTCAAAGGAAATATGTGGCAAAAAGTAGGTCTCCCTAAACATGTATGTCAGAGGAAATATGTGGCAAAAAGTAGGTCACCCTTAACATGTATGTCAAAGGAAATATGTGGCAAAAAGGTAGGTCTCCCTAAACATGTATGTCAAAGGAAATATGGGGCAAAAAGGTAGGTCTCCCTAAACATGTATGTCAAAGGAAATATGTGACAAAATGTAGGTCTCCCTAAACCCCTAAATATGTACGTTGGGTGTATGTCAAAGGAAATATGTGTCAAAATGTAGGTCTCCCTAAACATGTATGTCAAAGGAAATATGTGGCAAAAAGTAGGTCTCCCTAAACATGTATGTCAAAGGAAATATGTGGAAAAATGTAGGTCTCCCTAAACATGTATGTCAAAGGAAATATGTGGCAAAAATGTAGGTCTCCCTAAACATGTATGTCAAAGGAAATATGTGGAAAAAAGTAGGTCTCCATAAACATGTATGTCAGAGGAAATATGTGGCAAAAAGTAGGTCACCCTTAACATGTATGTCAAAGGAAATATGTGGCAAAAAGGTAGGTCTCCCTAAACATGTATGTCAAAGGAAATATGTGGCAAAATGTAGGTCTCCCTAAACCCCTAAATATGTATGTCAAAGGAAATATGTGGCAAAAAGTAGGTCATCCTAAACATGTATGTCAAAGGAAATATGTGTCAAAATGTAGGTCTCCCTAAACATGTATGTCAAAGGAAATATGTGGCAAAAAGTAAGTCTCCCTAAACATGTATGTCAAAGGAAATATGTGGCAAAAAGTAGGTCTCCCTAAACATGTATGTCAAAGGAAATATGTGTCAAAATGTAGGTCTCCCTAAACATGTATGTCAGAGGAAATATGTGGCAAAAAGTAGGTCTCCCTAAACATGTATGTCAAATGAAATATGTGGACAAATGTAGGTCTCCCTAAACCCCTAAATATGTATGTCAAAGGAAATATGTGGCAAAAAGTAGGTCATCCTAAACATGTATGTCAAAGGAAATATGTGTCAAAATGTAGGTCTCCCTAAACATGTATGTCAGAGGAAATATGTGGCAAAAAGTAGGTCTCCCTAAACATGTATGTCAAAGGAAATATGTGGCAAAAAGTAGGTCTCCCTAAACATGTATGTCAAAGGAAATATGTGGACAAAAGTAGGTCTCCATAAACATGTATGTCAAAGGAAATATGTGGCAAAAAGTAGGTCTCCCTAAACATGTATGTCAAAGGAAATATGTGGCAAAATGTAGGTCTCCCTAAACCCCTAAATATGTATGTCAAAGGAAATATGTGGCAAAAAGTAGGTCTCCATAAACATGTATGTCAGAGGAAATATGTGGCAAAAAGTAGGTCACCCTTAACATGTATGTCAAAGGAAATATGTGGCAAAAAGGTAGGTCTCCCTAAACATGTATGTCAAAGGAAATATGTGGCAAAATGTAGGTCTCCCTAAACCCCTAAATATGTATGTCAAAGGAAATATGTGGCAAAAAGTAGGTCATCCTAAACATGTATGTCAAAGGAAATATGTGTCAAAATGTAGGTCTCCCTAAACATGTATGTCAAAGGAAATATGTGGCAAAAAGTAAGTCTCCCTAAACATGTATGTCAAAGGAAATATGTGGCAAAAAGTAGGTCTCCCTAAACATGTATGTCAAAGGAAATATGTGGCAAAAAGTAAGTCTCCCTAAACATGTATGTCAAAGGAAATATGTGGCAAAAAGTAAGTCTCCCTAAACATGTATGTCAAAGGAAATATGTGGCAAAAAGTAAGTCTCCCTAAACATGTATGTCAAAGGAAATATGTGGCAAAAAGTAAGTCTCCCTAAATATGTATGTCAAAGGAAATATGTGGCAAAAAGTAGGTCATCCTAAACATGTATGTCAAAGGAAATATGTGGCAAAAAGTAGGTCTCCCTAAACATGTATGTCAAAGGAAATATGTGCCAAAATGTAGGTCTCCCTAAACATGTATGTCAAAGGAAATATGTGGCAAAATGTAGGTCTCCCTAAACATGTATGTCAAAGTAAATATGTGGAAAAAAGTAGGTCTCCATAAACATGTATGTCAAAGGAAATATGTGGCAAAAAGTACGTCTCCCTTAACATGTATGTCAAAGGAAATATATGGCAAAAAGTAGGTCTCCCTAAATATGTATGTCAAAGGAAATATGTGGCAAAAAGTAGGTCTCCCTAAACATGTATGTCAAAGGAAATATTTCTCATAAAGTATGTCACCCTAAACATGTATGTCAAAGGAAATATGTGGCAAAAAGTAGGTCACCCTTAACATGTATGTCAAAGGAAATATGTGGCAAAAAGGTAGGTCTCCCTCAACATGTATGTCAAAGGAAATATGTGGCAAAAAGGTAGGTCTCCCTAAACATGTATGTCAAAGGAAATATGTGGCAAAAAGGTAGGTCTCCCTAAACATGTATGTCAAAGGAAATATGTGGCAAAATGTAGGTCTCCCTAAACCCCTAAATATGTACGTTGGGTGTATGTCAAAGGAAATATGTGGCAAAAAGTAGGTCATCCTAAACATGTATGTCAAAGGAAATATGTGTCAAAATGTAGGTCTCCCTAAACATGTATGTCAAAGGAAATATGTGGCAAAAAGTAGGTCTCCCTAAACATGTATGTCAAAGGAAATATGTGGCAAAAAGTAGGTCTCCCTAAACATGTATGTCAAAGGAAATATGTGGCAAAATGTAGGTCTCCCTAAACATGTATGTCAAAGGAAATATATGGCAAAAAGTAGGTCTCCCTAAACATGTATGTCAAAGGAAATATGTGCCAAAATGTAGGTCTCCCTAAACATGTATGTCAAAGGAAATATGTGCCAAAATGTAGGTCTCCCTAAACATGTATGTCAAAGGAAATATGTGTCAAAATGTAGGTCTCCCTAAACATGTATGTCAAATGAAATATGTGGACAAATGTAGGTCTCCCTAAACATGTATGTCAAAGGAAATATGTGCCAAAATGTAGGTCTCCCTAAACATGTATGTCAGAGGAAATATGTGTCAAAATGTAGGTCTCCCTAAACATGTATGTCAAAGGAAATATGTGGAAAAAAGTAGGTCTCCATAAACATGTATGTCAGAGGAAATATGTGTCAAAATGTAGGTCTCCCTAAACATGTATGTCAAAGGAAATATGTGGAAAAAAGTAGGTCTCCATAAACATGTATGTCAGAGGAAATATGTGGCAAAAAGTAGGTCACCCTTAACATGTATGTCAAAGGAAATATGTGGCAAAAAGGTAGGTCTCCCTAAACATGTATGTCAAAGGAAATATGTGGCAAAATGTAGGTCTCCCTAAACCCCTAAATATGTATGTCAAAGGAAATATGTGGCAAAAAGTAGGTCATCCTAAACATGTATGTCAAAGGAAATATGTGTCAAAATGTAGGTCTCCCTAAACCCCTAAATATGTACGTTGGGTGTATGTCAAAGGAAATATGTGGCAAAAAGTAGGTCATCCTAAACATGTATGTCAAAGGAAATATGTGTCAAAATGTAGGTCTCCCTAAACATGTATGTCAAAGGAAATATGTGGCAAAAAGTAGGTCTCCCTAAACATGTATGTCAAAGGAAATATGTGGCAAAAAGTAGGTCTCCCTAAACATGTATATCAAATGAAATATGTGGACAAATGTAGGTGTCCCTAAACCCCTAAATATGTATGTCAAAGGAAATATGTGGCAAAAAGTAGGTCATCCTAAACATGTATGTCAAAGGAAATATGTGGCAAAAAGTAGGTCTCCCTAAACATGTATGTCAAAGGAAATATGTGCCAAAATGTAGGTCTCCCTAAACATGTATGTCAAAGGAAATATGTGGCAAAATGTAGGTCTCCCTAAACATGTATGTCAAAGGAAATATGTGGCAAAAAGTAGGTCTCCATAAACATGTATGTCAAAGGAAATATGTGGCAAAAAGTACGTCTCCCTTAACATGTATGTCAAAGGAAATATATGGCAAAAAGTAGGTCTCCCTAAATATGTATGTCAAAGGAAATATGTGGCAAAAAGTAGGTCTCCCTAAACATGTATGTCAAAGGAAATATTTCTCATAAAGTACGTCACCCTAAACATGTATGTCAAAGGAAATATGTGGCAAAAAGTAGGTCACCCTTAACATGTATGTCAAAGGAAATATGTGGCAAAAAGGTAGGTCTCCCTAAACATGTATGTCAAAGGAAATATGTGGCAAAAAGGTAGGTCTCCCTAAACATGTATGTCAAAGGAAATATGTGGCAAAATGTAGGTCTCCCTAAACCCCTAAATATGTACGTTGTGTGTATGTCAAAGGAAATATGTGGCAAAAAGTAGGTCATACTAAACATGTATGTCAAAGGAAATATGTGTCAAAATGTAGGTCTCCCTAAACATGTATGTCAAAGGAAATATGTGGCAAAAAGTAGGTCTCCCTAAACATGTATGTCAAAGGAAATATGTGGCAAAAAGTAGGTCTCCCTAAACATGTATGTCAAAGGAAATATGTGGCAAAATGTAGGTCTCCCTAAACCCCTAAATATGTACGTTGTGTGTATGTCAAAGGAAATATGTGGCAAAAAGTAGGTCATACTAAACATGTATGTCAAAGGAAATATGTGTCAAAATGTAGGTCTCCCTAAACATGTATGTCAAATGAAATATGTGGACAAATGTAGGTCTCCCTAAACATGTGTCAAAGGAAATATGTGGCAAAAAGTAGGTCTCCCTAAACATGTATGTCAGAGGAAATATGTGGCAAAAAGTAGGTCACCCTTAACATGTATGTCAAAGGAAATATGTGGCAAAAAGGTAGGTCTCCCTAAACATGTATGTCAAAGGAAATATGTGGCAAAATGTAGGTCTCCATAAACCCCTAAATATGTATGTCAAAGGAAATATGTGGCAAAAAGTAGGTCATCCTAAACATGTATGTCAAAGGAAATATGTGTCAAAATGTAGGTCTCCCTAAACCCCTAAATATGTACGTTGGGTGTATGTCAAAGGAAATATGTGGCAAAAAGTAGGTCATCCTAAACATGTATGTCAAAGGAAATATGTGTCAAAATGTAGGTCTCCCTAAACATGTATGTCAAAGGAAATATGTGGCAAAAAGTAGGTCATCCTAAACATGTATGTCAAAGGAAATATGTGTCAAAATGTAGGTCTCCCTAAACATGTATGTCAAAGGAAATATGTGCCAAAATGTAGGTCTCCCTAAACATGTATGTCAAAGGAAATATGTGGCAAAATGTAGGTCTCCCTAAACCCCTAAATATGTACGTTGGGTGTATGTCAAAGGAAATATATGGCAAAAAGTAGGTCATCCTAAACATGTATGTCAAAGGAAATATGTGTCAAAATGTAGGTCTCCCTAAACATGTATGTCAAAGGAAATATGTGGCAAAATGTAGGTCTCCCTAAACATGTATGTCAAAGGAAATATGTGGCAAAAAGTAGGTCTCCCTAAACATGTATGTCAAAGGAAATATGTGGACAAATGTAGGTCTCCCTAAACATGTATGTCAAAGGAAATATATGGCAAAATGTAGGTCTCCCTAAACATGTATGTCAAAGGAAATATGTGGAAAAAAGTAGGTCTCCATAAACATGTATGTCAGAGGAAATATGTGGCAAAAAGTAGGTCACCCTTAACATGTATGTCAAAGGAAATATGTGGCAAAAAGGTAGGTCTCCCTAAACATGTATGTCAAAGGAAATATGTGGCAAAATGTAGGTCTCCCTAAACCCCTAAACATGTATGTCAAAGGAAATATGTGGCAAAAAGTAGGTCTCCCTAAACATGTATGTCAAAGGAAATATGTGGCAAAAAGTAGGTCTCCCTAAACATGTATGTCAAATGAAATATGTGGCAAAAAGTAGGTCTCCCTAAACATGTATGTCAAAGGAAATATGTGGCAAAATGTAGGTCTCCCTAAACATGTATGTCAAAGGAAATATGTGGACAAATGTAGGTCTCCCTAAAGATGTATGTCAAAGGAAATATGTGGAAAAAAGTAGGTCTCCCTAAACCCCTAAATATGTACGTTGGGTGTATGTCAAAGGAAATATGTGGAAAAAAGTAGGTCTCCCTAAACATGTATGTCAAAGGAAATATGTGGCAAAAAGTAGGTCTCCCTAAACATGTATGTCAAATGAAATATGTGGAAAAAAGTAGGTCTCCCTAAACATGTATGTCAAAGGAAATATGTGGACAAAAGTAGGTCTCCCTAAACATGTATGTCAGAGGAAATATGTGGCAAAATGTAGGTCTCCCTAAACATGTATGTCAAAGGAAATATGTGGCAAAAAGTAGGTCTCCCTAAACATGTATGTCAAATGAAATATGTGGACAAATGTAGGTCTCCCTAAACATGTATGTCAAAGGAAATATGTGGAAAAATGTAGGTCTCCCTAAACATGTATGTCAAAGGAAATATGTGGCAAAAAGGTAGGTCTCCCTAAACATGTATGTCAGAGGAAATATGTGGCAAAATGTAGGTCTCCCTAAACCCCTAAACATGTATGTCAAAGGAAATATGTGCCAAAATGTAGGTCTCCCTAAACATGTATGTCAAAGGAAATATGTGGCAAAAAGGTAGGTCTCCCTAAACATGTATGTCAAAGGAAATATGTGGACAAATGTAGGTCTCCCTAAACATGTATGTCAAAGGAAATATGTGGCAAAAAGTAGGTCTCCCTAAACATGTATGTCAAAGGAAATATGTGCCAAAATGTAGGTCTCCCTAAACATGTATGTCAAAGTAAATATGTTGGAAAAAGTAGGTCTCCATAAACATGTATGTCAAAGGAAATATGTGGCAAAAAGTATGTCTCCCTTAACATGTATGTCAAAGGAAATATATGGCAAAAAGTAGGTCTCCCTAAATATGTATGTCAAAGGAAATATGTGGCAAAAAGTAGGTCTCCCTAAACATGTGTCAAAGGAAATATATGGCAAAAAGTAGGTCTTCCTAAACATGTATGTGAAAGGAAATGTGTGGCAAAAAGTAGGTCTCCCTAAACATGTGTCAAAGGAAATATATGGCAAAAAGTAGGTCTTCCTAAACATGTATGTGAAAGGAAATATGTGGCAAAAAGTAGGTCTCCCTAAACATGTGTCAAAGGAAATATATGGCAAAAAGTAGGTCTTCCTAAACATGTATGTGAAAGGAAATATGTGGCAAAAAGTAGGTCTCCCTAAACATGTGTCAAAGGAAATATTTGGCAAAAAGTAGGTCACCCTAAACATGTATGTCAAAGGAAATAGGTGGCAAAAAAGTAGGTCACCCTAAACCCCTAAATATATACATATATGTCAAATGAAATATGTGGCAAAAAAGTAGGTCTCCCTAAACCCCTAAACATGTATGTCAAAGAAAATATGTGGCAAAAAGTAGGTCACCCTAAACCCCTAAATATGTATGTCAAATGAAATATGTGGCAAAATGTAGGTCTCCCTAAACATGTATGTGGAAAGAAATCAGTGGCACAAAGGTAGGTCTCCTTAAACATGCATGTCGAAGGACACTCTCCGGCACAGAGAACATAACTGGTTCCCAGATATAACCTCTGCCACACATCATTCCCCATTTACTGCGGGACTACATTTGTCATCTGCTTGTAACGTTTGTAAACAAATAATGATATTTGTAAAATAATACACAAGATCTTTTTTATTTTTATGTAGTCTATTTATACACTTTTGATACAGTTTTACATTGTAATTACTACGTTTGTACGCGAAGCTTATCCGCCATGAGAGATATCTCTCACAATGTTAACCAATGGTGTTGGCAGAGGTGATTGTGGTTGACGTAGGATACCCAGAATCCTTTGCGTGGAGATTGGTCGAAGGAAATCGGTGGCAAAATGGGGTCTTACTAAACACCTATGTTGATGGTAAGATGTTTTTGGCTATCAAGGGGTCTCCTAAAACTAGTTGTAATAGGCACTTTCCAGAATGACAGCTGACATACTGTGCTTCATACAATAGTATACTGTTACAATACTGATGCAAGCATATTTGTTAGCTAACTGAATATTTTTTAATTTGCTTTAAGCAAAAATCTGATTGGCTAGTTCCAATGGAGCAACCAGTATTATAGGATTTAACTTGAGTTCTTAGGCTGTTGAAATTCAAATAGTCTCATGCAGTCATCGATATTTTTACCATTAAAATTGTCAAGATGTATTGTTAAAATTTATTGCACAACTCCACAACTGGCTGGGTCTGTTTACACCATTCATAAACTGCAAATTCACTGTTTATTACCCAAACCATGTTATATTGTATAACCTGTTCAGAAATGTGTTTGTTTGTTTGTTTCAATGGTGTTTAATGCCACTTTTAGCAATTTTTCAGCTATACCATGACTGAAGGTCAATGTGAGCTTTTGCTATCACTTGGCGTCCGTCGTACGTCATCCGTCGTCTGTTGTAAACTTTTTAAAAAATCTTCTCCTCTGAAACCACTGGGCCAATTTTTTTCAAACTTAGCCACAGTCATCCTTAGGGTTCCTAGTTTCAAGTTTGTACCCAGGGTGTTGATCAACAGACAAATATGGCCGCTGTTACTAAAAATAGAACATGAGGGTCAACACAGGTTTTTGATCATTATATAAAAAACTATAATAGCTATAGAGAAAACCCTTACTTTAAATTGATCAGCACATTAAGTCTACAATAGTTGCTATTAGTGCAAAGTTGTGTATTGGCGTCATGTAGGAGTTATTGCCCTTTTTTGACGATTTTTGACAAAATTTTTGGTATTTACAATATAACCGGAAAACTATACGAGGTAGAGTGAAACTGTAAATGGCAAAAGTGATCAGCAATAAAAGCCCTACAATTCACTTGATTGGTCTGAAACTGTCAGATGACTCCTTATAGGAGTTCTTGCCCTTAAATTGCAATTGTTTATGAAATTTTCTGTTTTTGTCCTGTAACTTAAAAACCTTAACAGCTAGAGTGAAATAATAAATTGCAAAAATGATCAGCAAAAAAAGCCCTACAATTCATTTAATTGGTCTGAAATTGTCAGATGACTCCTTATAGGGGTTATTGCCCTTAAATGACAATTTTGTTATGAAATTTTCTATTTTTGTCCTGTAACTTGAAAACTTGAAAACTATAGTAGCTAGATTAAAACTGTAAATTGCACAAATGATCAGCAATAGAAGCCCTACAAATGATTTCTTAGTCCAAAATTGCAAGATGACTCTTTATAGGAGTTATTGCCCTTTCATTATGAATTTGGACAAATGAACAGTTTTTTAATTATGAATTAGTCTATAACACACCTATTAAACTGTAAATTTCTAAAGTACCCTAAAGGACAATGCCTAAAAACCATTTAATTTTCAGAAATTGTTGATGGCACCTTATAGGAGTTATTGCATTTAACAAATTTTTTGAAGAAATGTTTAGTTTTTGCACAGTTATTTAAAAGCTATAACAACTAGACTGAAACTGTTAATTTCAAATTTTAATATAGTTTAAGTCGTTTGGATTCCAGGTGAGCGATTACAGGCTCCTGGGAGCCTCTAGTTATTAGGAAGGAAGCTGGAGTATTGGGATTGAGTACACCCAGCCTGCAGTGAGAGTCGCACTCACAATCTCAGTGTTGACAGACCACGTGATCAATAGTAGATGAACTACCTTAACCAATTGGCCACTGAGGAGCTTCAGAAATATGAAATATTCCTTAAATATCATATGGAAAATGATAATGAAGACAGATCTGTTAATAATATTGTATTTTTGAATAAAAATATTTATGTGTCTGTCAAAATATGAGATATATTCAATATACATATATTGTTGGAAAATAAAAAAATATTGAACCATAGAAATAGTTTTTTCTCATCAATGAAACAGCGTGGTACCTATTTTTAGCCAGTTGAGATATCCTTGTCTCAACCCGTGGTTGAGATAAGAATTTCATGCTCCTTTTCCAGTAAAAAGTATTGTGATATCAACTGTTAGTTCAGGAGAAAAAAATCATTAAATATTTGCTTTAGTTGTGTTGGTTTACTATGCCTCGTTAAATATTTACATGAAAACAGCATATCTGAGCTTTCATGTGTATAATAGTGGTGTTCATCAAAACAAACATGTTGACACAACAAATGTACACTGGAGATTATGTTCAGGGTAGATAACTCTATTTTATTTGTTGACATCTTCCAACAGAACAGCACCAGAATTTTTTTTTTACAAATTAGTGAGAAATAGAATAAAACACTGTGATAGGGCATAATGGAAAATCTTGGACATCCGTGTGAAAGATTTCTTTTAGTCTCCAACTCGGCAGAGCCTCGTTGGAGACCAGAAATCTTTTCACTTGGGTGTCTGAGATTTTCCTGTCTTGCTGTCCCACCTGTGTTAGATCCTTTATATCTCAATAAATTTGATCTCATTTAATGTATATATATTGTTAATTGTTATAGTTTATGGTTTGTATTTGATTTTTCATGGTCAATTATGTGTTAACTTAGTATTTGTTACTTATTTTATTCAAGGTTTTAGAGATTTTGTTGGATACCTGTAACACAGTAATAGTAAAACACAAGGAGGACCTAGAATGTTGGTTGCAGGGACTTGAAAGACTTGCCAAAGCAACAGTGTTAGGCCATCTACTTCCTGTTATGTTGACATCCCTGACACATCATAATCTACGATGTTTACAGCTTGGTGACAGTCTTATGTCACAGCTTGTACACTTGGTTGTTCTGACAAGTCAGGTATTAGAGTAATATTGTTTATGTTTTGTGTTTTTGTACTCATAAGGCTTGTGTAGTGTTATGTGTAAAGTTTGTGTTGTTGTATAGGTAAGGCTTGTGTAGTGGTGTGTGTAAAGTTTGTGTTGTTATACTGGTAAGGCTTGTGTAGTGGTGTGTGTAAAGTTTGTGTTGTTATACTGGTAAGGCTTGTGTAGTGGTATGTGTAAAGTTTGTGTTGTTGTATAGGTAAGGCTTGTGTAGTGGTATGTGTAAAGTTTGTGTTGTTATACTGGTAAGGCTTGTGTAGTGGTATGTGTAAAGTTTGTGTTGTTATACTGGTAAGGCTTGTGTAGTGGTGTGTGTAAAGTTTGTGTTGTTATACTGGTAAGGCTTGTGTAGTGGTGTGTGTAAAGTTTGTGTTGTTATACTGGAAATGCTTGTGTAGTGGTATGTGTAAAGTTTGTGTTGTTATACTGGTAAGGCTTGTGTAGTGGTATGTGTAAAGTTTGTGTTGTTATACTGGTAAGGCTTGTGTAGAGGTATATGTAAAGTTTGTGTTGTTATACTGGTAAGGCTTGTGTAGTGGTATGTGTAAAGTTTGTGTTGTTATACTGGTAAGGCTTGTGTAGTGGTATGTGTAAAGTTTGTGTTGTTATACTGGTAAGGCTTGTGTAGTGGTATGTGTAAAGTTTGTGTTGTTATACTGGTAAGGCTTGTGTAGTGGTATGTGTAAAGTTTGTGTTGTTATACTGGTAAGGCTTGTGTAGAGGTATATGTAAAGTTTGTGTTGTTATACTGGTAAGGCTTGTGTAGTGGTATGTGTAAAGTTTGTGTTGTTATACTGGTAAGGCTTGTGTAGTGGTATGTGTAAAGTTTGTGTTGTTATACTGGTAAGGCTTGTGTAGTGGTGTGTGTAAAGTTTGTGTTGTTGTACTGGTAAGGCTTGTGTAGAGGTACAGTTGGGTGCAGTCCTAACATAACATGCTAGTTAACTTGAAAAGCAGAGATTCTGACTGCTTTAAGTTAACTTCGAGCAGAGAATTTGACTGGTTTGAGCAGAGATTTTGACAACCCAAGTTAACTTGGGCTGTTCTTTTGACAATTTTTTTATACAATATATTTCTGTCCATTTGACAATTTGTTGACAATTTCTGTCCACTGGACATTTTTGTTCTTTTGACAATTTTTGTCCACTGGACTTTTTTTCTTTTGACAATTTCTGTCCTCTGGACAATTTTTTTTCTCTCGACAATTTTGTCACGTGACAAGTTTGTCAACAGGACATTTTTTGTGACAATTTTGTCCACTGGACATTTTTTATTTTGGAAATTTATGTCCACTTTGTCAACTTGCTAACCTTTCGACTGCACTTTAAAACACTTTTAACTTTTACCTTTTTAATGTTTTTTGACAATTTTTTCTACAAAAGACCGACTAGTTGTACCGTACGTCCATT
This sequence comes from Limnoperna fortunei, assembly GCA_944474755.1. Lineage (NCBI taxonomy): Eukaryota > Metazoa > Mollusca > Bivalvia > Mytilida > Modiolidae > Limnoperna > Limnoperna fortunei. Next base: position 17,932,692 of record OX104121.1, on the reverse strand, counting down.
TATTTTATCTGCGCGTTGTCGGAATGAAAGGTATACGAAAGATGAAAATCAAATCCTTTGTCGTTTATTAAAATCCTACTACCAAAAACAAATTATAGTTAATGAAAGAATTGAAGTTTTGTTTGTTATATACGTGTTTCTGTAGGATATCAAATGTTTTAAATCTTACGGCTCGGAAACATATTACTTATTGCGCCGTTGTTTCCTTTAATTCAATATTAATGACTGTATAGTCCAATAAAGTGAGACATATCTTTGTTATATAAATATCTATCATTCAAGCAATTCTTCGATATCATAATATAAATTACAACTCTTGAACTTGGCAATCATTCAAAATATAAATTAAGTCTACATGTATCCAATTGAAAGTACATTCAATATCCAAAATGTGTGATAATAATAAAAAAAGGTTAAAAATCTATGAGAGTTCTGTATTTTAACAACTAAATCTTATTAAGGTACACAACAATTAAACAATAATGTAAAATATCTTATATTTACAATGGTTAAACCCACATTTTGGTTGCATCTTTTGGGTATTAGGAATAATTTTATATGTAAAATATGGTTTTAATTCCATCACTAATATCCCCAGAGTGATTTTATACATAAAAGTATGGTTTTTACTATTATAGCTCAGGTCTCAGGATTGATATTATATGTAAAATATAGTTTTTTTTACCATCACTATGGTCACAGGAATGATTTTATATGTGAAATATGGTTTTTAATTGCATCGCTTATGTCTCCAGAGTGATTTTATATGTGAGATATTGTTTTTATGGCATTACCAATGCTTCAGGAATGATTTTATATATGAAATATGGTTTCTAGTTGCATTGCTAAAGTCTCGAGATTGATTTTATATGTAAAATATGGATTTTAATTGCATAGCTTTGGTCTCCAGAGTGATTTTATATCTGAGATTTTGTTTTTATGGCATTACCAAGGCTACAGGAATGATTTTATTTGTGAAATATGGTATCTTCTTGCACTGCTAAAGTCTAAAGATTGGTTTTTGTCTCGCCTGCGACGAAAGTCGCTGGAGGCGAGACATATGTATGGGAATCCGGCGGCGGCGGCGGCGGCGGCGTAAACACTTGACATCTTGCTTCATATCTTTGTAAGCCCAAGCCCTAGGTCCATCAAATTTGGTCCAGAGGTAGCTTATGATGAGTACTTGCCAGTCAGTCACCTGTCACCTGACCTTGACCTCAATTTCACGGTCCAGTGACTACGTTAAAGTTTTTGGGTTACGACAGTTCCTCTGTAACTACACATGGTAGGATGACAATATTTGGTGTATAGGTTGCTGATGACTAGTACATGACTGTCTGGTAGGTGTCACCTGACCTTGACCTCAATTTCACGGTCCAGCGACTACGTTAAAGTTTTTGGGTTACGACAGTTCCTCTGTAACTACGCATGGTAGGATGACAATATTTGGTGTATAGGTTGCTGATGACTAGTACATGACTGTCTGGTAGGTGTCACCTGACCTTGACCTCAATTTCATGGTCCAGCGACTACGTTAAAGTTTTGGGGTTATGACAGTTCCTCTGTAACTACGCATGGTAGGATGACAATATTTGGTGTATAGATTGCTGATGACTAGTACATGACTGTCTGGTAGGTGTCACCTGACCTTGACCTCAATTTCACGGTCCAGCGACTACGTTAAAGTTTTGGGGTTATGACAGTTCCTCTGTAACTACGCATGGTAGGATGACAATATTTGGTGTATAGATTGCTGATGACTAGTACATGACTGTCTGGTAGGTGTCACCTGACCTTGACCTCAATTTCACGGTCCAGCGACTACGTTAAAGTTTTGGGGTTATGACAGTTCCTCTGTAACTACGCATGGTAGGATGACAATATTTGGTGTATAGATTGCTGATGACTAGTACATGACTGTCTGGTAGGTTCCACCTGACCTTGACCTCAATTTCACGGTCCAGCGACTAGGTTAAAGTTTTTGGGTTACGGCTGTTCCCCTGTAACTATGCAGGGTATGGTGACAATATTTTGTATACAGGCCGCTGCTGATATTTAATGCTATTTACATAATGCTTATGACGAAATTTATTTTCGTTACTGATGCGGAATGCAGGCGAGACGTTTTTCTGTGTCCACACTTGTATATGTTAAATATGGATTTTAATTGCATCTCTTATGTCTACAGAGTGATTTTATATGTGGCATATTGCATTTTATGGCATTACCAAGGCTTCAGGAATGATTTTATATATGAAATATGGTTTCTAGTTGCCTTGGTAATGTGTCGAGATTGATTTTATATGCTAAATATGGATTTTAATTGCATCTCTTATGTCTGCAGGGTGATTTTATATGTGAGATATTGTTTTTTATGGCATAACCAAGGCTTCAGGAATGATTTTATATGTGAAAAATGGTTTCTAGTTGCATTGGTAAAGTGTCGAGATTGATTTTATATGTTAAATATGGATTTTAATTGCATCTCTTAGGTCTCCAGAGTGATTTTATATGTGAAATATGGTTTCTAGTTGCATTGGTAAAGTGTCGAGATTGATTTTATATGTTAAATATGGATTTTAATTGCATCTCTTAGGTCTCCAGAGTGATTTTATATGTGAAATATTGTTTCTAGTTGCATTTGTAAAGTGTCGAGATTGATTTTATATGTTAAATATGGATTTTAATTACATCTCTTAGGTCTCCAGAGTGATTCTATATGTGGGATATTGTTTTTTATGGCATATCCAAGGCTTCAGGATTGATTTTATATGTGAAATATGGTTTCTAGTTGCATTGCTAAAGTCTTGAGATTGATTTTATATGTTAAATATGGATTTTAATTGCATCACTTAGGTCTCCAGAGTGATTTTATTTGTGACATATGATTTTTGATTACACTGCTAAAGTCTTTCTAGTGATTTTATTTGTTAAATATATTGTTTAATTGTATTGCCAAGGTTTCTCGATTGATTTATATGCAGAATATGGTTTTAATTACATCTATATTGTCTCAGGATTGATTTTATATGTAAAATATGGTTTGGAATTGCATGGCTAAGGTCTCCAGAGTGACTTTATATGTGAAATAGAGTTTTTAATTTCATTGCTTCAGTGTCATTGATTTTGTATGTTAAATATGGTTTTTAATTGCATCACTTAGGTCTCCAGAGTGATTTTATATGTAAAATATGGTTTTTGATTACATTACTTCAGTATCATTAGAGATTTTATATGTGAATATAGATATTAATTGTATTTTAAAAGTTTTAGGATTGATTTTATATGTGAAATATGGTTTTTAAATTCCATCACCATGATCATGATTGATTTTATATGTTGAATATTTTGTTTTAATGGTATTGCCAAGGTTTCAGGATTGAATTTATATGCAAAATATGGTTTTTAATTGCATGGCTAAGGTCTTTAGAGTAACTTTATATGTGAAATATAGTTTTTAATTGCATAGCTTTAGTTTCTTTAGTGATTTTATATCTAAAATATTCTTTTGAATCACATGGCTAAGGTCTCCAGAGTAACTTTATATGTGGAATATGGTTTAAATTGCATTGCTATAGTCTCCTGATTGATTTTATATGTTAAATATAGTTTATATTTGCATTATAAATGTCTCAGGATTAATTTAATACATGAAATATGGTTCTTAATTGCATTGCTATGGGATCAGGATTGATTTGATATGTGAAATAGGGTTTTCAATTGCATCGCTTAAGTATTTGGAGTGATTTTGTATGAGAAATATGTTTTTTAATTGCATCGCAAAAGTTTCTGGAGTGATATAATGTATTTAATATGGTTGTAATTTTATATTTCTATTTTCTTAGGAGTGATTTGATATGAAGAAGAGGTTTTAATTTGGGATTTTATGGGTGATTTGTTTTAAATTGTGGATTTGATGTTAAAACGCATATCCTAAGATGTAGGCAGCCAAGATTTGAAAACTAATTAATATTATTTAGTGTGAAATTAAAAGTGAAATGTAAATATTAATAATAGATTTAATGATACCGACATACAGGTGAGTTGTAACAGTTTTTATTATTAAATAAAAATATTACAGGTTAGGATTTATACTTTTATATTTTTATTCAACTACACAAAAAATATGATTGCTCAATCATAATAACAATAAGATAATAATAATAGAAATGTAGGGAGAGCTACAGTGAAAATATGTAACCACAACGGCTTGCTATACATTTACCGAAACGCGGACGGGAAAGAAATCCCGTTCTTTAAAATAGACTGCCGTAGATTTCGTTAACTAATTTTTGGTGATCGTCTAATTGACAATTTGTAACGAAATGATTAAATAAAGCATATATTTTGACTGTTTGTACAAAGGGACATTTTGTGACTTGAAAATTGAAAAGCAGAGATTTTGTCCACTGGACATTTTTGTCACGTGACTATTGAAAAGCAGAGATTTTGACAATTTTTGTCCACTGGACATTTTGGTCACGTGACAATTGAAAAGCAGAGATTTTGACAATTTTTGTCCACTGGACATTTTTGTCACGTGACATTTGAAAGCAGAGATTTTGACCGTTTTTGTCAATTTGACAAAAGCAGAGATTTGGACCGTTTTTGTCCACTTGACAAAAGCAGAGAATTTGACAATATTTAAAGCAGAGATTTGGACAAAATTTTGTCCTGTCAAAGCGGTCAAATTGACTGGTTTTTGGTCAAAAAGCAGAGATTTTTTTTCTCAAAAGCAGAGATTTTGAACAGAGATTTGGACTGGTTTAAGTTAACTTTATGTTATGTTAGGACTGCACCTAACTGTATATGTAATGTTTGTGTTGTTGTACTGGTAAGGCTTGTGTAGTGGTGTGTGTAAAGTTTGTGTTGTTGTATAAGTGGTTTGTGTAGTGGTATGTGTAAAGTTTATGTTGTTGTATAAGTGGCTTGTGTAGTGGTATGTGTAATGTTTGTGTTGTTGTACTGGTAAGGCTTGTGTAGTGGTGTGTGTAAAGTTTGTGTTGTTATACTGGTAAGGCTTGTGTAGTGGTATGTGTAAAGTTTGTGTTGTTATACTGGTAAGGCTTGTGTAGAGGTATGTGTAAAGTTTGTGTTGTTGTACTGGTAAGGCTTGTGTAGTGGTATGTGTAAAGTTTGTGTTGTTATACTGGTAAGGCTTGTGTAGTGGTATGTGTAAAGTTTGTGTTGTTATACTGGTAAGGCTTGTGTAGTGGTATGTGTAAAGTTTGTGTTGTTGTACTGGTAAGGCTTGTGTAGTGGTGTGTGTAAAGTTTATGTTGTTGTATAAGTGGTTTGTGTAGTGGTATGTGTAAAGTTTGTGTTGTTGTATAAGTGGTTTGTGTAGTGGTATGTGTAAAGTTTATGTTGTTGTATAAGTGGCTTGTGTAGTGGTATGTGTAAAGTTTGTGTTGTTGTACTGGTAAGGCTTGTGTAGTGGTATGTGTAAAGTTTGTGTTGTTATACTGGTAAGGCTTGTGTAGAGGTATGTGTAAAGTTTGTGTTGTTGTACTGGTAAGGCTTGTGTAGTGGTATGTGTAAAGTTTGTGTTGTTGTATAAGTGGTTTGTGTAGAGGTATGTGTAAAGTTTGTGTTGTTGTATAAGTAAGGCTTGTGTAGAGGTATGTGTAAAGTTTGTGTTGTTGTATAAGTAAGGCTTGTGTAGTGGTATGTGTAAAGTTTGTGTTTTTGTATAAGTGGTTTGTGTAGAGGTATGTGTAAAGTTTGTGTTGTTGTATAGGTAAGGCTTGTGTAGTGGTATGTGTAAAGTTTGTGTTGTTGTATAAGTGGTTTGTGTAGAGGTATGTGTAAAGTTTGTGTTGTTGTATAGGTAAGGCTTGTGTAGTGGTATGTGTAAAGTTTGTGTTGTTGTATAAGTGGTTTGTGTAGAGGTATGTGTAAAGTTTGTGTTGTTATACTGGTAAGGTTTGTGTAGTGGTATGTGTAAAGTTTGTGTTGTTGTATAGGTAAGGCTTGTGTAGTGGTATGTGTAAAGTTTGTGTTGTACTGGTAAGGCTTGTGTAGTGGTATGTGTAAAGTTTATGTTGTTGTATAAGTGGTTTGTGTAGAGGTATGTGTAAAGTTTGTGTTGTTATACTGGTAAGGCTTGTGTAGTGGTGTGTGTAAAGTTTGTGTTGTACTGGTAAGGCTTGTGTAGTGGTGTGTGTAAAGTTTGTGTTGTTGTATAAGTGGTTTGTGTAGAGGTATGTGTAAAGTTTGTGTTGTTATACTGGCAAGGCTTGTGTAGTGGTATGTGTAAAGTTTGTGTTGTTGTATAAGTGGTTTGTGTAGTGGTATGTGTAAAGTTTATGTTGTTGTATAAGTGGTTTGTGTAGTGGTATGTGTAAAGTTTATGTTGTTGTATAAGTGGTTTGTGTAGTGGTATGTGTAAAGTTTATGTTGTTGTATAAGTGGCTTGTGTAGTGGTATGTGTAAAGTTTGTGTTGTTGTACTGGTAAGGCTTGTGTAGTGGTATGTGTAAAGTTTGTGTTGTTATACTGGTAAGGCTTGTGTAGAGGTATGTGTAAAGTTTGTGTTGTTGTATAGGTAAGGCTTGTGTAGTGGTATGTGTAAAGTTTGTGTTGTTGTACTGGTAAGGCTTGTGTAGTGGTATGTGTAAAGTTTGTGTTGTTGTATAAGTGGTTTGTGTAGAGGTATGTGTAAAGTTTGTGTTGTTGTATAAGTAAGGCTTGTGTAGTGGTATGTGTAAAGTTTGTGTTTTTGTATAAGTGGTTTGTGTAGAGGTATGTGTAAAGTTTGTGTTGTTGTATAGGTAAGGCTTGTGTAGTGGTATGTGTAAAGTTTGTGTTGTTGTATAAGTGGTTTGTGTAGAGGTATGTGTAAAGTTTGTGTTGTTGTATAAGTGGTTTGTGTAGAGGTATGTGTAAAGTTTGTGTTGTTGTATAGGTAAGGCTTGTGTAGTGGTATGTGTAAAGTTTGTGTTGTTGTATAAGTGGTTTGTGTAGAGGTATGTGTAAAGTTTGTGTTGTTATACTGGTAAGGTTTGTGTAGTGGTATGTGTAAAGTTTGTGTTGTTGTATAGGTAAGGCTTGTGTAGTGGTATGTGTAAAGTTTGTGTTGTTGTACTGGTAAGGCTTGTGTAGTGGTATGTGTAAAGTTTATGTTGTTGTATAAGTGGTTTGTGTAGAGGTATGTGTAAAGTTTGTGTTGTTATACTGGTAAGGCTTGTGTAGTGGTGTGTGTAAAGGTTGTGTTGTACTGGTAAGGCTTGTGTAGTGGTGTGTGTAAAGTTTGTGTTGTTGTATAAGTGGTTTGTGTAGAGGTATGTGTAAAGTTTGTGTTGTTATACTGGCAAGGCTTGTGTAGTGGTATGTGTAAAGTTTGTGTTGTTGTATAAGTGGTTTGTGTAGTGGTATGTGTAAAGTTTATGTTGTTGTATAAGTGGTTTGTGTAGTGGTGTGTGTAAAGTTTATGTTGTTGTATAAGTGGTTTGTGTAGTGGTATGTGTAAAGTTTGTGTTGTTGTATAAGTGGTTTGTGTAGAGGTATGTGTAAAGTTTGTGTTGTTATACTGGTAAGGCTTGTGTAGTGGTATGTGTAAAGTTTGTGTTGTTATACTGGTAAGGCTTGTGTAGAGGTATGTGTAAAGTTTGTGTTGTTGTACTGGTAAGGCTTGTGTAGAGGTATGTGTAAAGTTTGTGTTGTTATACTGGTAAGGCTTGTGTAGTGGTGTGTGTAAAGTTTGTGTTGTTATACTGGTAAGGCTTGTGTAGTGGTGTGTGTAAAGTTTGTGTTGTTGTACTGGTAAGGCTTGTGTAGTGGTATGTGTAAAGTTTGTGTTGTTATACTGGTAAGGCTTGTGTAGTGGTGTGTGTAAAGTTTGTGTTGTTGTATAAGTGGTTTGTGTAGTGGTATGTGTAAAGTTTATGTTGTTGTATAAGTGGCTTGTGTAGTGGTATGTGTAATGTTTGTGTTGTTGTATAAGTGGTTTGTGTAGTGGTATGTGTAAAGTTTGTGTTGTTGTACTGGCAAGGCTTGTGTAGTGGTATGTGTAAAGTTTGTGTTGTTATACTGGTAAGGCTTGTGTAGTGGTATGTGTAAAGTTTGTGTTTTTGTATAAGTGGTTTGTGTAGTGGTGTGTGTAAAGTTTGTGTTGTTGTACTGGTAAGGTTTGTGTAGTGGTATGTGTAAAGTTTGTGTTGTTGTATAAGAGGTTTGTTTAGTGGTATGTGTAAAGTTTGTGTTGTTGTATAAGAGGTTTGTGTAGTGGTATGTGTAAAGTTTGTGTTGTTGTATAAGAGGTTTGTGTAGTGGTATGTGTAAAGTTTGTGTTGTTGTACTGGCAAGGCTTGTGTAGTGGTATGTGTAAAGTTTGTGTTGTTGTACTGGCAAGGCTTGTGTAGAGGTATGTGTAAAGTTTGTGTTGTTGTATAAGTGGTTTGTGTAGTGGTGTGTGTAAAGTTTGTGTTGTTGTACTGGTAAGGCTTGTATAGAGGTATGTGTAAAGTTTGTGTTGTTGTACTGGTAAGGCCAGAATTAAAAATAAGTTTGTTTCCCAACGACCTGGCCGACTCAGAAAATAGCTGCTGTCTCAAAAAATTTTGTTATATTCTGAGTTTGATTATTTTTTTGTTTTTTATTAAACCTGAAGTTTTGATCTAGATTGGTTTCCAAGTTTGATTTAAAATTGTCAAAATCAACATGGCTGGAAGAATTGAGATTGCTTCTGTAAAGGTGAAATATCCAAACGGAAAGTCAAAGAATGTTGCTTCCAATAGGCTTTATATTTTAAATTTGAGTGCTATATGGAAGGAAGTGTTAAAGATGACTTGGTTTTGAGCAGATCAGAAGATGTTCGTGTCCAAGTTAGTGAATAAAGTTGACAAAACATTTTCGCACCTGATTTTTTCGAAATTGATTAGTGTTGTGCATAAATTTGAGGAATCATTGAAGTACGGAGTTTGCCAAATGATCCTAAAACAACAATGTCACTGGACTGGCAGTACTGTTCCCAGATGTTCTTTTGTCATATTCAATTCAAATTTTCTTTAGTTGTGTTGAACATTTTATAAAGTGTAGAGTCTATTGACAGTATCAGAGGTACACGTTTTACACATTTTGTACTGAGACATACCAAGCCTGATCACTTATTACAGTGCTATTATCAAAACAAATTTGGAAATGATTATTTTTAAGATAAAATTTCAACATTGTTTTAAGAAATATGTAAAGGATATTAACATCAACACTATAACAAAATTGACCCAATATCATAATGCATGTAAGTCGATTTGCACAGCTCCCTGTGATCTAGGTTGGTTATTAGGATTTTATGCCCTTTTCAATACACCTGGGTTACATAAGGCAGTCAGTTCAAATGGTGGAGGAAACCACTGACATTGGGATGGTAACCGACAATCCTTGTTACATAAGGTGAAGTGGACTGCTTTTGGAAATTGACAAAGCGGGACAACATATTAACAATTTGAAATTATCACTTTTCTCTTTTATTACACCAGCAACTTAAAAAATACCAGTGAAAAAATATGTAAAAATTGGCATGATAATTATACTTTGGCTTCATAGATTGTCATGGTAACTTCACTGAAAGCAGGATAAGATTTTTCCCCACTGCCTTGTTTGGTAAGCATAGATGCCATCTCAGCATGGCAGCCCACTATCTCTTGAAATATGTTAAAAAGTTGTTTCTGTAACTGTAACATCTCCATTGAATGAAGAAATTTAAAAGAATAATATGCATTAATTAAACTACGAAATCAAGTTGCTGAGTGTATGTTTCATTGCAGACTGCATTGTTGTTGAGTGTATGTTTCATTGCAGACTCCATTATTGTTGAGTGTATGTTTCATTGCAGACTCCATTATTGTTGAGTGTATGTTTTGTTGCAGACTCGATTATTGTTGTGTGTATGTTTCATTGCAGACTCCATTATTGTTGAGTGTATGTTTCATTGCAGACTCCATTATTGTTGAGTGTATGTTTCATTGCAGACTCCATTATTGTTGAGTGTATGTTTTGTTGCAGACTCCATTATTGTTGAGTGTATGTTTCATTGCAGACTCCATTATTGTTGTGTATGTTTCATTGCAGACTGCATTGTTGTTGAGTGTATGTTTCATTGCAGACTCCATTATTGTTGAGTGTATGTTTTGTTGCAGACTCCATTATTGTTGAGTGTATGTTTTGTTGCAGACTCCATTATTGTTGAGTGTATGTTTCATTGCAGACTCCATTATTGTTGTGTGTATGTTTCATTGCAGACTGCATTGTTGTTGAGTGTATGTTTCATTGCAGACTCCATTATTGTTGAGTGTATGTTTTGTTGCAGACTCCATTATTGTTGTGTGTATGTTTCATTGCAGACTCCATTATTGTTGAGTGTATGTTTTGTTGCAGACTCCATTATTGTTGAGTGTATGTTTCATTGCAGACTCCATTATTGTTGAGTGTATGTTTCATTGCAGACTCCATTATTGTTGTGTGTATGTTTCATTGCAGACTTCATTATTGTTGAGTGTATGTTTTGTTGCAGACTCCAAGATTGTTGAGTGTATGTTTCATTGCAGACTCCATTATTGTTGAGTGTATATTTCATTGCAGACTCCATTATTGTTGTGTGTATGTTTCATTGCAGACTCCATTATTGTTGAGTGTATGTTTTGTTGCAGACTCCATTATTGTTGAGTGTATGTTTTGTTGCAGACTCCATTATTGTTGTGTGTATGTTTCATTGCAGACTCCATTATTGTTGTGTGTATGTTTCATTGCAGACTCCATTATTGTTGAGTGTATGTTTTGTTGCAGACTCCATTATTGTTGTGTGTATGTTTCATTGCAGACTCCATTATTGTTGTGTGTATGTTTCATTGCAGACTCCATTATTGTTGAGTGTATGTTTTGTTGCAGACTCCATTATTGTTGAGTGTATGTTTCATTGCAGACTCCATTATTGTTGTGTGTATGTTTCATTGCAGACTCCATTATTGTTGAGTGTATGTTTTGTTGCAGACTCCATTATTGTTGAGTGTATGTTTTGTTGCAGACTCCATTATTGTTGTGTGTATGTTTCATTGCAGACTCCATTATTGTTGTGTGTATGTTTCATTGCAGACTCCATTATTGTTGAGTGTATGTTTCATTGCAGACTCCATTATTGTTGAGTATGTTTTGTTGCAGACTCCATTATTGTTGAGTGTATGTTTTGTTGCAGACTCCATTATTGTTGAGTGTATGTTTTGTTGCAGACTCCATTACAGTACTTGCACACGTAAACGCAACACTTTGACTGATTGATAACTGATTGGTGACGGATTTTGGAACGCTGACGGATCGCTGACTGATTGATGATGAATACATCCGTCCAAAATTATGAATCCGTCATTACCTTGGTAACCGTCAGCGATCAGTTCAATCAGTGCGATCCACAATCCGTCATTTAATTATATGCATAAATCGGTCAGTTTATTGACGGATACGTATACATTAATAATTTAAAGATAAAACGAATTCTGCGTGATTTGTATATTATATATGCATTTATAATAAAATTTATAATAAAATAAACGCATGTATTCAAAAGAATAGTTAATACAATGTCTCGTTCTTAAAAAATAACATAAGTAAACATATTTAAAGAAAAAATTATTTACTGTATACATGTATTATATAATAAAGCAAATTTCTTTAAAACAGGACATATTTGCGGGTTGCACCCTGTAAACCTTAAAACAACTTCGATTTAAGGCGCGACGAGGTAAATGTTTTATTTTCGTAATCCTTTATTGATTCTCTTTTTTTATTTCCGCGATTCGTGATTTCGGCGTATTTTTTTTCTGCGGCTTGTTACATGTATATTTTTTGTCATATATTAAGCCGACCCGACTCCCCCAATCAGTAACAAATTTATTTTCATTTAGGAAAGGACGTGGCCTCTTTTTGACATCATTACTAGTTACTTAAATGTATGCCTACGTGTTTTTATTTAGTCTACAACATTTTAAAATACAATTATAAAACTGTTGTGTATAAACAATTGTTGAACTGTTGAACAAGCATTGTTAATCAAAACAAATTGTTTACTAAACAAAAAGTTGTATTGTAAAATATACAGCGATTCTGGTCACAAGTTTTATTTGACAGGCAATAAAAAGAAATTAAAAAGTATAATTACAATTACGCTGGATTGTTTCATTTATTTCATGGCGTCCATTTTTTATTGGGGGTGGGGTGGAAGGAAGCCGGAGTACACGGGTTAAAACGGACAAGTCAATACAGTTGGAGTCGGGCACACCCTATCTGCAGCCGTTCGAAAATCCGCAACCTGTTTATAGGCATGTAATAACTAGTAGATGACTAACCAATCAGCCACTGAGGCCCTAATAACGCATGTGAGACTTGTCTGTGAATACTGCAGTTAAGCGTAAAAATGTGTTACAGATAGACACGTGTTATAGTACGAAATTTTTTTAACAAAACGTCATTAATTCCCTAGGTCTATGAAGATCTGTTTGAACATTGTCATTACAGTCATATCGATAAAACAGAACCTTTTCAAAACGTACCCTTTAAAAGATTGTCATTCAATTTGAATAACTTATTTCTTCATTGATTGATTGATTGGATGCTTGCTTTTCTTTCAGCGAGGGTGTTCATGACAAGAATAAGTTAAATATTAGATTTGTTTGTTTGTTTGTTTGTTTAAATATTGTTTAACGCCACTTTCAGCAATTTTTGCAGATATATCATGGCGTCCAGTTTTTGTTGGAGGAGGAAGCCGGAGTACCCGGAGAAAACCCCGGTCCTTCGGTAGGAAAAGTGGCAATCCTTGTCAATTAAGTCGAGTGCATCCTGCCCGCCTTGAGACTCGAACCCGCAACCTCGGTGTTGACAGACAACGTGATCAATAGTAGACTACAATAACCACTCGGCCACCGAGGCCCCCTCAATCAATTAGAGAAAGATGGAAAAAAGGGCAAACATTTTGAATTCAACTGGAAAAATAAGTGGTATGGGTATGGGCGGAAAATTTTAAGCCTTCCCCTTTTCGAAATCTACAAAAGAGATCCTTAGCGTGCAAGTACTCTCTAAACACGTCACTATGGTTCGAGGCAATTCTATTATGTCCTGGACCACCCCACCCCCTTCCTAAAAAACGTGATACCTAGTAACTAATTTCAAACACTTCCGAATTTAAAGGAAAGCATTTATACTTATATATCATTAAATATCGAATGACTATAACAGACATCGTAAAATAAACAAATTGTGACGGCTAAAATGCGAAAGCAGAATTGATTTTAAAATTATGCTTACATGTTTGCGTCTTTAACTCGTAAGCTTCTATATACAAACGCGTTTATTCTTTATTTGACATTTAATTCTGTGTTAATTCATGTGACACAATTAGATATTGAATAAAATATATAAATAGATGTATTCGCTTTTGTCGTAAATCTTTCTCAGTATTATACACCAGAATTCTTAGGAATTGTGGCACAAAAAGAAATCTGATCAAACCACGACAAATGATCTTTTTACGCGTTTATAATAAAAAACCTCGACCGTTGTGGTTAAGGTAGCAGTAATCTAGTATTGATCACCGAGTTGTCTGTTCGACCCTTACAGTGAGAGGGTGTGCTCGACTCATCCCTAAATTTGCAAAGAGAACCAGTTTTCCTGTCGAAGGTCTGCTGTTTCGTTGGGTACTGCAGCTCTTCCTTATAAACACTCGACGCCATATTAAATAGACTAATATAGTGTTTGAAAATAGTGTTAAACTAACTTCAATCATACATACAAATAATACTTACGCGAAAGCGCGACGTGAAAAAATGTTACTATGCCGCCTTCGTCTTTCTCGCTTTTTCCGCTTTAAAAAATTTCGAAGTCAAATACAAGATGTACGCCTTGTCACGCGAGGTCAAATATTCTTTTAATTCATTGTGTGTGTGTTTTTCTTCCATTTCTTTTTTTTTTTAAATAAAATTGCACTATGTGATGTTTATATTCCGTTACAGATGCATTAGTTATATATTGGGGGAATTTCCAGGTATGATTTATAACTTTAGACTCGACTTTTTCCGCTTTAAAAAATTTGAAGACAAATACGAGACGTACGTCTTGGCACGCGAGGTCGATTTGTTTTAAGTCATTGTGTGTGTGTGTTTTTTAAAAATAATTTTGTTAATAAAATGACACTATGTGATGTTTATATTTCGTCACAGACGCATATATAACGCGGGAATTTCGTATTATTTATAACTTTAGACCTGTTTTAGCCTTATTATTAGGTTAAACGAGCCATAAATGAGGACATAACAGTTGACATTTGTATACTAATATTTGCGAGTGAAACGAATTTTCACATTTCGAAATATTGATTTCACTAACCGGAAGTTGAATGGACGGATTGGAGCAATCAGTCCAAATCGATCCGTCAGATCAGTCAAATCGTTCCGAATCCGTCAATTGACGGAGGGACGGATTGGGAACGATCTGACGGATTGGGAACGATTTGACTGATCTGACTGATTGATAACTGATCGCTGACGGATTTTGGAACGCTGACGGATCGCTGACGGATTGATAAAAGTGTTGCGTTTTCAATCTCAAGTACTGTATTGTTGAGTGTATGTTTCATTGCAGACTCCATTATTGTTGAGTGTATGTTTTGTTGCAGACTCCATTATTGTTGAGTGTATGTTTTGTTACAGACTCCATTATTGTTGAGTGTATGTTTCATTGCAGACTCCATTATTGTTGAGTGTATGTTTTGTTGCAGACTCCATTATTGTTGTGTGTATGTTTTGTTGCAGACTCCATTATTGTTGAGTGTATGTTTTGTTGCAGACTCCATTATTGTTGTGTGTATGTTTAATTGCAGACTCCATTATTGTTGAGTGTATGTTTTGTTGCAGACTCCATTATTGTTGAGTGTATGTTTTGTTGCAGGCTCCATTATTGTTGTGTGTATGTTTCATTGCAGACTCCATTATTGTTGTGTGTATGTTTCATTGCAGACTCCATTATTGTTGAGTGTATGTTTCATTGCAGACTCCATTATTGTTGAGTGTATGTTTTGTTGCAGACTCCATTATTGTTGAGTGTATGTTTTGTTGCAGACTCCATTATTGTTGAGTGTATGTTTCATTGCAGACTCCATTATTGTTGAGTGTATGTTTTGTTGCAGACTCCATTATTGTTGAGTGTATGTTTTGTTGCAGACTCCATTATTGTTGAGTGTATGTTTCATTTCAGACTCCATTATTGTTGAGTGTATGTTTTGTTGCAGACTCCATTATTGTTGAGTGTATGTTTTGTTACAGACTCCATTATTGTTGAGTGTATGTTTCATTGCAGACTCCATTATTGTTGTGTGTATGTTTCATTGCAGACTCCATTATTGTTGAGTGTATGTTTTGTTGCAGACTCCATTATTGTTGAGTGTATGTTTCATTGCAGACTCCATTATTGTTGTGTGTATGTTTCATTGCAGACTCCATTATTGTTGAGTGTATGTTTCATTGCAGACTCCATTATTGTTGAGTTTATGTTTTGTTGCAGACTCCATTATTGTTGAGTGTATGTTTTGTTACAGACTCCATTATTGTTGAGTGTATGTTTCATTGCAGACTCCATTATTGTTGAGTGTATGTTTTGTTGCAGACTCCATTATTGTTGTGTGTATGTTTTGTTGCAGACTCCATTATTGTTGAGTGTATGTTTAGTTGCAGACTCCATTATTGTTGAGTGTGTGTTTTGTTGCAGACTCCATTATTGTTGAGTGTATGTTTCATTGCAGACTCCATTATTGTTGTGTGTATGTTTCATTGCAGACTCCATTATTGTTGAGTGTATGTTTTGTTGCAGACTCCATTATTGTTGAGTGTATGTTTTGTTGCAGACTCCATTATTGTTGAGTGTATGTTTTGTTGCAGACTCCATTATTGTTGAGTGTATGTTTCATTGCAGACTCCATTATTGTTGTGTGTATGTTTCATTGCAGACTCCATTATTGTTGAGTGTATGTTTTGTTGCAGACTCCATTATTGTTGTGTGTATGTTTTGTTGCAGACTCCATTATTGTTGAGTGTATGTTTTGTTGCAGACTCCATTATTGTTGAGTGTATGTTTTGTTGCAGACTCCATTATTGTTGAGTGTATGTTTTGTTGCAGACTCCATTATTGTTGAGTGTATGTTTTGTTGCAGACTCCATTATTGTTGAGTGTATGTTTTGTTGCAGACTCCATTATTGTTGAGTGTATGTTTCATTGCAGACTCCATTATTGTTGTGTGTATGTTTCATTGCAGACTCCATTATTGTTGAGTGTATGTTTCATTGCAGACTGCATTATTGTTGAGTGTATGTTTCATTGCAGACTGCATTATTGTTGAGTGTATGTTTCATTGCAGACTGCATTATTGTTGAGTGTATGTTTCATTGCAGACTACATTATTGTTGAGTGTATGTTTTGTTGCAGACTCCATTATTGTTGAGTGTATGTTTTGTTGCAGACTCCATTATTGTTGAGTGTATGTTTCATTGCAGACTCCATTATTGTTGAGTGTATGTTTCATTGCAGACTCCATTATTGTTGAGTGTATGTTTCATTGCAGACTGCATTATTGTTGAGTGTATGTTTCATTGCAGACTCCATTATTGTTGAGTGTATGTTTCATTGCAGACTCCATTATTGTCGAGTGTATGTTTCATTGCAGACTCCATTATTGTTGAGTGTATGTTTCATTGCAGACTCCATTATTGTTGAGTGAATGTTTCATTGCAGACTCCATTATTGTTGAGTGTATGTTTAATTGCAGACTCCATTATTGTTGAGTGTATGTTTTATTGCAGACTCCATTATTGTTGAGTGTATGTTTTGTTGCAGACTCCATTATTGTTGAGTGTATGTTTCATTGCAGACTCCATTATTGTTGAGTGTATGTTTCATTGCAGACTCCATTATTGTTGTGTGTATGTTTCATTGCAGACTCCATTATTGTTGAGTGTATGTTTCATTGCAGACTGCATTATTGTTGTGTGTATGTTTCATTGCAGACTCCATTATTGTTGAGTGTATGTTTCATTGCAGACTCCATTATTGTTGAGTGTATGTTTCATTGCAGACTCTATTATTGTTGTGTGTATGTTTCATTGCAGACTCCATTATTGTTGAGTGTATGTTTCATTGCAGACTGCATTATTGTTGAAAAGTCAAGTACAGGCTGTATATCAGGAGGTGTTTGACAAAGATACTGACATTGATGTAGCTGAACTGATTGGTCAGGCCGTTCATCTGGAAAAGTATGTACAATATATTTTTCATAGCAAAAAGAATAAAAGATTAAAAGTAGAATTTATGAAACAATAAGTCAAGGACAGACAAAGCCACAGTTTACAAAAGAGGGAACAACAACAAAGAGATGCACAGAAACCAAATATTGAGTGACTCAAACCTAAATAAAACCAGGGGTATTTGCCTGATTCAACCTGTATTGATCTGATTGCTTTCCTGGTTAATTATCAAAGATGATTTCTATATTGGCCTAGTTATTGGTCCTCATCCAACTCTGCAAGCCTTGGTCCAATAACTAGGCCGATACTGAAACCATCACATAATAATATCAGAGTTGTGGGAAATACAGGTTTTTGGTCTGTTCTCTTTTGTCTGTCTGTCCATCCACCTCAGGTTTTTGGTCTGTTCTCTTTCGACTGTCTAACCTTCCACCTCAGGTTTGTGGTCTGTTCTCTTTCGTCTGTTCATCCACCTCAGGTTTTTGGTCTGTTCTCTTTCGACTGTCTAACCTTCCACCTCAGGTTTTTGGTCTGTTCTCTTTCGTCCATCTGTTCATCCACCTCAGGTTTTTGGTCTGTTCTCTTTCAACTATCTGCCTATCTATCCACCTCAGGTTTTTGGTCTGTTCTCTTTTGTGCGTCTGTCCATCCACCTCAGGTTTTTGGTCTGTTCTCTTTCAACTATCTGTCTATCTATCCACCTCAGGTTTTTGGTCTGTTCTCTTTCGTCTGTCTGTCCATCCACCTCAGGTTTTTGGTCTGTTCTCTTTCCTCTGACTGTCCATCCACCTCAGGTTTACCTTTTTTTGTAGGATGATGATTTCACATCTTTATGAAAGTTAAAACACAGTTACAAAATGATGAGATCTCTTACTGGCAAATTTCTGTTGGGATTAGTCCAAGAATCCTCTGCTGTCCGATGCTTTTTTTTGTGTGCTTTCCATAAGCAAAACAGCGGATTTTGCGACACTGGTCAGGATCGGCAAATCTCATCATTTCCATATGTTAACAAACATTTTCATCCAGTTAAATCGCTTCTTTAGATATTTTTGTCTCTGAATATAATCATCATACCTTCAATCAAGCTAATTTAAGCACTGGACTTAAGTCACATTGTTGTCATGTGACTTTTTGTTCAAAATGAAAGTGAAATGTCCAAATGTAAATGTATCGATGGAAATTAGCTTAGAAATGGACATAAATCATCTTGATTAAAGGTATGATTATTATATTCATAGAGAAAAATATCTAAAGAAGTGAATTATATCTAGTTAACTGGACAAAAATGTTTGTTAACATCTGGAAACGATGAAATTTGCTGACCGGTGTCGAAAAATCTGCTGTTTTGCTTATGGAGAGCTCTCTGAGGTCCCACGCAAAAAAAAAAAGAGACTATGTTGGGATTTGCCAGATATTTAACCCTTGAGTGAACTTAGAAAAAGGAGGTATTCAGTATCATCAGTGTTGCAAAGTCACATTTTTGTTGTTGTTTGATTTGAATTCTTTTGATAGCCTATCCTTTCACAAACATCCATTATTTCAGTTTGTGTAAATAAGCTTTATTGGGTGAAGTTGATATATTATTATATTGACAGAGATTTCCCAGTGAAATAAATTCCAGAAAAACAGATGTGAAATAAATTCAGTTCTTCCCTGTGATGTCATAATGTATGTCTTTAAACAGGTGGCTAGCAAACATTGATGTGCAAGAATGTATGTCTTTAAAAAGGTGGCTAGCAAACATTGATGTGCAAGAATGTATGTCCTTAAACAGGTCGCTAGCAAACATTGATGTGCAAGAATGTATGTCCTTAAACAGGTCACTAGCAAACATTGATGTGCAAGAATGTACCGTATTTTCCGCACGATAAGTCGACACTTTTTTTCTTGGGAGTCCTATCCTCGACTTATCGTCCGAATCGACTTATCTAAGGCTTGAATCAGAAAAAGTCGGATGTGGAAATTTTTTTTTTCGTGTACTGATAATTTCAGTTTTCTTTTGCAGGATTCTAAGGACACTGTATGCAATGTTACTGCATTCATTTTTGTATAAATAAACGAAATAAATTATGCATAGACATGTTTTGTTAATCTTTATTTTTCTGCGATTTTGGATGCAGGAAGTTTATTCTGCTTTATAAAGAAGGGAAACGAAACCGGAGAAACTATGTTTCGGATGTCGTTAAATTTATAAATTGAATGAATTGGTTAATTATGCGTTCTGATAGAAGTTTAAAAACAAAAATTTTATATAATCATAGAAACCTTCCAACAAACAGGACGAAGAAAACCTAACGAGAACAATTAAACGTTCCCGATTGTCATGAATTTTAGTGCTCCTTTGAACGGAGGTATGATACATGCAAATAAACATCCGGAACATGCGCGTTGGTTTTTATTTCTTCAAAAATGGCGGGATATATTACGACATGGTTTTCGTGTATTTATATGGGTCTTTCGTTTCGAATTAATATCGAATTGGACAATTAAAGGAACAAACGTTGATTATTATCATGACTCGTTGATTGAAGCCAGGTTTAAATTTGAAAATGAGATAATTATCTAGGGACGCCCTGTCGGTTGGGGCTTTGTGGATCGATCACCTGTTCAGGTGACAGGTGTTCAGCCAGGTATGCATAATACTTTTAATTAATAAAATAATTGAAAGGAAATTATTGTTTTAAGGAGATAATAACCCAAATGACATCAATCAATATGCACTTTTCTCCTTCACGTACAGACGTAAACCGAAGTTTCGTACAAATTTTAAAGATACTGGTCACGGAGTAGTTCTCGCCGGCAAGTAATTCTCGCCACCCCATCTTGTGACAGTTTTTGTGAAAAATTGGCATTTCAAAAGTGATAAACGTAATTTGTTTTGGATGGAAAATAGTTTAATCTATAAAGTGAAGCCTTTTCCATCAATTTTAAAGGAAAAATAACGGCACAGTCGCCGAAATGGCGAGAATTGCTTCTGTCATTTTAATGGCGAGAACTACTCTCTGACCAGTAAGTTTCGTACACATTTTATAACGATCTACTCCAGACATCAACAAAATTTATTAAACAATTTTATTTTAAATATTAACAACTTGCCAATATATGCTTGGTGACATAGAATCTTTCTAGAGCTGGAATACTTACCAAAGTTAATGGTCACGGATACCTCGACTTATGGACCGAATTCGACTTATCTATGTTTTTTTACCCGAATTTTACCAAAAATCGTCTATTCGACTTATCGTCCACAACGACTAAACGTGCGGAAAATACGGTATGTCCTTAAACAGGTCACTAGCAAACATTGATGTGCAAGAATGTATGTCTTTAAAAAGGTGGCTAGCAAACATTGATGTGCAAGAATGTATGTCCTTAAACAGGTCGCTAGCAAACATTGATGTGCAAGAATGTATGTCCTTAAACAGGTTACTAGCAAACATTGATGTGCAAGAATGTATGTCTTTAAAAAGGTGGCTAGCAAACATTGATGTGCAAGAATGTATGTCCTTAAACAGGTCGCTAGCAAACATTGATGTGCAAGAATGTATGTCCTTAAACAGGTCGCTAGCAAACATTGATGTGCAAGAAAGTATGTCTTTAAAAAGGTGGCTAGCAAACATTGATGTGCAAGAATGTATGTCCTTAAACAGGTCACTAGCAAACATTGATGTGCAAGAATGTATGTCTTTAAACAGGTCGCTAGCAAACATTGATGTGCAAGAATGTATGTCCTTAAACAGGTCGCTAGCAAACATTGATGTGCAAGAATGTATGTCCTTAAACAGGTCACTAGCAAACATTGATGTGCAAGAATGTATGTCCTTAAAAAGGTCATTAGCAAACATTGATGTGCAAGAATGTATGTCCTTAAACAGGTCGCTAGCAAACATTGATGTGCAAGAATGTATGTTCTTAAACAGGTCACTAGCAAACATTGATGTGCAAGAATGTATGTCTTTAAAAAGGTGGCTAGCAAACATTGATGTGCAAGAATGTATGTCTTTAAAAAGGTGGCTAGCAAACATTGATGTGCAAGAATGTATGTCCTTAAAAAGGTCATTAGCAAACATTGATGTGCAAGAATGTATGTCTTTAAACAGGTCACTAGCAAACATTGATGTGCAAGAATGTATGTCCTTAAACAGGTCGCTAGCAAACATTGATGTGCAAGAAAGTATGTCTTTAAAAAGGTGGCTAGCAAACATTGATGTGCAAGAATGTATGTCCTTAAACAGGTCACTAGCAAACATTGATGTGCAAGAATGTATGTCCTTAAGCAGGTCACTAGCAAACATTGATGTGCAAGAATGTATGTCCTTAAAAAGGTCATTAGCAAACATTGATGTGCAAGAATGTATGTCCTTAAACAGGTCACTAGCAAACATTGATGTGCAAGAATGTATGTCTTTAAACAGGGTGCTAGCAAACATTGATGTGCAAGAATGTATGTCTTTAAACAGGTCGCTAGCAAACGTTGATGTGCAAGAATGTATGTCCTTAAACAGGTTACTAGCAAACATTGATGTGCAAGAATGTATGTCTTAAAACAGGTCGCTAGCAAACATTGATGTGCAAGAATGTATGTCCTTAAACAGGTCGCTAGCAAACATTGATGTGCAAGAATGTATGTCCTTAAACAGGTCGCTAGCAAACATTGATGTGCAAGAATGTATGTCCTTAAACAGGTCGCTAGCAAACATTGATGTGCAAGAATGTATGTCCTTAAACAGGTCGCTAGCAAACATTGATGTGCAAGAATGTATGTCCTTAAACAGGTCACTAGCAAACATTGATGTGCAAGAACAATCAAAACAAAGTTCCTCGTCGACATATTAAATAATAGTCAACCACATAAACAGGACATCTTGAATATTGAACACATGATCACCCATGCCCAAAAGCATTTCCGTTAAACTTGTGTGAGGACCTAGTGTTTACACACTTGTTAAATCAGATGAGTTCTGCATTATCACATTTACATTATTGACTATCTTATTATTGTTGTATATTAATGTGCCACAAATAAAGTATTGTAGACATTGTTTCTGCTTATTTTAAAATTGCTATTTTATTTATTTTTGTTTGTTGTGTACATACTATTTTTAAAATATGATTATTATCATTAAAGTTTTCTTGTTTTCTTCTAGTTATAAAAATTCAAATTTTTTCAGTGATTTAAAAGAGAAGGAGGAAGAAGGATTTCTAGCTGGTTTGAGAATCCCTGCCCCCTGGTCCTCTGGCAAGTCAATAGAGAGTATTCACCCAGTAAGGGACAATTACAAACTGAAGGAAACAGTCCACATCCCTGGAGCCAGGTGTCTGTATCTCAGATTTGACCCCAGATGTGCCTCTCAGTATGATTATGACAAGGTAATGTGACATTTTTCTGAAGCCAGGTGTCTGTATCTCAGATTCGACCCCAGATGTGCCTCTCAGTATGATTATGACAAGGTAATGTGACATTTACATGGAGCCAGGTGTTTGTATCTCAGATTCGACCCCAGATGTGCCTCTCAGTATGATTATATTATTTAATGACAAGGTAATGTGACATTTACCTGAAGCAAGGTGTCTGTATCTCAGATTCTACCCCAGATGTGCCTCTCAGTATGATTATGACAAGGTAATGTAACATTTACATGGAGCCAGGTGTCTGAATCTCAGATATGCCTCTCAGTGTGATTATGACAAGGTTATGTGACCTATACCTGGAGCCGAGTATAGGACAAAATCCAGTGTAATTTATCATAGGCAAAAGAAATCCCCGTTATTATAAATTTACAAGGTGGACAAAATCGCCCTTGTAAAATTTTTTAGGCGGAAAACCTCCAGAATCTGACCTTTTTTTATGTATATTTTTAAATGTTCACATACAGTCTCTTTTATATAGAGAAAAACCTTGAAAAATGACCTCTGTCCATCCTTCTGTCCGAAACTAATCTTATCCGAGATGTAACTTTTTTATCTTTTGAGGTAGGCTTTTGATATTGGTATGTGGATAGATAATATCAAGGCAATATCATGGTTGATGAATTTTGAACTTGAACTTTGACCTCAATGTCAGGGGCCTACAGAGATGGTTACCATCTCACTGATATCTAGTTTATGTTGACAAATCCACAATTTTTGTCTCGCCTGCGACGAAAGTCGCTGGAGGCGAGACATATGTATGGGAATCCGGCGGCGGCGGCGGCGGCTGCGGCGTAAACACTTGACATCTTGCTTCATATATTTGTAAGCCCAAGCCCTAGGTCCATCAAATTTGGTACAGAGGTAGCTTATGATGAGTACTTGCCAGTCAGTCACCTGTCACCTGACCTTGACCTCAATTTCACGGTCCAGCGACTACGTTAAAGTTTTTGGGTTACGGCAGTTCCTCTGTAACTACACATAGTAGGATGACAATATTTGGTGTATAGGTTGCTGATGACTAGTACATGACTGTCTGGTATGTGTCACCTGACCTTGACCTCAATTTCACGGTCCAGCGACTACGTTAAAGTTTTTGGGTTACGACAGTTCCTCTGTAACCACGCATGGTAGGATGACAATATTTGGTATATAGGTTGCTGATGACTAGTACATGACTGTCTGGTAGGTGTCACCTGACCTTGACCTCAATTTCACGGTCCAGTGACTACGTTAAAGTTTTTGTATTACGACAGTTCCACTGTTACCACGCATGGTAGGATGACAATATTTGGTATATAGGTTGCTGATGACTAATACATGACTGTCTGGTAGGTGTCACCTGACCTTGACCTCAATTTCACGGTCCAGTGACTACGTTAAAGTTTTTGGGTTCCGACAGTTCCTCTGTTACCACGCATGGTAGGATGACAATATTTGGTATATGGGTTGCTGATGACTAGTACATGACTGTCTGGTAGGTGTCTCCTGACCTTGACCTCAATTTCACGGTCCAGCGACTCTGTTAAAGTTTTTTTGTTACTGCAGTTTCTCTGTAACTATGCATGGTAGGATGACAATATTTGGTATATAGGTTGCTGATGAATAGTACATGATTGTCTGGTAGGTGTCACCTGACCTTGACCTCAATTTCATGGTTCAGCGACTAGGTTAAAAGTTTTTGTATTAGGATAGTTCCTCTGTAACTATGCATAGTATGGTGACAATATTTGGTATACAGGCCGCTGCTCATAATTAATGCTATTTACATAATGCTTATGACGAAATTTATTTTCGTTACTGATGCGGAATTCAGGCGAGACATTTTTCTGTGTCCACACTTGTTTATGTAAAAGCAGTTATCAATGGCTAGATATGTAATAGGTTTGGAAAAAATAATATATGAATTTACGAAAGGAGTATAAGCTCAACCATAAATGGTAAGCAGTTTTTATTTGTCAAGCAAAAAACTCTGACATTGCTATAGACAATACATTGATTTTGATGTGATTACCTTGTAGCTAGTGCTGTATGCTGGACCAACCACTAATTCAAAGAAGGTGGCAGAATATGGTGGCAACACTTATGGATTTGGTAGTCGTAGTGTCTTGGGGTCGGGATGGCCTAAAGATCTTGTCAAGGTATTGAGCTTAGTACACAGATTATGTATTAAATGGTTAATTGCATTTAATCCCTGCCTGTTTTTAGCTCACCTGACCCAGAGGGTCAGTGTGAGCTATTCTCATCACTTTGCGTCCTTAGTCATTGTTGTCGTAAACTTTTCAATTCAATCTTCTTCTCCAAAACCACTTAGCCAATTGGAACCAAACTTGGAGGAATGTTTATTGGGTGGTTCTTTACAAAGTTTGAGTTTTTGGTGCTGATCAAATATTAAAAATGGCTGCCAGAGTCTTTAATGCGTTCTGATTGGCTGAATTTAAAAAATCCTTTCCTCATAAACCGCTTGTCAGATTGATTTGAAATATTGCAGAAGTGTACCTTAGATGATCCTCTACAAAGTTTGATTTTTTTGTGCCAATCCAAAATTCAAGATGGCCACCATTGCAGGACATAGTTTAACATAGGACCCTATGGGAAAAACATACAAACAACTTCTTTTCAGAAACTGTTCCACACAATGAAGCCAAATTATGAAGAAATGAAGGTTGGATAGTTATCTTAATATTTTGAATGTTTAGAGCTAATGGCAAATTCAACATGCCTTTCAGGGCCACTAATGCATTCTGATTGGCTGAATTTCAAAATTCTTCTTTTCATAATCCGTTTGGCAGATTGATTTGAAATATTGCAGATATGTACCTTAGATGGTCCTCTACAAAGTCTGAGTTTTTAGTGCAGATCCAAAATCCAAGATGGCCACCACGGCAGGACTTAGTTTAACTTAGGACCCTATGGGAAAAACATACAAACAACTTCTTTTTGGAAACAGTTCCACACTATGAAGCCAAATTATGAAGAAATGGAGGTTGGATAGTTATCTTAATATTTTGAATGTTTAGAGCTAATGGCAAATTCAACATGCCTTTCAGGGCCACTAATGCATTCTGATTGGCTGAATTTCAAAATTCTTCTTTTCATAATCCGTTTGGCAGATTGATTTGAAATATTGCAGATATGTACCTTTAAGATGGTTCTTTACAAAGTTTGAGATTTTAATCCAAGATTGCCACCACTGCATTGTTCCACATAGGGGTGAAACGATACAGTTACTCAACAATACGATACATATCGTAGAATTTCTCTACGATACTATTACTTCCAATACGATACGATACATTCGATCGTTATATTCATTGATTTTTGTTATATGTATTCATATTGAGATCTATAGCTTGCCGGAGGATCTTTTAATTTAATCACAGCACTACCATCCGCAGTCATGTTTTCCTCAGCCATAGCTATGGTGGATTTTTGTATCTCCGCATTGAAGATTTCCGATGGAAAAGGCTTAAAATAATGATGTTCGGTCCAGAACCCGTACCGAATAGAAAATTGACAATTTTGTACCGTACACCGAAATTCACCAAAATACCGTGGATTTTCGGTACTTCAGAGTATCGCTTCACCCCTAGTTCCACACAATGAAGCCAAATTATGAAGAAATGAGGGTTGGATATCTTATTTTTTTTGAGTTTTTCGAGGCAATTACAAATTGAATATGGCTTCTTCAATTTCCTGAAATTTAAAAAATCTTCTTTTTACAAACCGCATGCAGATTGATTTGAAATATCGCAACATTCATAGAAACAGCATCATCATGTAAACTCATTAGCATTTAATATCAAAATTTGTAAAAAAAGTAATTTCTCTTAAATTTTATTTGTAAGTCAGGTGAGCGATACAGGCTCTTAAGAGCCTCTAGTTGTGATTTGGGGTTTTTTTGGTTTTTGTTCGTGGTTTTTTTTTATTGCCAAATACAATTTTTAATTAAATCTGAATGTTCTACAGACTTTCTTGTATGGCAAGTTATGTCCCTTTGAACTTGAAATTTTTCAAAAATTCCCCATAAATCATGGTTTCCACTCAACTCCTTTGAAACTACTGAATCAAATTTAAGGAAACTTGGTACATAGCAAGTACACCATATGAAGTTGTGCATATTACCAGGACATTTTTATCCTCAAAATGTTGTGGGTGTAAAGGGTTCTTAATGTTTGGAAGGAAAACAAAAATACTACATCAGATTTTATGAAACTTTTTATGTAGCAATTACACCATATTTAATTTTGCATATTACCAGAAAATGTTTATCCTCAAAATTTGGTGAGAGTTATGGGACTTAAAACTTTTGAATCTGGGGAAAGGAGAGACATCCTTTTTATATGCAAAAACAAACTTGAAATTATTCTTAGTTTTTTTCACCTTTACGCTCATACTCCATCTTATCGCCTAGTGCACATTACAGTGCATTTATTTGCAATCCTAAAAGATGGGTTTTTTATGTAGAGTAGCCAACCTTGTTTTTATTTCACACTCTTTGTGACATTTTTTTAGCATCCCTGGTTCACCCTGCGACTTGTGTTAATTGCATGAGGAATAATCAAGTGTTTGTATGCTTCACAATTCAAACTGAGGAGATAAAATTGTTTAGAATCGGTGATTTCTTAAATTAAAGCATTTTGTCTAACTCATTATATAATGAACAAATTCTGTGTAAGGAAACTATTGATAATAATTCCTTGTTCATACATGGATATACTGGTATTTTTCTCTGCTGTTTCACATGGAATCACCGTAGTCGATGAAGCCATGTCATTAAAAGTTTGAAATTATAGAGGAAAGACCCTTAATATTTGGAAGGAGAACAAAAAATACTTGCAAATTGTTAATATTTTGACTGAGACTCCCAATGGTCTTGGGAATTAGGAATATTCTTCCTAATTACTGCAATAACATTTCTGTATCACATGACACACACAAAAAGCAATTCCTTTATAACATGAGACAAAAAAACATTGCTATATCACATGACACATTAAAATAAGTACAACTAATATTGTTGTTTATTGTTTGTATACTTTCCTAATGCTATTTTCCAGGTTGATGGTGACACAGTTACATTTTCATTTGAGATGCGAAGTGGAAGGGAACACAATACTCCTGATAAAGCCATGTGGGGATTTTTGTGTACTGTCAGGGCTCAGGTAAACACAATACTTATGATAAAGCCATGTAGGGATTTCTGTGTACTGTCAGGGCTTAGGTATTACTTATCTGACCTAATTCATGTCAGGGTTAACATATTCATTTATCTAGCTGACTATAAATATAACAAGAGCTCAAATACATAATGATTTATATAAATGTCATAAACTTTAGAGATTGATTTCATATTATGCCAAAATGATTCAAGGACATAAATTAGATGGGATTGAGAATAGGCATACCAGTTTTATGATCCATAATTCACAGTATGATAGCGATGCACATCAAAACAAACATGTTGACACAACAAATGTACACTGGAATAAAGTCCAGAATAAAGATCTTTAACATTTTTTTCAAGACCGTGGAAGATATTAGTTGTTGTTTTGTATGGGTTCCTATGATATATGCACAGTGCAAAAAAGGAAATATATGTAGGAAAACATTCTGCTTCCTAAAATTTATTTATTATAAGATGACATGTTGTCTGTTCAACAAAGTAATAGCAAACAACATTTTTTGTCTCGCCTGCGACGAAAGTCGCTGAGGCGAGACATATGTATGGGAATGCGGCGGCGGCGGCGTAAACACTTGACATCTTGCTTCATATCTTTGTAAGCCCAAGCCCTAGGTCCATCAAATTTGGTCCAGAGGTAGCTTATGATGAGTACTTGCCAGTCAGTCACCTGTCACCTGACCTTGACCTCAATTTCACGGTCCAGTGACTACGTTAAAGTTTTTGGGTTCCGACAGTTCCTCTGTAACTACTCATGGTAGGATGACAATATTTGGTGTATAGGTTGCTGATGACTAGTACATGACTGTCTGGTAGGTGTCACCTGACCTTGACCTCAATTTCATGGTCCAGCAACTACGTTAAAGTTTTGGGGTTACGACAGTTCCTCTGTAACTATGCATGGTAGGATGACAATATTTGGTATATAGGTTGCTGATGACTAGTACATGACTGTCTGGTAGGTGTCACCTGACCTTGACCTCAATTTCACGGTCCAGCGACTACGTTAAAGTTTTGGGGTTACGACAGTTCCTCTGTAACTACACATGGTAGGATGACAATATTTGGTGTATAGGTTGCTGATGACTAGTACATGACTGTCTGGTAGGTGTCACCTGACCTTGACCTCAATTTCACGGTCCAGCGACTACGTTAAAGTTTTGGGGTTACGACAGTTCCTCTGTAACTATGCATGGTAGGATGACAATATTTGGTGTATAGGTTGCTGATGACTAGTACATGACTGTCTGGTAGGTGTCACCTGACCTTGACCTCAATTTCACTGTCCAGTGACTACGTTAAAGTTTTTGGGTTACGGCTGTTCCCCTGTAACTATGCAGGGTATGGTGACAATACTTTGTATACAGGTCGCTGCTGATATTTAATGCTATTTACGTAATGCTTATGACAAAATTTAGTTTCGTTACTGATGCGGAATGCAGGCGAGACGTTTTTCTGTGTCCACACTTGTTATGAACATTCGTGAGACATTTTCATTAACCGGAAGAAGGAAGTTGTTTCAAAATTACAAAAAGTTCGGAACAGAATTGAATTTTACACGATACTCTACGATGGACCACGTTTTTTTACAAGTTATTATTTATTGAATTAAATATTTATTTTTGTTTTCTTCATTTCAATAGAATTTAATTTGAATTGATTTTCCCAAGATTTATGTACATCAGGTACATTGGCGCATGCAAGCTGTACAATTTTGACCACACATGTTTTTCCATCAAGTCATATTTTCTAAGCAATATAACATACAACCACTTCGTTCCTATTGTTTCGAAATACTGTTGCAATAACATATTCTACAAAATGGATGAAACAGATCTGTACTCATAATAAGGTTATCACCTGTTGTGTTTACCATATTATGTAATTAACACTTGACTGGAGTGAATGAATACTCAATAAACACATGTGTCAGTGACGGGAAATAGCCTTAGGGTTGATTTTTTAATAAAAAAATTTATCTAGCTGAAATTAAAGGTATTGAAACCAACTAAAAGATATTTATATTATTGACCAAGTTAAATATCACTTTTTTGGATGTCCGATTTGACTAAACCTTAGTTGGACATTTTAATGTAAATGTCGCACAGGTCCGGCATATATGACAGTTTCCAGACCCTTGGTGGTAGAGCAAGACTGGAAAATCTCAGACACATGCGTAAAAAATTTCTTTAAGTCTCCAACTTGGCAGAGCCTCCTTTAGACCAGAAATCTTTTTGCCTTTCCACCTGTGTAAGATCCTTTATAACAGAAAGGTTTAATTCTGGAATATTTCCTTATCATTGTAGCTTGTTTATTTTAATATATCTTATGGTGAAGGGAAATGAAAACTATTTGTACTATATAGTTTTTAGCTCACCTGACCTAAAGTTTCAGTGTGAGCTATTCTCATCACTTGGCATCTGTCGACTGTCGACATCATCAGTAAACTTTTCAATCTTCTTCTCCAAAACCAATTGGTCAATTGGAGCCACACTTGGCCGGAATGTATTTTTAACAAAGTTTGAGTTTTTGGTGCTGATCAAATATGAAACGTGGCTACCATAGCCATTAATGCATTCTGATTGGCTAAATTTAAAAAATCTTCTCATAAACCGCCTGAAATATTCAAGAAATGTACCTTAGATGGTCCTCTACAAAGTTTGAGTCTTTTGTGCCGATCTAAAATCCAAGATGGCCACCATCACAGGACTTAGTTTAACATAGCATCCTATGGGAAAAACATACTAACAACTTCTTCTCTGAGACTGTTCCACACATTAAAGCCAAACTAGGAAAAAAAATGATGGTTAGATATTTATCTTATTATTTTGAGTTTTTCCAGCCAATTACAAATTTGAAAATGGCTTCAAGGGCCACTTATGGGTTCTGATTGGCTAAAAATTTTTAAAAATCTACTTTTTACAAATGGCAAGGCAGATTGATTTGAAATATTGCATAAATGTACCTTAGATCATCCTCTATAAAGTCTGAGTTTTGTGTGACCATCTGAAGTTCAAGATGGCCACCACAGTGAAACACAGCTTAACATAAGACCCTATGGTAAAACCATACAAACAGCTTCTTCTCAGAAACTGTTCCACACAACTAAACCAAATAATGCAGAAGTGAATCTTGGATAGTAATTTTATTATTTTAAGTTTTTCGAGCCGATAGGAAATTCAACATGGCTGCCAATGCTGCAAATGTGTTCTGATTGGCTGAATTTTCAACATTGTTTCCTCACAAATTGCTTGGCAAAAGGATATGTGATATTGTATGGTCCTCTACGTATTTTGAGTTTTGTTTCAATCCAAAATACAAGATTGCTACCACCATGGAACATCACTTTACCAACCAATTAAAAAACATAAAATGGCTTCTTCTCATACAAATTGCTGCTGATTTGAAATTTAACATGTCTCTTAAAAAGTCAGGTGAGCGATACAGGTTTGTAAGAGGCTCTAGTTTCTTAGTATAACATTGTCTTCATAAGTAAGCACATCTTGAAGAAAAATCATGAATCCTGCAATTTACAATTGCTGTTCACTATAAAACTAAAATTTTGGTACAGATAAGAATTGGATAGGCTTAATGTAAGGCATCTTAAATTTGGTTAATATGTACTAGTACAAATTTACATTTTTTAGAATTCTGGATAAAAATGAACTTGGTGATCCAATACTTTTTTCTTATTTTATTAGAGTTGGATAATAAAACCTGTCTTAAATGACTATTGAGGCTATTAAAGTCATTAGACAATAAATTAACCCTGTCTGACGAAAAGAAGATTTGTAAACCATTGTCAATTTTCAACCTTCTTATACATGTAAAACCTTAAGTTTGTCACAATGTTGTGTTTATTGTAAATCTACATCATTTTGTTTTACAACGGGGAATAACCAATACGAACCAGTGTGAAACTGGTTCTAAACCAACCTGCACTTTCTGGATATAGCGTATTGTTAAAACATAAGGAAACCAGTAAAACCGGTACAAAGAAAAATACAACAACTGAAACGAAGAATAAAGTGAACATGCATTAATACAATCGGAAATCAAAACACTCATAATTGTTATATATTTTGTACTTTCCTTATAACATGAAACAAATGTCATATTTTACATTTTACTTAATAATGATACAAGTCTACAATTCACTCTTTCACAAGCTGACAGACTGTCTGGTATGCAAACATCATGACCTCTGTATGAAGACCCCCTGTCTTATGTGACCATTTTTACAATTTCCCTTCAGAGGTCACTTAAGACAGGTTTTACTGTACTTTTTATTGGGAGGAGGGTGGGGAAGGCATTACTATCTGTCATAGTTTTAGCCATAGCAAATCTTCAAAACCATGACTTGAAGTTGGGCTAGGTCGTGATGAGTTATTTTGATTCAAACTTGTTTTGGGTCTTGGAGTTTGCTAACATGAAACATTGACTTATTGGTTACAGGAATCAACAGAGGAAGTGTCACATGGTCTACCATTTTTAGCAGATTTAGCTCTTGGATTGTCAGTACTAGCCTGTACCATGTTGCAACTTTTATACCAAGGACCGGAAAAATCTAAACAAGAATCCAGTTGTAGAAATTTATTGATGTCAAAATTACTACAGAGGTAAGTGTGCCATTTAGCTCATCTCACCAAAGGGTTCTTGTTGGAAACCAAATCAGAATGGCAGCCACCACATTCTCTCATCTGGTAATGACGTTTTTTCCCTGCAAAATATTGTCCTAAAAAATGATAAATTTCAACAACAAATCATGAATCTTATCCATATTCAAATAAGTTTTATTTGCTGGAATCCCCAAGTTGTCTTTAAAAAGTAAACCATTTTGATTGTCCAGTTATGAATCAACTCCATTAGATGTTCTTGTGGTAATTTCCACTCAACTTCACTTTGTAACATCAAATTTTTGTCAAAATCAACATGTTCTATCCATCAAACCAAATTGATGAAGTGTTCAAGATAAATAGTGAAAACTTAACATTAACTTGATATTGATTACCGTCAGGGCAATATATAATCTTTTCATTTAGTTAAATGTCTTTGATATGTTTGTTGATGTAAAATTGGACTAATTCTAGCTGCTCTTTATTCTAATGTATTTGTCTATTGTGAAATGTGAGGGTCTCAGTGAAGATTAGTGTAGCTAACCCAGTTTACCTTACTGAGGGCCTCAGGGAAGATTAGTGTAGCTAACCCAGTTTACCTTACTGAGGGTCTCAGTGAAGATTAGTGCAGCTAACCCAGTTTACCTTACTGAGGGTCTCAGTGAAGATTAGTGCAGCTAACCCAGTTTACCTTACTGAGGGTCTCAGTGAAGATTAGTGTAGCTAACCCAGTTTACATTACTGAGGGCCTCAGGGTAGATTAGTGTAGCTAACCCAGTTTACCTTACCGAGGGCCTCAGTGAAGATTAGTGTAGCTGACCCAGTTTACCTTACTGAGGGTCTCAGTGAAGATTAGTGTAGCTAACCCAGTTTACATTACTGAGGGCCTCAGTGAAGATTAGTGTAGCTAACCCAGTTTACCTTACTGAGGGCCTCAGTGAAGATTAGTGTAGCTGACCCAGTTTACCTTACTGAGGGTCTCAGTGAAGATTAGTGTAGCTAACCCAGTTTACCTTACCGAGGGCCTCAGTGAAGATTAGTGTAGCTGACCCAGTTTACCTTACTGAGGGACTCGGGGTAGATTAGTGTAGCTAACCCAGTTTACCCTAACTGAGGGTCTCAGTGAAGATTAGTGTAGCTAACCCAGTTTACCTTACCGAGGGCCTCAGTGAAGATTAGTGTAGCTGACCCAGTTTACATTACTGAGGGCCTCAGTGAAGATTAGTGTAGCTAACCCAGTTTACCTTACTGAGGGCCTCAGGGTAGATTAGTGTAGCTAACCCAGTTTACCTTACTGAGGGTCTCAGTGAAGATTAGTGCAGCTAACCCAGTTTACCTTACTGAGGGCCTCAGTGAAGATTAGTGTAGCTAACCCAGTTTACCTTACTGAGGGCCTCAGTGAAGATTAGTGTAGCTAACCCAGTTTACCTTACTGAGGGCCTCAGTGAAGATTAGTGTAGCTGACCCAGTTTACATTACTGAGGGCCTCAGTGAAGATTAGTGTAGCTAACCCAGTTTACCTTACTGAGGGCCTCAGGGTAGATTAGTGTAGCTGACCCAGTTTACCTTACTGAGGGACTCGGGGAAGATTAGTGTAGCTAACCTAGTTTACTCTAACTGAGGGCCTCGTGGAAGATTAGTGTAGCTAACCCAGTTTACCTTACTGAGGGCCTCAGGGAAGATTAGTGTAGCTAACCCAGTTTACCTTACTGAGGGCCTCAGGGTAGATTAGTGTAGCTGACCCAGTTTACCTTACTGAGGGTCTCAGTGAAGATTAGTTTAGCTAACCCAGTTTACCTTACTGAGGGCCTCAGGGAAGATTAGTGTAGCTAACCCAGTTTACATTACTGAGGGCCTCAGGGTAGATTAGTGTAGCTAACCCAGTTTACCCTAACTGAGGGCTTCGAGGAAGATTAGTGTAGCTAACCCAGTTAACCCGTACTGAGGGCTTCTGGGAAGATTAGTGTAGCAAACCCAGTTTACCTTACTGAGAGACTCGGGAAGATTAGTGTAGCTAACCCAGTTTACCCTAACTGAGGGCCTCAGGGTAGATTAGTGTAGCTAACCCAGTTTACCTTACTGAGAGACTCGGGAAGATTAGTGTAGCTAACCCAGTTTACCCTAACTGAGGGCCTCAGGGTAGATTAGTGTAGCTAACCCAGTTTACCTTACTGAGGGCCTCAGGGAAGATTAGTGTAGCTAACCCAGTTTACATTACTGAGGGCCTCAGGGTAGATTAGTGTAGCTAACCCAGTTTACCCTAACTGAGGGCCTCAGGGTAGATAAGTGTAGCTAACCCAGTTTACCTTACTGAGGGCCTCAGGGTAGATTAGTGTAGCTAACCCAGTTTACCTTACTGAGAGACTTGGGGAAGATTAGTGTAGCTAACCCAGTTTACCCTAACTGAGGGCCTCAGGGTAGATTAGTGTAGCTGACCCAGTTTACCTTACTGAGGGAATCGGGGAAGATTAGTGTAGCTAACCCAGTTTACCTTACTGAGGGCCTCAGGGTAGATTAGTGTAGCTGACCCAGTTTACCTTACTGAGGGACTCGGGGAAGATTAGTGTAGCTTACCCAGTTTACCCTAACTGAGGGCCTCTGGGTAGATTAGTGTAGCTAACCCAGTTTACCCTAACTGAGGGCCTCAGGGTAGATTAGTGTAGCTAACCCAGTTTACCCTAACTGAGGGCCTCAGGGTAGATTAGTGTAGCTAATCCAGTTTACCTTACTGAGGGACTTGGGGAAGATTAGTGTAGCTAACCCAGTTTACCCTAACTGAGGGCCTCAGGGTAGATTAGTGTAGCTAACCCAGTTTACCCTAACTGAGGGCCTCAGGGTAGATTAGTGTAGCTAACCCAGTTTACCTTACCGAGGGCCTCGTGGAAGATTAGTGTAGCTGACCCAGTTTACATTACTGAGGGCCTCAGGGAAGATTAGTGTAGCTAACCCAGTTTACCCTAACTGAGGGCTTCGAGGAAGATTAGTGTAGCTAACCCAGTTAACCCGTACTGAGGGCTTCTGGGAAGATTAGTGTAGCAAACCCAGTTTACCTTACTGAGGGCCTCGTGGAAGATTAGTGTAGCTGACCCAGTTTACATTACTGAGGGCCTCAGGGAAGATTAGTGTAGCTAACCCAGTTTACCCTAAGAGGGCCTCAGGGAAGATTAGTGTAGCTAACCCAGTTAACCTGTACTGAGGGCTTCTGGGAAGATTAGTGTAGCAAACCCAGTTTACCTTACTGAGGGCCTCGTGGAAGATTAGTGTAGCTGACCCAGTTTACCTTACTGAGGGCATCGTGGAAGATTAGTGTAGCTAACCCAGTTTACCCTAAGAGGGCCTCAGGGAAGATTAGTGTAGCTAACCCAGTTTACCTAACTGAGGGCCTCAGGAAAGATTAGTGTAGCTAACCCAGTTTACCTAACTTAGGGCCTCAGGGAAGATTAGTGTAGCTAACCCAGTTTACCTTACTGAGGGCCTCAGGGAAGATTAGTGTAGCTAACCCCGTTTACCTTACTGAGGGCCTCGTGGAAGATTAGTGTAGCTGACCCAGTTTACCTTAAGAGGGCCTCAGGGAAGATTAGTGTAGCTAACCCAGTTTATTGGTTTTTGTGTTATTTTCCTAAAGCTTGTCACAGCATACTAGCCATGATAAAAAAATAACAGGCATTTGATTACCGGGCATGCATGACCAATGGTGGAGGAATCTAAGGATGATTACGTCACAGTAACTAACAGAATGTCAACAAAATATTGTTTGTTTTGTTTGTTAGATGTTTAAGGCAACTTTCAGCAATTTTTCAGTTATATCAAGGCATCTAGTTTTTATTGTGGGAGGAAGCTGGAGTACTTGGAGAAATCCACCGACCTTCTGTAGGAAAACTGGCAATCCTTTTCAATTAAGATTTAAGTCGAGTACACCTACCCGCAGTGAGACTCGAACCCACAACTTCAGTGTTCACAGACCATGTGATCAATAGTAGACAAACTACTTAACCACTGAGTTCAAAAATAAACAAAGCAAGATGAAATAAAGTTTGATCTAACCTCCCTCCTCCCCCCCAAAAAAAAGAAGAAGAAAATGTACAAAACTTGAAATATTATAATTAGGAGTAAAATAAAAGACTCTACTAAAAATAAAATAATTTAAGTAAAAATTAAGATCATAATAACATATACATATGGCAGTTTGTAAAAGAATTATGTTAGAATAGTACGACAATACCGCGTATGACACTACAACAAAATGGCGACCGCCATTGACAACAATCAACGGGACGAAAAAAACCCGATCGAGTCTGTATTTATGTATAATCCGCACCATTCCTTTCCAACTAAAATTAAAAGAAAAAAACTGCGGACAATACGACCCTTATTACGGTAATTCACAAACCATTACAATATCTATTAAAAATGACTTACCTTACAAAGTCTCAATGAGAAAAACGTCCATTCATTATGCCCCATATGGGTTGAATGATGTTGACTCTAAATAAACATAGCACACTGTTTTTCACAGGTCACATCGACAAAATAGTCCCTTTAAAATTGTTTTGAATAACAGATTGATTTTGTATTTTTTAAAAACTTTTGCAAGGATTGCACAGATATATTTTTGGTTATAAATGACTGATAAACAAAATATAAGGCAATTGATTTTTGGTAGTGGCTTTCACATGGTGATATCTCAGGTTGTACATAACGGGCTCTCCTGAGATACACTGTTAGAAATTCACTACTTAATACCAGTTGCCTTATTTTCTGTATTTACTCTCAATGAGAGCCTCAGGGAAGATCAGTGTAGCAAACCCAGTTTACCCTTAAAGTATAATTGTTGTTAATATTATTCAATCACACAAACATATCTTGTATTAAATGTAAACAATGTTTGACTTGGTTAGATGTGTGTGGCAGACAGAATCAGGGAGGCCAGTGCCAGGATTTTCTCCAGACTCCAGAGAGGACATGAGCATACTTGATGAAATATCATTACCCAGAATCAAACTTCCAATAGACATTGTACAAAATCTACGAAGACTCTGTCAGAGGCAACCACAGACACTTAGGCCCAGTATAAGGTATATTGATTTTATGATCACGTCATCTAAGGTCATTAAGGTTAGAGCTACTAAAAATAGACTGAAATTAGCACAGAAAATTAGTTGCCAAAATTTTAACCTGAATCTAACTTATACTTTTCACAGATGGGTAGAAGAATACTATTCATTTTGAGATAAAGATGACCAAGATTAAGATCATAGTTACCCATAGTATTACATTAATTAACTACATAGACAAGGTTTCCTGTTAACAATTCAGAATCTTAAATGACATTGGAAGCAAATTTTGATATATTTTAACATATTGGAGGAAGCACATGTATTGTCATCTTGCTAAGACAGGTTCTTTGGTATTGTTATTGCTCACACAAGTTCTTTGGGATTGTTATTGCTTAGACAGGTTCTTTGGTATTGTTATTGCTCAAACAAGGTCTTTGGTATTGTTATTGCTGAAACAAGTTCTTTGGTATTATTATTGCTCAAACAAGTTCTTTGGTATTGTTATTGCTCACACAAGTTCTTTGGTATTGTTATTGCTCACACAAGTTCTTTGGTATTGTTATTGCTCACACATTGTTATTGCTTAGACAGGTTCTTTGATATTGTTATTGCTCAAACAGGTTCTTTGGTATTGCTATTGCTCACACAAGTTCTTTGGTAACAATTAGTCACGTATAAACACTTGTCAACAATAAGTCATGTATAAACAGTTGTCAACAATTAGTCCCGTATAAACAGTTGTCAACAATTAGCCATGTATAAACAGTTGTCAACAATTAGTCCCGTATAAACAGTTGTCAACAATTAGTCACATATAAACAGTTGTCAACAATTAGTCAGGTATAAACACTTGTCAACAATTAGTCACATATAAACACTTGTCAACAATTAGCCATGTATAAACAGTTGTCAACAATTAGTCAGGTATAAACACTTGTCAACAATTAGTCAGGTATAACCAGTTGTCAACAATAAGTCATGTATAAACAGTTGTCAACAATTAGTCACATATAAACAGTTGTCAACAATTAGTCATGTATAAACAGTTGTCAACAATTAGTCATGTATAAACAGTTGTCAACAATTAGTCATGTATAAACAGTTGTCAACAATTAGTCACATATAAACACTTGTCAACAATAAGTCATGTATAAACAGTTGTCAACAATTAGTCATGTATAAACAGTTGTCAACAATTAGTCAGGTATAAACAGTTGTCAACAATTAGTCAGGTATAAACAGTTGTCATCAATTAGTCCCATATAAACACTTGTTAACAATTAGTCAGGTATAAACAGTTTTTAACAATTAGTCCCATATAAACACTTGTCAACAATTAGTCAGGTATAAACAGTTGTCAACAATTAGTCACGTATAAACACTTGTCAAACAAAAATCATGTATAAACAGTTGTCAACATTTAGTCATGTATATACACTTGTCAACAATTAGTCCGGTATAAACACTTGTCAACAATTAGTCACGTATAAACAGTTGTCAACAGTAAGTCACGTATAAACAGTTGTCAACGATAAGTCAGGAATTAAAAAGTTGTCAATAAATAGTCATGTTTAAACAGTTGTCAACAATTAGTCCCGTATATACAGTTGTCAACAATTAGTCATGTATAAAAACTTGTCAACAATTAGTCAGGTATAAACAGTTGTCAACAATTAGTCCCATATAAACATTTGTCAACAATTAGTCCCGTTTAAACAGTTGTCAACAATAAGTCATGTATAAACAGTTGTCAACAATTAGTGCTGTAAAAAACAATTAGTCATGTATAAACAGTTGTCAACAATTAGTCCCATATAAACAGTTGTCAACAATTAGTCCTGTATACATTTCCTTGTTTACAGTTTGGTTGACATATAATGTTGTTTGAGTGCTCTACAAACAACGCATAGATTTATTATTAAACTGTTACTGACACACCACAAATACTATTCAATTAGTTCAATGCTGCAGAAATTCCATGGTATAGACTTGCAAAAGATAAAAACCAGTTCAAAATTTGCATGGATTTGAATTCTTGATTTAACAGAGAAGTGATCCAACCTGATGTGTTAGAAGAGAGAATTTTATCCACTGTAATCAAACATCTGTCGTTGGTTGATGTAGTACAACATTTACCTACAGCTGAACACCAAAAACCTGAGGAGTATTCCCTGTTACAGTCAGTACTGCAAGAGACGTATAAACGACTGGATGCATTAATTAGACAACTACATGTAAGCTTATAACATAGGTGTATAAACAACTGGATGCTTTAATAAGACAACTACAGGTAAACTTATAACATAGGTGTATAAACAACTGGATGCTTTAATTAGACAACTACAGGTAAGCTTATAACATAGGTGTATAAACAACTGGATGCTTTAATAAGACAACTACAGGTAAACTTATAACATAGGTGTATAAACAACTGGATGCTTTAATTAGACAACTACAGGTAAACTTATAACATAGGTGTATAAACGACTGGATTCTTTAATTAGACAACTACAGGTAAACTTATAACATAGGTGTATAAAGGACTGGGTGCTTTAATAAGACAGTTACAGGTAAACTTATAATAAGGTGTATAAAGGACTGGATGCTTTAATTAGACAACTACAGGTAAACTTATAACATAGGTGTATAAACAACTGGATGCTTTAATTAGACAACTACAGGTAAACTTATAACATAGGTGTATAAACGACTGGATTCTTTAATTAGACAACTACAGGTAAACTTATAACATAGGTGTATAAACAACTGGATGCTTTAATTAGACAACTACAGGTAAACTTATAACATAGGTGTATAAAGGACTGGGTGCTTTAATAAGACAACTACAGGTAAACTTATAACATAGGTGTATAAACGACTGGATTCTTTAATTAGACAACTACAGGTAAACTTATAACATGGGTGTATAAAGGACTGGGTGCTTTAATAAGACAGTTACAGGTAAACTTATAATAAGGTGTATAAACGACTGGATGCTTTAATTAGACAACTACAGGTAAACTTATAACATAGGTGTATAAACAACTGGATGCTTTAATTAGACAACTACAGGTAAACTTATAACATAGGTGTATAAACGACTGGATTCTTTAATAAGATAGCTACAGGTAAACTTATAATAAGGTGTATAAACGACTGGATGCTTAATAAGACAGCTACAGGTAAAC
Organism: Limnoperna fortunei; assembly: GCA_944474755.1. Taxonomy (NCBI): domain Eukaryota; kingdom Metazoa; phylum Mollusca; class Bivalvia; order Mytilida; family Modiolidae; genus Limnoperna; species Limnoperna fortunei. The sequence goes on along the minus strand of OX104121.1, from coordinate 17,891,965 downwards.
TTATAATAAGGTGTATAAACGTCTGGATGCTTTAATTAGACAGCTACAGGTAAACTTATAACATAAGTGTATAACATAGGACTGCCGCAGGTCGGGGGTTTTCTCCGGGTACTCCAGCTTCCTCCCCCAATTAAAACTGGATGCCATGAAATCAATATAACAAATGAATTGTAGTTAGGAACAATTGATTGTTGTCTATTCGAAGTCCTTCATTAATGTTGTCTGCAGTTAAGGGGGGAAAAGTCTCACAGTTTGTCTGAATACCATCCAATGTCACAAAAGCAGACGAACTTTTTTAACAACACAAGGTCCCTTTAGAAACAAAAATGGCTGACTTATTATGTAAAATTCCAGTAGCAAAGTCAAGGACAATTGGTAACAACTAAACAACAGATGCATAGTGGAAAGAAAGATATAGGTAGATCTGTATGTAATGCCCCTAAAAAGTGGATACCTGAAAGTATGCATAAAGGCATAGTATAAAACATAGACAGGTTACCGTATGTAAATTTTTTTATCTTGGATTTTTGTTATAAAAAGGTAAAATATGGAATAATAAAAAAATGCAAGCAAAAATATTTTATTTTTTGTGTGGTATTTAGTATAGTCTAGTCTTTTTTTTGTATAGAGAGACATAGTCTAGTCTGTTTTGTTTGTATAAAGAGCCAGTTTTGTCTGTTTTGTTTGTATAGAGAGCCAGTCTGGTCTGTTTTGTTTGTATAGAGAGACAGTCTGGTCTGTTTTGTTTGTATAGAGAGGCCTAGTCTGGTCTGTTTTGTTTGTATAGAGAGGCCTAGTCTGGTCTGTATTGTTTGTTTAGAGAGGCCTAGTCTGGTCTGTTTTGTTGGTATAGAGAGCAAGTCTGGTCTGTTTTGTTTGTATAGAGAGCCAGTCTGGTCTGTTTTGTTTGTATAGAGAGCCAGTCTGGTCTGTTTTGTTTGTATAGAGAGGCATAGTCTAGTCTGTTTTGTTTATATAGAGAGCCAGTCTGGTCTGTTTTGTTTGTATAGAGAGGCCTAGTCTGGTCTGTATTGTTTGTTTAGAGAGGCCTAGTCTGGTCTGTTTTGTTTCTAGATAGGCCTAGTCTAGTCTGTTTTGTTTGTATAAAGAGCCAGTCTGGTCTGTTTTGTTTGTATAGAGAGCCAGTCTGGTCTGTTTTGTTTGTATAGAGAGGCATAGTCTAGTCTGTTTTGTTGTATAGAGAGGCCTAGTTTGGTCTGTTTTGTTGTATAAAGAGGCCTAGTCTGGTCTGTTTTGTTTGTATAGATAGGCCTAGTCTGGTCTTTTTTGTTTGTATAGAGAGCCAGTCTGGTCTCTTTTGTTTGTATAGAGTGGCATAGTCTAGTCTGTTTTGTTTGTTTAGAGAGCCAGTCTGGTCTGTTTTGTTTGTATAGAGAGCCAGTCTGGTTTGTTTTTTTTGTATAAAGAGCCAGTCTGGTCTGTTTTGTTTTTTATAGAGAGGCCTAGTCTGGTCTGTTTTGTTTGTATAGATAGGCCTAGTCTGGTCTGTTTTGTTTGTATAGAGAGCCAGTCTGGTCTGTTTTGTTTGTATAGAGAGGCATAGTCTGGTCTGTTTTGTTTGTATAGAGAGCCAGTCTGGTCTGTTTTGTTTGTAAAGAGAGGTCCAGTCTGGTCTGTTTTGTTTGTATGGAGAGCCAGTCTAGTCTGTTTTGTTTGTATAGAGAGGCCCAGTCTGGTCTGTTTTGTTTGTATAGAGAGCTAGTCTGGTCTGTTTTGTTTGTATAGAGCGCCAGTCTGGTCTGTTTTGTTTGTATAGAGAGCCAGTCTGGTCTAATTTGTTTGTATAGAGAGGCTTAGTTTGGTCTGTTTTGTTTGTAAAGAAAGGCCTACTCTGGTCTGTTTTGTTTGTATAGAGAGGCCTACTCTGGTCTGTTTTGTATATATAGAGAGGCCTAGTCTAGTCTGTTATGTTTATATAGAGACGCCTAGTCTGGGCTGTTTTGTTTATATAGAGAGGCCTAGTCAGGCTAGTCTGATCTGTTTTGTTGTATAATGAGGCCTAGTCTGGTTTGTTATGTTTATATAGAGAGGCCTAGTCTAGTCTGTTTAGTTTATATAGAGATGCCTAGTCTGGTCTGTTTTGTTTATATAGAGAGGCCTAGTCAGCCTAGTCTAGTCTGTTTTGTTTATATAGAGAGGCCTAGTCAGGCTAGTCTGATCTGTTTTGTTGTATAGAGAGGCCTAGTCTGGTCTGTTTTGTTTATATAGAGAGGCCTAGTCTGATCTGTTTTGTTTGTATAGAAATGCCTAGTCAGGCCAGTCTGATCTATTTTGTTGTATAGAGAGGCCTAGCCAGGCTAGTCTAGTCTGTTTTGTTTATATAGAGAGGCCTAGTCTGGTCTGTTTGATAAAATGATGTCTTGTTTTGTTTACAGAGTTTGGCAGATCATGAACAAAGATGGCACCAAGAAGTGTTAGACCATAGACAAGAAAATATCCTGGAGAGCCCTCCATACTTTCATGATTATCATCTCCAAGAGGTAGCATATATACACAAGATAACTTTATATCTGAAACTTATTTTTGATATTTTTTTTCTCGACTTCAGCTATGAATTATGCTACCATGTTAAAGTAGGGATATTTTTATGAAATGCCCCATTGTCAAAACACCCCTACCGAAACTTTCCCAGGTTTTATTGTTATTCTGTGCATCAATGTATATGTATGTTTGAAAGGTCCCTCCCCATTAAAAACTGGAATCCATCATATAGCTGAGAAATTGCTGAAAGTTGAGTTAAAAACACTTTTATTAAATCCCTGCTGATGATAATGTAAACAGTGTGTATTTATTGATAGTGTATGTTGTTATCTTAACAAAAGTATTAAATTTAACTTTTTTTCCTATTATCTTTATTTGATTAACTCATTTTTCTTTGGGGCATGTTTGTAGAGTGGTGTATTTTGGGGGGGCAATTCAACTCTAATTCCTCTGTTGTTAAATGTCAGTGTAAGTGCAGGATGAATGTGACTCGCTTTACAATGCCAGTATATGTGATATTTGTACATTGTCAGAAAATATAAAATTGGACTAGCCAACCATGGTGGTTACAAATAAATAGGCATTTTTTTGTTTTGAAATGTGTCAAGATGCAATGTTTATTATACCCCCGCAAACTTGTTTGGGGTATATAGAAATCATCCTGTATGTCTGTCCGTCTTTCCGTCTGTCCACATCCCTTGTAAGTGCAACTCCTAAACCGCTTGATGAAATTTAATGAAACTTAGCATAAAGGAAGTACATTATATATAGATGTGCATGAAGGATTTTTGTTGACCTGGGATATCATTAAAGTGAGATAATGGGACTTGAAAGTTATTTCACCTTTATAGTTTTAAACAGCAGGTGTCAATCGCCGAATCGATGTTTTTACAGGTAATCCGATCAACATGATTAAGTGGTGCTCCAGGTCAATATATGCAAACAAAAGTGTCGTAGATCATACTGATGCGCACAGACTTTCACCTTTTGATTGTAAATGCAAATGAACAATTGCAAAGATTTTGCGTATTTAACTCATTTTTTGTATGTTTTACTGGTTTCAAATGGATTACGCGCCATTTGAGTACACAGAGATACGTCTAATTTGCGATGGCTACCCACATAGAAAACGACGAGTACAACGGCCCTTAATGAAAAATTGCAACTGATTGATATACAAACGCTTTTCAAATAAGTTTTAAAATTAAAATTCTTTGAAAATTTATAAACATTTTGTTATTATATTTTTTTAAAACAAATTTATACACTGCAATTGAAAGAATATAGTTTTTAATTTTGTATACTATGATATTTCACCAGTACAATGAATGCATGCTTCTGAGCAGATGCTTATATGGCTCATCCGCTAAAGTGACTAATTCCCTGAATTATGGCCCTATATCTAAATTTTCTTTACAATATATAACACATTTTGTTAGGGTAGGAACCATGTCAGAGATCTCTGCGACTTTCGTATAGCAATAAAGCCACTTAATAACCATTGAAAAACAGTATAGCAATTTTCTTAGCAAATCACATGAATGTTTTATTTCACAGACGAGATGTAAGGAAGTGTTGATGTTATGTTTTGTGAAAGATATACAACCAGATCAGGCTGACATTGAAAAGTCTGTTAAAGCTCTGAGGTGAGTTAATGTGTTGAACATTTTATTGTTTAATCTTGTGATCAAGCTGACTTTTATCAAAAATTGTGTACACATGCCTGGTTAAATGTGTAGCCTGATTTATATTCTTACACATGGATAGGGGTTTGTCTATTTTAATTGCCTGATAATAACATTTTTTTGTTTATTTCAATATTAAATATTAATAAGAAATAAATGTAATCAATAATTTGCCACTAATCCTTGTCTTAAATTATATGTCTTTTATTTTATATGCATTGTCTTACAATTATATGAAACCTTACTTTTATTAATTATTAATTCAATATTTGAGAACTATTTAGATTTGACATTTTTATAATTTTGGAAAAAGAATTTGGTAACCCTTTTAGTTTTTCTTTGTTTTATTACAGTTTGGATTAAGAGTAATTTTAAAATAAACATTTTCTACTTTATAATCTATGTAGAAATTACCTCAAAAATATTTATTTTCTAAGCTTATTGCAACCTCACACCCCTACTTTTTTGCAAAAAAATATGTTCGAATGATGTTTAATGTCACTGATATAATTCTTATGGGAGATTTTAATCTTGATTTTTTAACTCCATATAAAATATCTCCAAAATGGATTAGTATCTTAGAAACACTTAATTTTCATCAAATTATCCAAGAACCAACTAGAATACCGTAACAGAAAATTCTAAAACTTTAATAGACCATATATATGTTAGAAACAGAGATAAAATAGAATAAATAAATGTCCTAAAATACAGCTTAAGTGATCACTACCCTGTAAGTATTATTAGAAATGATAAAATTGCTACAAGAAAACATTCTCACACCACTGTTACATTTAGAAATTTTAGAAAATATGATGAATATTCTTTCTTAAATGATTTAACTACTGCACCCTTCTATGAAGTTGAAATGGAGTGTGATCCAGAGAAATGTATTGAAATATGGTATACTATTTTCAACACTATTATAAATAAACATGCCCCACTGATCACTAAGAGAATAAAGAGAGAAAAACAACCTAAATGGTATAATGAAGAAATTAGTAATGCTAGAAAAATGAGGGAAAAATATAATGCTCTTAGGTCCTGGTCAAATTATAGATTTTGGAGAAACAAAACAATTCAACTCACAAATGATGCTAAAAAATTATATTACAACAACATGGTAAATGATTCTAAAGATCCAAGAATCTTGTGGAGCTGCATTCAAAGTCTTACTCCTACACCAAATACACCATACAAATTAAAAATTGAAGATGACATACATGTTACTGACACAAAATAAATTGTTACCATATTTAATAAGTTTTTTACTACATGTGTAGACAAATTGAGAGAAACTGACTCTGATACCTCATGCACTGATTTTATCAAGCTAAGAGAATTTGTAATGGATAAATTAGCACAACCATTTTCAATTCCCTTACATACAGGTACCTGATTTACTACTAAGTATAAATAAACTTAATGTAAATAAATCAGCAGGATCTGATTGTATTCGTCCAAAGTTACTCAAACTAAGTGCACCATGTATTGTGTCTTCTTTAACTTATATATTCAATAAAATGATTGAAAAGGGTATTTTTCCTGATATTTTAAAAAATGCAAAAGTATCACCAATATTTAAATCAGGAGATAAAGATTTAACTTCAAACTATAGGCCAATTTCAGTTCTCCCCACTTTAAGAAAACTTATTGAACACCATGTTCAAAAAAATTTCTACAGTTATTTGTCAAATCTAAATTTACTTCATCCAGCACAATCAGGATTTAGACCAAATCATTCATACCAAACCGCTCTAACTAATATTATTGATCATTTTCTTGAACAAATGAATGAAGGGAACATAAACATTGCAATCCTTTTGATGTAGTAGACCATGATATATTATGCAAAAAATTCAATATATATGGATGTAATACAAAAAAAGTTGAATTTTTCAGGTCATATTTGAACAATCGAACACAACAAGTCCAAATAGGAAATATTAAATCTGATCCAATGAAAATCAAGTATGGTGTCCCCCAAGGTTCAATACTTGGACCTCTTCTCTTTATATTATATATTAATGATTTTCCCCTTCATGTTAAACATTCCCTTACTGATCTATATGCAGGTGACTCAACAATTCATTTATCTGGTAAAAATGTAGATGTTCTGCAACCCAAAATTCAAGAAGATATACTTGAAATTGAAAAATGGTGTCAAGAAAATAAAATGTTTATAAATTGTGGTAAAACAAAGTGTATGGTTATTGGAACTAAGCAAAAACTTGTTACACACAATAAAAATTTCAATCTCTGTCTAAAATCAATACCATTGGAGATTTCAAATTGTGAAAAATTCTATGAATTAAAATTGACTCTAATCTACACTGGACTGAACAAGTTGACAGTGTTTGTTCAAAAATTTCAAGTCGAATCTATTTGTTGTCAAAGATTAAAAGGTATCTAACTCTTGCTTCAATGAAACTGTTTTATAATGGTTATATTTTGCCTTTTATTGACTATTGTATCACTATTTGGGGAAATTGTAGTGCAGTAAACTTAAATCGTATTGCAAAACTCCACAAAAGAGTTGTCAGACTTATTTTAGATGCTGACTTTTTAGCCCCATCTGCTCCTCTTTTCAAAAAATTAGAATTTTTGACAGTTGAAAATAGAATTCTGTATCATAAATGTATTTTAGTTCATAAATGCATTAATAATGAAGCCCCACAATATCTTACAAGAAAGATAAATTACATCTCTAATGAAAATCCTTATCAATTACGAAATGCAACAAATGGAGATTTGTGTATTCCAAAACCAAAAACAGAACTTTTTAAACAATCCTTTTTCTATTCTGGACCTTTTCTCTGGAATAGACTTCCAATCACTGTACATTCCTCTAAATCTCTAGATACTTTTAAGATTAAATTAAAATCATTTTTATTGAATACACAAAATCAAGAGATAATTAAGACAATTTATAATGTTATACTTTGTATACAATATGGACCTTAACATTTACATGTTTAATGTTTCTTGTTCATCAGTTTTGATGATATGTGTTTGTATGCTTCATTATTTTAATTGTAATGTGAACTTTCATTTTATATTTTTTTCCTTTTCTTTTTTTGTAATTGTGTAATACATGTATTATGTTATCTCTTGTATTCATGTAACTTTGTATGATGAACTTTATGAGGGCCTCAGGGAAGATTAGTTTTTAACTAACTGAGTTACCCTCTTTAAATAAAGCATTTATTATTATTATTATTATTATTATTGCTCCTAACAGATAAGAAACAGAAGGTCAGTAATGAATTTCTTTTTCAGAGAAAAGTTTAATGCAGAGGTACAAAGCCCAGAGGTTTCTGAGACATGTCTGATGACCTTTACCTCACACCTTGTCAAGGGTGTGTTGTCTAGGCTAGACTTACTATTACAAGTCAACATAGAACCACATGATGGCATATGTTACAGTAGAAATATGTCCATAGACCCAACACAAACAGGTACAGTAATCCCTCGTGCTTTGTTCTGTATGCTTGGTCGAAATGTTAATTTGGAACATTGTACTGATCTTATCTACATCTGGACAAAAGGTCCTTATGAGTTATTGTCATCACTTTGTGTCTTTCATTGTCATCAGCATCGATGTCAAATGTAAACTATCACATATCAATCCACTTCTTTGAAATCACTGGGCCAACTCAAACTAAATGTTCATTGGATGGATCTTTACAAAGTTTATGAGGTTAAACATGATATGGCATCTCTAGCCACACCTACCAATTGAGTACATGGCTATATAAGTTTAGGGCTAGATATGGTTTCCCTCTTGTATGGTTTATGGCAAGACATATAGGATCTAACACTGGTGGGACGGCAAGACGGGAAAATCTCAGACACCCAAGTGAAAAGATTTCTGGTCTCCAACGAGGCTCTGCCGAGTTAGAGACCAAAAGAAATCTTTCACGCGGGTGTCTGAGATTTTTCGGTCTTGGCCAACCACTGGTGTTTGATTCTATTTCTCACTAATTCATAAAAAAAATTATCCGGTTCTGTTCTACTGAAAGATGGCAACAAATAGAGTTATCTACCCTGAACGTAATCTCTAGTGTACACATGTTGCGTCACCGTTTTTGTTTTGATCTTTAGCGCTATCATATTGTGGCATAAATTGGGTCATGGAAGCTCAGATATGTTGTTTTCATGTTAATATTTAAAAAGGCATAGTAAACCAAAACAACTAAAGCAAATATTTTATAATTTTTATTGCTGAACCGACAGTTGACGTCACAATACATTTTTACGGGAAAAGGAGCGTGAAATTCTTATCTCACCCACAGGTTGAGATAAGGATATCTCAACCGGCTAAAAATAGGTACCACACTGTCTCATTAGTGAGAAATTCAGTTCTGTACATGACTAGATTAGGTTGCCTGCTAGTATGGTCTGTGACATAGAGTTCCATTGAGTATGGCTAGATAGGTTCGCTTTATAGTATGGTCTGTGAAATAGAGTACCATTGAGTATGGCTAGATAGGTTCGCTTTATAGTATGGTCTGTGACATAGAGTACCATTGAGTATGGCTAGATAGGTTTGCTTTATAGTATGGTCTGTGACATAGAGTACCATTGAGTATGGCTAGATAGGTTCGCTTCATAGTATGGTCTGTGACATAGAGTACCATTGAGTATGGCTAGATAGGTTCGCTTTATAGTATGGTCTGTGACATAGAGTACCATTGAGTATGGCTAGATAGGTTCGCTTCATAGTATGGTCTGTGACATAGAGTACCATTGAGTATGGCTAGATAGGTTCGCTTCATAGTATGGTCTGTGACATAGAGTACCATTGAGTATGGCTAGATAGGTTCGCTTTATAGTATGGTCTGTGACATAGAGAACCATTGAGTATGGCTAGATAGGTTCGCTTTATAGTATGGTCTGTGACATAGAGTTCCATTGAGTATGGCTAGATAGGTTCGCTTTATAGTATGGTCTGTGACATAGAGTACCATTGAGTATGGCTAGATAGGTTCGCTTTATAGTATGGTCTGTGACATAGAGTACCATTGCGTATGGCTAGATAGGTTCGCTTTATAGTATGGTCTGTGACATAGAGTACCATTGCGTATGGCTAGATAGGTTCGCTTTATAGTATGGTCTGTGACATAGAGTACCATTGCGTATGGCTAGATAGGTTCGCTTTATAGTATGGTCTGTGACATAGAGTACCATTGAGTATGGCTAGATAGGTTCGCTTTATAGTATGGTCTGTGACATAGAGTACCATTGAGTATGGCTAGATAGGTTCGCTTTATAGTAAGGTCTGTGACATAGAGTACCATTGAGTATGGCTAGATAGGTTCGCTTTATAGTATGGTCTGTGACATAGAGTACCATTGCGTATGGCTAGATAGGTTCGCTTTATAGTATGGTCTGTGACATAGAGTACCATTGCGTATGGCTAGATAGGTTCGCTTTATAGTATGGTCTGTGACATAGAGTACCATTGCGTATGGCTAGATAGGTTCGCTTTATAGTATGGTCTGTGACATAGAGTACCATTGCGTATGGCTAGATAGGTTCGCTTTATAGTATGGTCTGTGACATAGAGTACCATTGAGTATGGCTAGATAGGTTCGCTTTATAGTATGGTCTGTGACATAGAGTACCATTGAGTATGGCTAGATAGGTTCGCTTTATAGTAAGGTCTGTGACATAGAGTACCATTGAGTATGGCTAGATAGGTTCGCTTTATAGTATGGTCTGTGACATAGAGTACCATTGCGTATGGCTAGATAGGTTCGCTTTATAGTATGGTCTGTGACATAGAGTACCATTGCGTATGGCTAGATAGGTTCGCTTTATAGTATGGTCTGTGACATAGAGTACCATTGCGTATGGCTAGATAGGTTCGCTTTATAGTATGGTCTGTGACATAGAGTACCATTGCGTATGGCTAGATAGGTTCGCTTTATAGTATGGTCTGTGACATAGAGTACCATTGCGTATGGCTAGATAGGTTCGCTTTATAGTATGGTCTGTGACATAGAGTACCATTGCGTATGGCTAGATAGGTTCGCTTTATAGTATGGTCTGTGACATAGAGTACCATTGAGTATGGCCAGATAGGTTCGCTTTATAGTATGGTCTGTGACATAGAGTACCATTGAGTATGGCTAGATAGGTTCGCTTTATAGTAAGGTCTGTGACATAGAGTACCATTGAGTATGGCTAGATAGGTTCGCTTTATAGTATGGTCTGTGACATAGAGTACCATTGCGTATGGCTAGATAGGTTCGCTTTATAGTATGGTCTGTGACATAGAGTACCATTGCGTATGGCTAGATAGGTTCGCTTTATAGTATGGTCTGTGACATAGAGTACCATTGCGTATGGCTAGATAGGTTCGCTTTATAGTATGGTCTGTGACATAGAGTACCATTGCGTATGGTTCTCAGGAAAACAAGAAGTGAAATTTGGAGTTCCCCAAGGATCAATACTAGGCCCCTTACTGTTTGTTTTATTTATAAATGATTTACCCTTGTATCTTGATAAATGTATGACTGATCTATATGCAGATGACACCACGTTACATTTATCTGGAAAATGTACCCAGCTTTTGCAAAATGAAATGCAAAAAGAATTAAATTTTGTTGAAAATTGGTGTAAAGAAAATAATATGTTTATTAATCGCAACAAATCTAAATGTATGGTTATTGGAACAAAACAGAAACTAACTGCTCAAGTTATTCAGCCTAAATTGGAATTGTTTTCAGAACACCTTATGAATTCCTCCTGTGAAAAAGTATTAGGAATTAAGATAGATGAAAATCTTAACTGGAAAGAGCAGATTTATGTGATTTGTAATAGCATCTCATCTAGAATCTTTTTGTTATCAAAGATCACATCTTTCCTTAATATTGAAGCAAGAAAAACTTTTTACAATGGATATATTTTGCCACTTATTGATTACTGCTGTGTTGTGTGGGGAGGTTGTAATAAAGATGGTTTAAATAGAATAATAAAATTACAAAAAAGAGCAGCAAGGTTAATACTAAATGCTGACCCACTGTCCCCATCTAATCCTCTTTTTAAAGAGCTGGGTATAATGCCAGTCCACCTAAGAATCAAGTATCACAAATATTTACTCCTTCATAAGGCTTTAAAAGGGGAGGCTCCAGAATACTTAATACAAAAATTCAGCTACCTCTCTAAACATAACCCATATGCATCGAGAAACGTTTTAGCTGGTAATCTTTTTATTCCAAAGGCTAAAGCTGAATTTTACAAACAGTCATTTGTGTTTTCAGGACCAACGTTATGGAATGAATTGCCACATGATTTAAAAAGCACTGAAAATACACAACTTTTTAAGTATGGTGTCAAAAAATATCTGACTCAAAGTAGAATTTATAGCGATGTGTGATTTATTTGATTTTTATTGTACTGTATACATACACTTTTTCATTTTGAATTGTAAACTTTTAAATAAGATTGCTTTGTACTTGTTTTATGCATGAGGGCCTCAGGGAAGATTAGTTATAACACTAACTGTGTAACCCTCTTTAAATAAAGACTTTATTATTATTATTATTATTATTATTATTATAGGTTCGCTTTATAGTATGGTCTGTGACATAGAGTACCATTGAGTATGGCTAGATAGGTTCGCTTTATAGTATGGTCTGTGACATAGAGTACCATTGAGTATGGCTAGATAGGTTCGCTTCATAGTATGGTCTGTGACATAGAGTACCATTGCGTATGGCTAGATAGGTTCGCTTTATAGTATGGTCTGTGACATAGAGAACCATTGAGTATGGCTAGATAGGTTCACTTTATAGTATGGTCTGTGACATAGAGTACCATTGAGTATGGCTAGATAGGTTCACTTTATAGTATGGTCTGTGACATAGAGAACCATTGAGTATGGCTAGATAGGTTCACTTTATAGTATGGTCTGTGACATAGAGAACAATTGAGTATGGCTAGATAGGTTTGCTTGCTAGTATGTTCTGTGCCATAGTGTACCTTTGAGTATGGCTAGCTAGATAGGGTGGCTGATTTCTGGGTCTGTGACCAGAGTGTTGGATGCTGTAACTTATTGACTCTAATTGTGAATTGAATGCTATTTTAATAAATTACTTATTTGTGTCTAGGAGTAATGGTTCGATCTGACACAGATATTTTAAAGCATTCTTACAGTCTTTCCAGGAGTATGTCTGCCCCAAATGGTGTTGATCTATCTATGGATGAAGTTAAGCACAAGTAAGTTCTGACCTTTAGAATTAGGTGGTACAGTGAAACCGGACCCTCAGAAAACCGGTTTCCCCTTCAAATCAGCCGTTTTAAAATGTGCCAGCCATTACCCATTAAAGTTAATGTAAATTATCTTCACAAAACCGCCACCTCTTCAAACCCGACACGGGCCACTTTGAGAAAGTTTTGCTTTAATTAACTAATTTAATTTCACCCCACTTTACCGGCCAGTTATAAAATCACTGATCAAGAAACAGGAAATCCTTACATAATAGTTCACTTGGAGGCCTTAATTACTGTGAAGTGTTGTGTACACAAACAGGCAAACAACAAAAATTTGTAATGCCTTTTAACGAAAAACAACGCTAAACACCACGCAAATAAACAAAGCATGTGGCTTACGTCCAGTAAATCTGCTCATGAATACTAATGAGATGATTGTAAATATCAAAACATGTGCTCGCTTTCTATTGGAATATTTCTTACAACAGGAGTTAATTTTTCTTCAATTATACAAGTTGTATGATCATTATTTGATATTTAGCTAAAATTAAAAAATACTTAGTCTTTTAACAAACTGAAGACCATGCATAATGTTCAGTTGGAAGATACGGAAAATAACTTAAGTGAAAGTGGGCTGGTGGCTGGATTACTGTACAAGCGTAATCACCAAACTCAAGTGATCTATCAGGTTTTTTTTGGTAGAAGTGAACATTTCTCAGCGGCATTGCAAATGCATTTTTTTAACTTCTCTAATAAAACATGCTATGATAACTTAACGATAAAGTTACATTGATTAAGGACCTAGATTTTGTGCCCAATAGGGCAGTAACTGAAAATCATGGTAAATTTCACTAAACTTCATTAAACTGGCCACCTCTGTAAACCAGCCATTTTTCTCTGTCCCAGTGGAGGCCTGTTTAAAGAAGTTTCACTGTATACCTTGGTAATATATATACTTTACCCTGAAGTTAGAATAGAATCTGAAATTATCATGTAGGATGGAGTTTACACATATTTTATTGTTATAATTAATTTTCACCTCAAATACAAGGGACCAGTGGTAGCAACGTTTACCTTGAAAATACAGGAAACCAGTTGTAGCAATGTTCACCTAAAATACAGGAAACCATTGTTAGCAATGGTCACTTTGAAAACAGGAAACTATTTGTAACAATCTTTTATTTCGAGGACTGGAAAATCATTGGTAGCCATACTTACCTCAAATAAAAGAAACCATTGTTAGCAATTATGTTCATTTAAAATACAGGAAATCTTTGGTAGCAATTTTAACCTCAAATAAAGGAAACCGTTATTAGGGCCCGGCCACATTGTGGTGGACATCCGATTTTGATCAGTCTGTCTATCCTTGTGTCTGTTCATTTGACCTTGAGGTTTCATTATTGCTTTCTGAATGAGAAAATAGTATCTTTGTCTTTGACCTTGAACTTTGACCTCATCTTTAAGGTCTAATTACTATGTGAATGACAAATTCATCTTTGGGCTTCCTTTTTTAGCTCACCTGACCCAAAGGGTCATGTGAGCTATTGCCATCACTTGGCTTCAGTCGTCGTCGTCTGTCGTCGTCCTCGTCGTCGTCGGTAACTTTTCTTCAAAAGTCTTCTCCTCCAAAACCATTGAAGGGATTGCTTTGAAACTTTGCATACATCATCAGTAAAATGCCCTCTACCAAGTTTGCAAAATCATGGCCTCAGACAAGCCATGGCTAAAAATAGAACAGAGGGGTCAAAATACAGTTTTTTGCTTATAGTTCAAAAAGTATAACAGATACAGGAAAACCATACAGACCTTCCTTCTTCAGCATCTATTGCTCTACAAAACACTCCATTGGGTCAAAGTTGTACGATGACTCCTTGTAGGAGTTATTGCCCTTTAATTGTCAAAATTGATGATTTTTGCCATTTTTGCCTCAAAATCTTGAAAATTATTAGAACTAGAGAAAAAGTTAGCACTGCTTAATTGTTCTGCTCTATGAGGGCTACAAAAATGACATTAGGGTCAAGATTGTCTGATTAACCGTTTAAGAGTTATCCCCCTTGAACTGTTTTTTTTAATTGGTTTTGATTTTTTAAAATCTTCTCCTCTGAAACAACTGAAATTACTGCTTTGAAACTTTGTACACATCATCCGTCAAATGTCCTCAACCAAGTTTGCACCAACCATGGCTGCAGATTAACCAACATGGCCACCATGGCTAAAAATAGGATGGGGGGGTGGGGGGGCGGTAAAATACAGTTTTTGGCTTATATTTAAAAAAGTGTAACAGATACAGGAAAACCAAAGAGACATACCTTCATCTGCAACAAAAGCTCTATGAAACACTCCATTGGGTTGAAGTTGTATGATGACTCCTTACAGGAGTTATTGCCCTTTAATTGTCGAAATTGATTATTTTTGCCATTTTTGCCTCAAAATCTTGAAAATTATTAGAACTAGAGAAAAAGTTAGCACTGCTTAATTGTTCTGCTCTATGAGGGCTACAAAAATGACGTTAGGGTCAAGATTGTCTGATTAACCGTTTAAGAGTTATCCCCCTTGAACTGTTTTTTTTTAATTGGTTTTGATTTTTTAAAATCTTCTCCTCTGAAACAACTGAAATTACTGCTTTGAAACTTTGTACACATCATCCGTCAAATGTCCTCAACCAAGTTTGCACCAACCATGGCTGCAGATTAACCAACATGGCCACCATGGCTAAAAATATGATGGGGGGGGGGGGGGCGGTAAAATACAGTTTTTGGCTTATATTTAAAAAAGTGTAACAGATACAGGAAAACCGAAGAGACATACCTTCATCTGCATCAAAAGCTCTACGAAACACTCCATTGGTTGAAGTTGTATGATGACTCCTTACAGGAGTAATTGCCCTTTAATTGTCGAAATTGATTATTTTTGACATTTTTGCCTCAAAATCTTGAAAATTATTAGAACTAGAGAAAAAGTTAGCATTGCTTAATTGTTCTGCTCTATGAGGGCTACAAAAATGACATTAGGGTCAAGATTGTCTGATGAACCGTTTAGGAATTATTCTCCTTGAACATTTTTTTAATCAATTTTTACTTGATTTAAAAAAATCTTCTCCTCTTAAAACAATGAAAGGACTGCTTTGAAACATTGCACACATCATCTTTAGGATGTCCTCTTCCAAAATTGTGCAAATCATGACACCTGACTACCTACATAGCTACCTTGGATTAAAATAGAAAAAATGAAAAAAGCGGTGTGGGGTCGAGAGAGTTTTTTGACTGATAGTTAAAAAAGTATAACAGGTACAGCAAATTTGAAGTGAACCTCCCTTCTCCCTCTAACCATCAAAAGATCCTCCTTATAGGAGTTATTTCCCTTAAAAGGTCAAAATTAATGATTTTTGCAGAAGTGTTGGGCAATTCCTTATAGCAAAGAAAAGCTGGATAAAAAAGGGTTGTTTGGTTTCAGGTTCAGGTGAGCGATACAGGCTCCTGGGATCCTCTAGTTTTCTTTTTTGAGGCTTTTTATACTTGGCATGTGAGTAGATAATTCCATGATATGCATCACTAATCTAATTCATTTGCCTATGACAATATTAAAATAAAATTGTGATATTGGCTTTCTGTTGAAATATTTGTTTTCTTTCAGAAGACTGCAAAAACATAAAAGAGGACCAGTACATATTTTACAAGATTTATTAGAACAAGAGGAGATGGATCAACCACCCCATGTTATTTTAATAGAACAGTTGTTCTCCTTTATTGGCAGTAATCCAGAAAATGCTGTAAGTTATGGTCTCTAAAAAGAGCAGGTCCTCCATTGTAGTAATCATATATATACATATTTAAAGAGTGATATGGCTGCGATGACATACATATCTCTAAAATTATACAGTGAAGCCTCGTTACAACCACATTCAATATTGGACATCCGAACGGATTTCAGTGGTAACAAACGTGTCCACCTGTTATTTCTGCTCGATACAATTAAATATTCAGTTTCCAACTCCCACTGCATATGTCAGTAACAAATGTACCAAAGCAAGATAAAATAATTCGTTATAACGACAAATGATCAAGATTTACCTGCAAAAAATTATCTTTGTCAAGAGAATTGATTTTTCTAACTGTTGATTGCACAGGTGAACAACTGTTGCTAATGATTAATTAACTATGCGTGACATTTCCATTACAAAACTAATTGATGACAGGGATATGGCTTCATTTAAAAGGTGTCAAAGGCTATTTTATATTTAAATCTTCTAGTATTTCATAAAGTTATTGGCTTAATTAAGAGTGTGTAAAGACTGATGTGGCAATTCAGAAATAGGATAATTATCAAAAATCGGTCTGATGTAAATAATCATAATTTACAATTTAAAAAAAAAGGAAAAAAGGTTTTTAATTAAATATCTGCAAGAAAACAAACTTATTATTAGATATTGTTATTAAACTTAAGTATTGAGAAGATTACGACGATTTTCAATAGACGCAAATAAAAAAGGGAAATAAAAGTACAAAAATACAAAATCATTATAATAGCAATTTCAGTTTAATGTCAATGCCGGCAGGAAACTAACATGGTGTTGTAAAGAGGGTTGACTGTAATTGCAGTACTTATATATTTAAAGAATATTATGGCTGTGATAAAATTTATTTCTCTAAAATTCCATTTGAAGTCATCATATTTGAAGAGTGATATGGCTACAATGACAAAAGCTTTTTTAGAGACATGCATATTATCACTGCCCTATCACTATAAATATGATGACTGCAATTATATTTGAAGAAGGATGAACCAGTAATTATCGGAGTGGGGTCAGACCAATGATCAGGGGAATGGGGTGGACCAATGATCAGGGGAATGGGGATGACCAATGGTCAGGGGAAAGGGATTTACCAATGATCAGGAGAATGGAGTGGACCCATCAGGAGAAAAGTGGACCAATGAACAGGGAAATGGGATGAACCAATGATCAGGGGAATGTGGTGGACCAATGATCAGGGGAAAGGGATGGACCAATGATCATGGGAATGGAGTGGACCAATGATCAGGGGAATGGGGTGGACCAATGATCAGGAGAATGGGGTGGACCAATGATCAGGAGAATGGTGTAGACCAATGATCAGGGGAATGGGGTAGACCAATGATCAGGAGAATTGGGTGGACCCATCAGGGGAAAAGTTGACCAATGATCAGGGAATGTGGTGGACCAATGATCAGGGGAATGGGGTGGACCAATGATCAGGGGAAAGGGATGGACCAATGATCAGGGGAATGGGGTGGACCAATGGTCATCGGAAAGGGATGGACCAATGATCAGGGGAATGTGGTGGACCATTGGTCATCGGAAAGGGATGGACCAATGATCAGGGGAGTGGGGTTGACCAATGATCAGGGGAATGTGGTGGACAAATGATCAGGGGAAAAGTGGACCAATGATCAGGAGAATGTGGTGGACCAATGATCAGGGGAATGGAGTGGACCAATGATCAGGGGAATGTGGTGGACCAATGATCAGGGGAATGAAGTGGACCAATGATCAGGGGAATGTGGTGGACCAATGATCAGGGGAAAGGGATGGACCAATGATCAGGGGTATGGGGTGGACCAATGATCAGGCGAATGTTGTGGACCAATGGTCATCGGAAAGGGATGGACCAATGATCAGGGAATGAAGTGGACCAATTATCAGGGGAATCATGTGGACCCATCACAGGAAAAGAGTGGACCAATGATAAGGGAATAGGGTGGAACAATGATCGCGGGAATGGGGTGGACCCATCAGGAGAATAGTGTGGACCAATGATCATGAGAATGGGATGGACCAATGATCAGGGGAATGGGGATGACCAATGGTCAGGGGAAAGGGATTGACCAATGATCAGGAGAATGGAGTGGACCCATCAGGAGAAAAGTGGACAAATTAACAGGGCATTGGGATGAACCAATGATCAGGGGAATGTGGTGGACCAATGATCAGGGGAATGAAGTGGACCAATGATCAGGGGAATGTGGTGGACCAATGGTCATCAGAAAGGGATGGACCAATGATCAGGGGAATGTGGTGGACCAATGATCAGGGGAATGAAGTGGACCAATGATCAGGGGAATGTGGTGGACCAATGGTCATCGGAAAGGGATGGACCAATGATCAGGGGAATGTGGTGGACCAATGATCAGGGGAATGAAGTGGACCAATTATCAGGGGAATCAGGTGGACCCATCACAGGAAAAGAGTGGACCAATGATAAGGGAATAGGGTGGAACAATGATCGCGGGAATGGGGTGGACCCATCAGGAGAATAGTGTGGACCAATGATCAGGGGAATGGAGTGGACCAATGATCAGGGGAATGGAGTGGACCAATGATCAGGGGAATGGAGTGGACCAATGATCGGGGGAATGGAGTGGACCAATGATCAGGGGAATGGAGTGGACCAATGATCAGGGGAATGGAGTGGACCTATAATCACTATTGGTATTGTTCACGGAATGGATAGACAGGTGATCAGGGCATTGTTTATTATCTTTAAGTAGTTGTTTGATAGGAATTGATTACTATAGTTTCTTCTCCCAATATTTTTATACCCCCGCTCGACAGAGTCGGGGGTATATAGTGGTCCTCATGTCCGTCCGTCCGTCCGTCCGTTCGTCCGTCCACATTTGGTTTCCGGATGATAATTCAAAAAGTTTACATCCGATTTGAATGAAACTTTGGGATATTGTTATATATCAGGTTGGTAAGAAGCCTATCGATTTTGGGGAAAATCCGTCAAATTTCAAGGTCAAAGCCCACGAAAAACGTTAGAAATTTTAACAAAAAAGTTGTTTCTGGACAATAACTCAAAAAGTTTACATCCGATTTGAATGAAACTTTGGGATACTATCATATATCAGGTCGGTAAGAAGCCTATCGATTTTGGGGAAAATCCGTCAAATTTCAAGGTCACAGTCCACGAAAAACTTTAGAAATTTTAACAAAAAAGTTGTTTCCGGACAATAACTCAAAAAGTTTACATCCGATTTTAATGAAACTTTGGGATACTATCATATATCAGGTTGGTAAGAAGCCTTTTGATTTTGGGAGAAATCCGTCAAATTTCAAGGTCACAGTCCACGAAAAACGTTAGAAATTTTAACTAAAAAGTTGTTTGCGGACAATAACTCAAACAGTTTGCATCCGATTTGAATGAAACTTTGGGATATTGTTATATATCAGGTTGGTAAAAAGCCTTTTGATTGTGGGGGAAATCCGTCAAATTTCAAGGTCACAGTCTACGAAAAACATTAGAAATTTTAACAAAAAAGTTGTTTCCGGACAATAACTCAAAAAGTTTGCATTCGATTTTAATGAAACTGTAAAATATTGTTATATATTTTGTTGGTAAGAAGCCTATTGATTTTGGTGGAAATCCATCAAATTTCAAGGTCACAGTCCACGAAAAACGTTAGAAATTTTAACAAAAGCGGGGGTATCAGCGATCGCTAGATCGACTTTGTCTAGTTTTTATAATATTTGATTGAAGGTTTCAAGTAGAGACTTCCTGTCAGCAGCCCAAACCAGATGGAGACGTGGCCATACAAGAAAGCAAGCTCTGGTTCATATGAAAGAATTACTGACAGCAGCTGCCCGAGTGGGTGGGACTACACACCTGGTTGCTGCAGTAACATCAGTCTTGCAGAGAGGCCCTTGGTAAGTGAAATGTTGACTGTATTGAAGATCAACAACATATAGTTATCTGTCCTTCTATCTGTCTATATCTTTGTGTCCAGCAAATCATCTTATATTTTATTGTTGAATTTTAAATTCTGTGATCATCACATCCAGATGTCACTTGCAACATTGTGGTCCCTATTGAAGGTGAAGGTCACAGTGTGGCTTTAAAGCAAACTGGTGTGGGGCACATAAAACATTCAGGTTGCTACATTGAAAGACGAGATCAGAGAGTGGCATTGAACCAAATGGATGTCTGTCTCACAACGACTTGAATTTTGAAAAAATATATATCTAATTCAAAACCCTCAATATATTTGAAAACCATACTGTGATATCATGGAAATTGATATGATATATCTCTCACCTCCAGAGAAAATTAGAATGCACAGTTGTTATTATTTAGTGTGTACTTGATGAGCATCCATCAATTCTTAAGATCTTTATACGTGTGGTTCCCTCATACTTACAACCACTAGAATTGTCTGTATCATTGAAATTATAATTGTTTTGATGGAGGGAGGGTTTGTCTGCAAATTTTTACATTTGTTATTTTTACACCAGTTTTAACATGGGGATCTCATGGTAAACAGTAACAGTTTTAACATGTTAATCTCATGGTAAACAGTACCAGTTTTAACATGGTGATTTCATGGTAAACAGTACCAGTTTTAACATGGTGATCTCATGGTAAACAGTACCAGTTTTAACATGGTAATCTCATGGTAAACAGTACCAGTTTTAACATGGTGATCTTGGTAAACAGTACCAGTTTTAACATGGTGATTTCATGGTAAACAGTACCAGTTGTAACATGGTGATTTCATGGTAAACAGTACCAGTTTAATATGCTGTTGTTTGATAATGTTGTGAAACAACATCACTGATTGGAAATTTTACATAGCTAGTTAACGAAAAATACCAGTATACCATTTATTTCTAGTTGGACTCATTTTTGATTTTCATAGCTATTTGCTAGAAAGAAGTGTTCCTATACGCTGAATTTGGCCTTTGTCATTTTTTAGTTATCTTTCCTGTTACAATAAAATCATAATTACAGGTTAAGCTTTGTGCACATCACATGTGCATTGAATGATATTTGGTGTTATGATAGGTTAACACTACCACTTTGCAGTGATAACATTTCTCAACATTTCTCCATTTCCCAAAAATAAGGGAATTGTGTAACTTTGTGGGAAATAATCTGTGTAACCTTGTGACCTTTGATGATATCTTTGGAAAGGGTTATGTTGGTAACAGTTTTGTTTTATCCAGAGAGCAATTTTATGTTGTCCTAACCATTTTAGAAATACTTAAAGGTATTTTGGGAAAACATTAATACTGTTAATGCTATTTTAGCTACATTTGTCATCAAGCGATGAAGTTCGCAATTTTGAGCTAAAATATCAGTTGTACTGTTACGCTATTTTTACATTCCAGGGATTTGTCCTTGCTAAATTCATTATTGATTTTATTGTCTTATTGAAAAGGATTGGGTTGTTTTTAAAAAAACTTGAACAAAATTAGCCTTTGTGAGTCTACTGCTTTGTTTTATTAAAGTTTGCCTATTTCTATTTAATATCGCCTGAATATAGCTGAAATATTGCTGCTCGGGCGTTAAACACCATTAATCAATCAATCTATTTAATAGAATACAAGTCAGCTTCCCCTGACTAGGGAACCAAGTTAAGGACCAAATTTAAGTTTTTTTATTCTTTAAATTTTCCATTTTAATCTTGAAATTTCTAACATTAGTCTTCAAAATTCCAACTTGATTCACAGAATTATCAACTTTATTCTTTGAATTATCAACTTTTAAATTGGAATTATCAACTTTATTTATACATTTTTTTTCAAGTTAATAAAAATAAAAACATGAAATGATCTTTTTTTAGGATAATTGTTTTTTTAAGATTCATTATTTAAGTAGCAGAATGTGTCCACTGGAATTTGTAACAAATTAGAATACATTTAAGTCTTCAGAATAATTTTGTGTGAATGTTTGTTTCCGAGTTATCTTTAAAGTAAATATAATTCAGCTGTACTGGATTAAAAAAAATATTTTTCTGTTTGTGTCAATAATTGATATGTTTTTTATGGACTAGGAATACAACATAAATTATTGTAAAACTGGTTTATATTATCCGTACCATGGTTTATTAATTTTTGTGTAATTTGTTTTTCAGTGTTGATGAGTTAACATGTGGAGGCATGGTTAGTCATGTTCGTGAGGCATTCTCAGAAACCATGACATCACTTGTCCAGTTAGCAGCTAGATATCCCATTGCATGTTGTAACAGTATTGGGCTGATGTGTATCATACCCTACACAAGGTAACAAGGAATTCTTTACAGAATTGTTAGTTTTATAAGAACATATTAATCGTACTTGGCCTGGCCGGAAACACTCAGGTGTGTTTGTTTTAGTTCACTCTGGGCATTTTTCCTTTCTATCTTAATGGAATCTGTATATTCAGACAGACATTGAATTGCAACCCTTCCAAATGTGGAAATGGACATAATTTACTTTGCATTAAAGCACTTTCATTTCATTAGATATAAACTGGAAATTGGTACAATCAGCTGTACTTGTATTGTTATCTTTCTTAGGGCTGAAGAAAAATGCTTGGTAAGGTCAGGTCTTGTACATTTACTTGACAAATTATGCAGTCTGGCTAACTACCGATTAGACTCTAGCAACACAGAAGCACAGTCCACTCATCAGAAAGTGTCGGCCATGGCATGGGCAGGATTTCAGGTGCTAGCGAACAGATGTGTCATGTGGGAAACTGAAGATGGTAAGATTTCATTATACCCTGGAAAACTGAATAATGTAAGATTGCATTATACCCTGGAAAACTGAAGATGGTAAGATTTCATTATACCCTGGAAAACTGAATAATGTAAGATTGCATTATACCCTGGAAAACTGAATAATGTAAGACTGCATTATACCCTGGAAAACTGAAGATGGTAAGATTGCATTATACCCTGGAAAACTGAATAATGTAAGATTGCATTATACCCTGGAAAACTGAATAATGTAAGATTGCATTATACCCTGGAAAACTGAATAATGTAAGATTTCATTATACCCTGGAAAACTGAATAATGTAAGATTGCATTATACCCTGGAAAACTGAATAATGTAAGATTGCATTATACCCTTGGAAACTGAATAATGAAAGATTGCATTATACCCTGGGAAACTGAAGATGGTAAGATTTCATTTTACCCTGGAAAACTGAAGATGGTCAGATTGCATTATACCCTTGGAAACTGAATAATGAAAGATTGCATTATACCCTGGAAAACTGAAGATGGTAAGATTTCATTATACCCTGGAAAACTGAAGATGGTAAGATTTCATTATACCCTGGAAAACTGAAGATGGTAAGATTTCATTATTCCCTGGAAAACTGAAGATGGTAAGATTTCATTATACCCTGGAAAACTGAATAATGTAAGATTGCATTATACCCTGGAAAACTGAATAATGTAAGATTGCATTATACCCTGGAAAACTGAAGATGGTCAGATTTCATTATACCCTGGAAAACTGAATAATGTAAGATTGCATTATACCCTGGAAAACTGAAGATGGTAAGATTTCAGTATACCAACCCAATCTGAAGATGGTAAGACGACATTATACTCTTAGAAACTTAAAGAGGGTAAGATGTCAGTATATTAGTGGAAAACTGAAGATGATTTTATGTCATTATACTAGGGAAACTGAAGATGGTAAGACATTGTTATAACCATGGTAACCTGAAGATCAAAAAACTTTATCATAAGACTTCATTTTTACCCTTATGTTTCTGAAGATAGAAAGACTTTATTATGGAATTGAAAACTAAAAATGGTAAGATGTCATAATACCATTGGAAACTAAACTTTTATTATACCATGGGAGAAAGAGTTTAAATGAAGTGTTGATTGATAGACTTGTTGACCATGTCATCAGTTTGAACAGTTATATTTTGTAGCTGTTGATCTTCACAAGACTTAATCATGTGTAATACCTGTTTCCTCCTTGTATAATAATAACTTGTACATTATTTAACAGGTAACCAGTTTGAACAGTTGGAACATTCAGGATTAGCCAGACAGGTGTCAGTGTTATTAACCAACCATCTGGCTCGAGCCACCAAATGTAGTGGGAATGAAGCTGCCGGCAGTGAGGCTCTGCAGGATGTACTGAGTCTGCTTAACAATTTATCACGGAGTAAAATGGGAAAGGCTATACTGAGTCAGCCTGCATGTGTATCTAAACTGTTATCACTGTTACTGGACCAGAGGTATGTTATCAGACAGCATAGCAAATAAACTTGATATTGCTTAGATAAGTCAAAGCAAAAACATTTTGAATGACTAGAAACAATATATGATTGTTTTGTGTGATTTCTGTTAGATTTTCTTTTGTTAGCTTATAATTTGTATCAGTCTAAATACTCTATTCTATTCATTGGGTCACTTCCAGGATTAAATGGGATAGTGTTACACATGACTGCATCCATCAATGTGTTTGTGTATTCTGAAGGGAACAGAAGTTGGTTTGTTCCTCTTTTCACATCCAAGTTTGCATTTTATTAATGTTGATTGATAAAATAAACTCTATTATTACATTAACGAGGTTGACAGCTTTATTCTATCAAATATTGATGAAGTTAAATTTTTACGACATATGTCGAAATCAGATATATTTATGTCCTATTTCGGGTAGTTTTACAACAAATGGAAAAAAAATGGTTTAAAAAGCAGGACCCTGTCCTCAGTTTATTAGATGATAAATTAACAAAGAAAGCTAAAGGAAAACAACAAGCGAAGTTTTGTCCATGTCCAAATCTTCTAAATCAGCAGGTCCAAGTAGTGTAAACGTAGCTATTTCTGAGTTTGGAAAGTTCACATGCCGGGTTGGTCAGAATTATCAGTGAATGCACATATTATTAATTTTCTTCTGACTATACAAGACATACAAAAGAAAGTCAATGAAAAAGTAAGTGAAATGTGACTATGACGAGTCTGCAGATTATGTAAACAATATAAAGATGAAGAGGTTGCCAAAGTCAAAAACAGTAATCTGATGATAATAACAATAACATGTAATAAAGGAAACAACAGTTTTGCCTCAATGAGTATGAGAGTAAACAGAAAGGAATACTAGACGAAAAAATTGATGATATTTTAGCAAAAATTATTACAGATTTTTTGACAAATGGTATGGATGAGACACAGTACAATGAACTGATTAACAATCCTAGGCCAGAGATGAGCTTGTAGTTGTAAGAACTAGCCAGTTAATCTGGGATTTAATTTCACCATATGGCCAAATGTGTGATGGAAAATGAATAGTCTACAGTGAAAGCTTCTATAATACTTGGGGGCCTCTGTGGCCCAGTGGTTAAGGTATTTCATCTACTGATGATCACGTGGTCTGTCAACAGTGAGGTTGTGGGTTCGGGTCTCACTGCGGGCAGGGTTTACTCGACTCCAATCTTAATTGACAAGGATTGCCAGTAAACCGAAGGTCGTGGGTTCTCTCCAGGTACTCCGGCTTCTTACCCAATAAAAACTGGACGCCATGAAATAGCTGAAAAATTTCTGCAAGTGGTGTTAAACATTATTCAAACAAACAAACAAACAAACTATAATACTTTGTAGAACAGTCATAAACTAGCAAAAATTGAAATGAGCAGAAGTTTGATGGTTTGACTGATATTATTGACAGTTGTAATGATATTTTGGCTGTTTTAGGACACAGAATAGAAACTCTTACAAGGAGAGATCTTATCATAATTATAATTTACAAATGAATACACTCATCTGCACAGTCTCAACCATATACTGATTTCTTGTTTGGTGATGATTTATCAAAAACAGCAAAGGTGTTTATTTAAGACTGTTCAAAAATAGCTAGCTGCATTCCTTTTTGTTTACACGTCATTTACAAAGGGGAATAATCAAAACATTGTAATCCATTTCCCATCTGACTTTTACTTTGTACAAACTGGGCAGAATGAGAATATGACAGAAACTAGTTCAAAGCAAAAGAAAATTTCTGGAGCAGATATTAACTCAGTTGTGGAAATTGCTTATATGATGCTGCCAGTATTTAAATGAGTATTGCACAGATTTAAACAAACAAAAAAATAGTATTTTGGCAGTCATTTTCATATTGTTTTATTTTTATATGTTTTAATACTTGTAAAAATGCCTTTAACATTAAATACATTCTATTATATGATTCACAATCATGTACTTTTCTTACATGTACTTTATTTATAATTCTATTTACCTATGACAAAGAAAACCATTTATTTTATTCTACAGTTTTGCTGCAGTTAATTCTTCTGTTGTACTGTATGTGATTCTGGTCTTCCATTGATTCTTTTATCCCCAATAATTGAAATTGCTCAAAATAAACTAACAAAATTCCAGTCATCTTGATTAGATAACAATCAAATAAAGTGGAACTTTCTGCAGTCATCCAATGTTTTTCTTGAACATCTTACAAAAGTCAAAGGTTGCAGGTTCGAGTCCCACTGGGGGCAGAGAGTACTCGACTCCAATCTTTATTGACGATGAATGCCAGTTTTCCTACCAAAGGTCAGGGGTTTTCTCCTTGTACTCAGGCTTCCTCCCCAATAAAAACTGGATGCCATGATATTGCTGAAAAATTGCTGAAAATGGTGTTTAACACCATTCAAACAAAAAAACAAAGAAGTCAAATAAATATAACAAATGATCAGTTCTCTTATTTTATTGAGTGCTCAAAGTTGTTTTCTTGTTTTTTTTTAAAGTGTAAAACCAATAATTTTTCCCAATTTCAAGAAAAACATCAATAAATTTTCCCAACCAAACACTGGAGGGGGCTGTTTAAGAAAAGGCACGGAACCGCTGAAACAACTGTTTCACTGATGATTGATTTGAGATTTATGATTCATGAAAGTTAATCTTGTTTGGTCCCCACAAAGTAAATAAGATTTTTAGGAAATATTATTGATTCAGAAAAAATGGTTCTTTAATTAGATGATAAAAACATCTAATTAAAGAAGAATGCAGAAACTTATATAATAAAGAAATTAGAAATGTAGCTGGAGTTTACTGGCTTCTTCATTTTTGGCAATTGAATATGGAAAATTGTTGTATAGGCAAATAGAGAAGGAAAAAATAAAGGCTTTGGAAGAATCACATGGAAATTAGGATTCTTTTGTATTCATTACAAAATTAATGGAACATGAATGGAAATGGTGGTTTTCAGCAAGATTGAAAAATATCACATGGTACAAATCAATGTACAATTGAAACAGATGCATCTTCATCTGGTTGGGGAGCAGTCTATGAAAAAGAAAAAACTGGAGTTGGACAGATGTTAAAAAATTGAAGCACATAAATTATTTGGAAATTATGGCTATATTTTTATACCCCCACTTCTAAGTAGAGGGGGGTATGCTGTTTACGCTTGTCTGTCCCTAACAAAAATTTCTGTCACAGCTTTCTAAGCAACTATAGCATGCATTTTGCTTTATCCTATAGTGCCATATGGTGTATAGGGATTTCATGCTCCTTGGTCATCTACTTTCTGTTTACCGAATGCTGGTTCTTAGATTTTTACACATAGTTGCCATACATGCAAAATTTCTGTTGCAGTTTTCTAAGCAAATATAGGGTGTAGTCTGATATTTTGTATATTGCTTTTTCCTGTAGTCCCATATGGTGTATAGCAATTTTATGTTCCTTGGTCATCTACTTCCTGTTTACTGAATCCTTTTTTGAAAGCCGGTTTATCACTAGTGTAATGCTAACAGATACACTTTTTTCCTCTTGAATCATATGCAGTAAGAATTAAAAATAAACGTAAGAATTCTAACTGATAGTTTAACTGCTGTAGTATGTTTGAATAAAGGGGTTGTTCAAAATTATAAATCCTAATGAAATGGGCCAGCAGCTTTGGTGCATAAAAATGAAACTTGGAAAATTGTCTGGAAAATTTAATATAGCAGCAGACAAAAAAATCTAGAGTTTTTAATGATCAAATTGAATGGAAATTATATGAAAATTTTTCACAGAATATCAAAAAGCGGTATTTGCAACAAGTAGATTTGTTTGCTTCAAAATTAAACTACCAAATTGAAAATTTGTGTTCTAGGAAGTCAATTAGTTTCTTATGTAGATGCATTCTCCTTAAACTGGAGAGAACATAATTATCTTTATATGTTTATATCAGTTTACTGAGCTTCTGTTTGCAAAAAAATCGAGGATGGAAAGAGCGATAGAAATTATGATAGCTACACACTGGCCGACTCAGTCATGGTTCAAGATTAATGGATTTACTAATGGAAAAATCCAGTTATTATTCCTAAGATAAAACATTTGTTAAAAATTTGATACACAATGGATGTTCTATCCATTGAAGTAAACTCTAGTACTAATAGCCTGTCTTGTGTGAGGAAACTCTACAGAAAACAAGGTTTTCTAAAACGCACAGTTGAAATTATGATGTCGTTGTAGAGATGGAACTTAAAAACAATGTAAAACATTCACAAAGAGATGGTTTCAATACTGGTGTATAAAATCAGGTCACTTCATCCATCTTTAAATGATATGCTGGAATTTTTATCATATTTATTTGACCTGAATTTGGGTTATAGTTCCCTAAATACGAGGGGAGCTTGATCAACATTACAAGTTAAATGTGACGGTCATTTGGTAGGATCACATCCTTTAGTTGTTCGATTGATGAAAGGAGTGTTTAATTTGAAACCTACTAAAACTCAGTTTTGCCATTCAGTTTTGCCATTAAAATTGTGTACGTTAGTTGCTTTGACAAATGCAGCAAGAGCTCAGTTAATTCATCTTTAAGATGTAAATAATGTAATTAAGTAGAGTTCTGCATTTGTGTTTGAATTGGGTGATGGTATAATTAAACAAAGTCGTCCAGGGTATAAATGGCCTAATTCATTTGAAACCTTACCCTCCAGATGGGAGGCTTTGTGTGTATACAATATTAAGAGAATATTTAACCAGACCAAAACATATTCATAAGGACTGTCCAAAACTCTTTATAAGCTATGTAAAGCCACATGAGGCAGTATCATGAGACACAATTTCTCATTGGGTGATGTTATTTATGCCAGATCTGCAATTGACTTAAATTTCTATGAAGATAGTGTGAGTAGTGTGAGAACTGCTACAAAGCTAAAATCATGGATGGTTTATCGAAAAACTTTTTCAAAGTTTTATGACAAAGACATTTTTTGGGCAGTGCTGCAATCTTACAATTTTGGTGCATACATATTTACACTTATACCACCCTCAGACCCTACATGCAGTGAGTCTGGATTTAGATTTGAAATAAAACAAGTCACTATATGAATAATATCATAATGTCATAACCTCCTTTAAAGATAGATGGATGCAGTCATTCACAACACTATATTATTAAATCCCTAACATGATTCTATAATTCAGATTCCCAATCCAACATTGACTGTAACCAAGGTGAGTCTCATTTTTTCTGGAATTCTATTGAGTTGTTCAATATAATTCTATGCAAATTTAAAAGGAAACCGTAATGAATTGATAAAATAAGCTGTATATATATATGAATAAACCAAACAAATCTAATATAACAATGTTGTCCATTATAGGCCATCACCAAAATTAGTGTTGATCATATTACAACTTTGCCGTGTGGCCCTCCCGTTGATGAGTACAGATGACTGTGAATATCTGGAGCTGCCATCCTGGGGACAACATTTACACAATTCACACTGGAGCAATGCTGAGTCTATATCTGACCCCCCAGCAAAAATCGTTAGTTTGTTGTTGGCAAAGCTTGGAGACTTTTTAGTACCAGGTATGTTAATCAGTACAATGGATGAAGAGTTAAGTTCCCAGCAGTGTTGCATGTTTATTGGTACAAGATTTTCTGGCTCAGAACCTTTGAATGCCTTAAAGTAAATAAATGATACTTGATATCATTGTTGCTCACTACCAGTTGATGTGTTCAATTAAGATTGGAATTTATTTCTGCAAGCTTTTAATAAGTTATGTAGCACATTACTGCTGGTAAGTGATGTAGCTCATAACTGCTGGTAAGTGATTTAGCTCATAACTGCTGGTAAGTGATTTAGCTCATAACTGCTGGTAAGTTATGTAGCTCATAACTGCTGGTAAGTGATGTAGCTCACTACTGCTGGTAAGTTATAGAGCACATTACTGCTGGTAAGTGATGTAGCTCATAAATGCTGGTAAGTGATTTAGCTCATAACTGCTGGTAAATGATGTAGCTCATAACTGATAGTAAATGATGTAGCTTATAACCGCTGGTAAGTTATGTAGAACATTACTGCTGGTAAGTTAGGTAGCACATTACTGCTGGTAAGTTAGGTAGCACATTACTGCTGGTAAGTTATGTAGAACATTACTGATGGTAAGTTATGTAGCACATTACTGCTGGTAAGTTAGGTAGCACATTACTGCTGGTAAGTTAGGTAGCACATAACTGCTGGTAAGTTATGTAGAACATTACTGCTGGTAAGTTAGGTAGCACATTACTGCTGGTAAGTTAGGTAGCACATTACTGCTGGTAAGTTATGTAGCACATTACTGCTGGTAAGTTAGGTAGCATATTACTGCTGGTAAGTTATGTAGCACATTACTGCTGGTAAGTTATGTAGCACATTACTGCTGGTAAGTTAGGTAGCACATAACTGCTGGTAAGTTATGTAGAACATTACTGCTGGTAAGTTAGGTAGCACATTACTGCTGGTAAGTTAGGTAGCACATTACTGCTGGTAAGTTATGTAGAACATTACTGCTGGTAAGTTATGTAGAACATTACTGCTGGTAAGTTAGGTAGCACATTACTGCTGGTAAGTTAGGTAGCACATTACTGCTGGTAAGTTATGTAGAACATTACTGCTGGTAAGTTATGTAGAACATTACTGCTGGTAAGTTATGTAGCACATTACTGATGGTAAGTTATGTAGCACATTACTGCTGGTAAGTTAGGTAGCATATTACTGCTGGTAAGTTATGTAGCACATTACTGCTGGTAGGTTAGGTAGCACATTACTGCTGGTAAGTTATGTAGCACATTACTGCTGGTAAGTTAGGTAGCACATTACTGCTGGTAAGTTATGTAGCAAATTAGTAACTTATGTTGCAAATTCATATTATCAGTATTTACAGAATTAATTTAATTCATTTTATCACTAATATAGTGGTTTCTGTGTTGCTGATCAACATGTATTAGCAATATGTTATAAACAAACAACTGGACTTGATGAACGGCAAGTAGATTAAACAGTTTTACATTTTTATTTCCGTGGCCAGTTTAACATTTATTAACTGTATATGTTTACAAGTCAGTTAAGAACTGAAGACTGAATCAGAAAGGAAGTCCTACTCTTTTATAAGTTTAAAACAATAATCACATATTTGCTGAGACAACACAATACACAAGAAAAATATTATAAACTTTCTACAGAAGAAAAATATTATAAACTTTCACTGTCCCAGTCAATGATAGGATGTGTCAATTTTAATTGTCTCTTAATCATGCTTCAGTTAACGTTATATCACCTAAACACTTCCTTTTAATGTAATTAAAGTTCACTTTCAAGTCACAGTTCAGTGGATGATAAGCTAAGAACCAAAATTATGAAATAGTCAAAATTTTCATCTTAACACAATAACTGACTATAACATACAAAAAAGCTATTTCTTAAACAGCATGAATCCAGTTTATTATTTTTGTTTACAGGTGATTATAGCACAATTTGTAGTCGACGACCTTCAGCTGATCCAAATAGCAGTGCACATGAGAGTAACCATGGAGATAAAGATAAGAATGAGGACTGTGATATACAGGGTGGAAGATTGTCAGTGTTTGTGCATAAAAGAACTGATCAGATGTCACAGGAAATAATACAGTCTATTTTAAGGTAATAGTTAACAGCTGAATCTTCATCTTGTTAGTAAGACTAAAGGGGTTCAAATTGGCATTTGTGACTGGAAGGTCCCAGCCCTCCTAGCACTGCTAATATGAACCCCTTGACTATAGCAAAGGATCTGCATGTAGACTATTGGTCTGATTGTAGCATGTAGACTGTAGGTCCATGTGTAGACTGTAGGTCTGTTTGTATAATGTAGGTCTATTTGTAGACTATAGGTCTATGTGTAGATTTTGGGTCTATGTGTAAACTAGGCCGAATTTAACTGCTGTTATAATCCGAATTTAATTTTGTGATTTATTTGATTAACAGCAGAATTTAGTCCTATTGCTCATAATGTAGCAAATAAAAAATTCTACCTTCGGTCTATTAATATACAAAATTTGAACTTACTATTCATCTTCTTTACGTTATTAAAGCTTCAGACATTGAAAATACTGGGAAATGATCTTTATTGAAGAAATATCTTTTTTCCTTTTTGAAGATGCATGTGGAAAATGCTATGTTGATCAATTTTCCGTAAACGGATAATGTGACCTAACTTTAGTATAATCATGCTAATTTGCATACTGTAACAACCAACCTGTAGTAAGAATCCAGTAATTTACATATACTTTCCCCAAGATGCAACACACCATTCAGTTTCTGTTTTCTTGATGTTTTTGAGTAGTGAACATAATTAAACATAGACACGAATGTCAATTAATACACAACGCACAGCGGGTTATTAAAAACTTCAATAACTATCATCAGGTATCAATAATGATCCATCTTAAACATGAAACCAATAAAAAATTGTGACACTGTCGAAAGATATCAAGATCGACTATGTCTGATTCTATATGCAACTTTTTTTTTGACATCAAAGTGCCGAGAGTGATTCACTCCCCCCCTCTGCTACATTGTGAGTAATGGGACTAACTTCATACCCTCGCCAAAAAAACCCAAAAAAACCTGAGGGTACGATTATCATTATTCGTTCTATGTGAAAATTATAGTTCTGTGTGTTGACTATAGATCTGTGTGTAGATTGAAGATCTTTGTTTATTCTGTGGATCTGTGTATACACTATAGTTGTGTTTATCGACTGACAATCTGTGGGTACACTATAGGACAGTGTGTAGACTGTAGATTTATGTGTTAACTGTATGTCTCTGAGTAGACTGAAGGTCTATTTGTAGAATGAAGATCTGATTGTACACTATAAATCTGTATTTAGACTGTAAGTCTGTGTGTAACCTAGGTCTGTGAGTAGATTGTAGGTCAATAAATGAATATTTTCTAGGAAAACACCTACCTATCGAACCGTTTACAGAACGGATTCATTCATTCATCATGAGGGCATTCATCAGTGAATATTATTTTTCGAAAACAAATAGTTTTTCAAAACAAATTAATTCAGTTAGGCATCATTATAATTTCATTTTATAATTTTCATTGTAAAATTTTAATATCTAGGTGCAGAAAATGTTCCAAAAAATAAAGCAAACTATATTATAAAGGGGAAGGAAACCCTCCAAACATCTTTGCACAAGTTTGCAGAAGATTCTTATATTGATGTATTTCTAACTATTTTCTTGTTACAAAATGGCACCATAAAGAAATAAATCAATATTTTGTGATAATAAATTTTGAAATTCCTGCCTCCATTTAGACAGCCATTAATGTGTGATCTGTGACCTCACACCTACTATTCCGGTTTACCTGTCTCAGCATCTGCTAATTATAATTATACTTTCCAAAATATTTATAACTGATAAAATTGATATGGTAAACAAAAACAGTTAAAACCAGATAGATCTTCTTCATAATATTAAAAAAAGATCTTGTTTCTGAAGATATTGAATTCGAGAAGCATTTAGCTTATTCAGAAGGGGTGTCTCAGAAGTTGTATTTCGGACATAGTGGGCTGGTACGAGTTTGGAAATTAGCACGAAATGCCGACCACAGAAGAAAATGTGTGTATTTATAGAATTCCAATTGGTGCAAAAGAACTTGAAGATCACAACTGCGTTACAATGCACTCAAATTCTAAAATCTTGATGTTAGTTGTTACATTTATATAGTCGGATTCACTGATGCTTAATAAAATACTACGAGTGCGAGAAGATTTGAACAATTATTTTTCTTGGTATACTTGCACGTATTTTAAATTTGAGCAATTAATAGTTTGGGAAGATAGCATAATTGAGTGCAGATGAAAGCAAAACAATATGAATATATACATCGCACTGCCTATCTTTAACCGGAATAGTAGGAATGACGTAGACAATTGCACTGTTTGCATTCTTCAATGCAAAAGAGCGCTACAATATGTTGATGCCCATGAGCTAGCAGGAAATTCAAAAAATTTATTTTTAATTAATATTATTCATCTTACCTTGTAACATTTTAACAACTTTAAATAGTAAATCTTATTTTTAACACGTTTTCTTTCAATTGAGCTTAAATTTTTTTGTGGTTTCCTTCCCCTTTAAAACAAATAAGTAATTTTCCAGTTAAAAATTTACTTGATTTTTATACAGATTTGTGAATTAAGTATTATATTTTGGAATAAGCAAAAGATTCTCTGATGTTCAGATTAATTACGACAAATTCCCAAGGTATAAAAGCCTACATGCCTCTAAGACTGCTTTCACTATAAAAAATCTATCAAAGACAGAAATGGCTGGATTTCGTTAATCAGGAAGTAAGTCATGAGCCGCAGATGTGAATTCGAATCCCACATTATGGGAGGCCATGCTGATGCTTCATACCAAATTTCAAGAGGCTGTGATTAGTATTTGCTGAGAAAACTGTTACGAAAATAATTTTCCCGCCCGCACGCCGCCCAACACCCGCCCGACTTTCACCATTTTAATACCCCAATTTTTCTGCAAAATAAGTGCTTCATCAACCAATAATGGTAACAAACTTTCAAGCATCCATGATACACCTATGGAAACTTAAAATTTACAGTGATAATGTTACAGCATTAGGATATTGAACTGTAATATCTAATTTTGCACTTTTTTTTTAGTTCGGACTCTAGACAAAGTCGACTTGGTAGTTTATTAACAGAAAAGGCTGTCAGGATGGATAGAGAATTGAATAAGGTATTTTAGGCAAGCTTTTCTCAAACAAGGTTGAAATTTCAGTCTTATAAACACATAAATAAGGATCATTTTTTTGGAAGTTATATAAAGATAATTAATTCATCACATAACTTTGAGTAATAGTGTTATTTCATAAAGAACATTATAAACTACACAGGAAATTGACCAGTTAATAATAATTACACATCAAATCAACACAGGGAATATTTCCGATATTAATTTTAAATACAAGGAACTTTCCCTGTATTAAGATAATTTTCAATTTCTGAGATAGACCATAAAATTCAGGCTATTCTGTGTTATTTTTAACAACAAACACTGTTTATTATGTCAAACAAGTAAGATTAAAGGGTCAGTGTGAGCTTTTCTCATCACTTGGTGTTTGTTGTTGTTGTCTTCATCAGCCATAAACTTTTCACATTTCAATCTTCTTCTGTTTAACCACTTGCCAATTAGAACTAAACTTGGCAGGAATGTTTATTTAGTGCTTCTTAACAAAGTTTGAGTTTTTTGGTGATGACCAAGTATCAAATATGGCTGCCAGGGCTATTAATTTGTTCTGATTGGCTGAATTTCAAAAATCTTCTTCTCAAGAGATTTAGATTTATTTGAAATATTGCAGAAATGTATCTTTAATGGTCCTCTACGAAGTTTGAGTTTTTTGTGCAGATCCAAAATCCAAGATGGCCCCATCGTAGAACTTAGTTTAACAAAGTAACTTATGGGAAAAATGAATATTACACCCCCTGAAACGTAAAACGTTCCCGTACAAACGTTAAACGTACGAACCAAAAACAACAAACGAATGGACGAAGAACGAACGAACGCTCTTATCGTTCAGACGAACCATTTAAAAATTAACCAATCAGAGATAAGCTATACGCTTCAATCGTTCGTATGTGGGAGCACGCCTATATCGTGCTTTGTAAAAATCAAGAAACGTTCGATCATTTTAAATAAAATCTTGAGAATCAAGCTGGTTTATAGTAAACATTGACAAGTAAAAAATTGAAAAGTAATAAATAATAAAATAATTATACTTTATTTTCATGAAATCATCATTTAAATGAGTTGTGACAGCGTAAACAAGTAATACGCACACACAAATAAAAACGTGACAACATAACAAGCCTACGAGAAAATGTGTGGGGTTGAGTAGTTTTATTAAATATTCACGTTTGGGATTTGGGCTAAACATGGAAATGTTTTAATAATGGACCTATAAATATTTTTTATCACAGTGTAAAAAGAAACGAGCTTAATCGTCCATTTTATTTTGATTACAGTAATTATTACACATTCACAAGGAAGCTTTTATAATTAATCTTTATTGCATATAATGAAATGTACTAATCCAACTGTTTATTTATTATGTTAAACCGTATAGTTTCATAAATTTAGGGGTAATTTATTATAAAAATTCTCTATTGGAAAATGTTCATCAAGGTGGTGTTCAAATAACACATTTAAAATCACTCCAGGGACCCTAGCAATACAAATAAAAACCATATTTCACATGCAAAATCAATCCTGAGACTCTAGTGATACAATTAAAAACTATATTACACCTATAAAATCACTCCTAACACCTTTGCAATACAATTAAAAACCATATTACCTATATAAAATCACACCTGAGACCTTTTTGATACAATTAAAAACCCTATTACACATATAAAATCACTCCTCAGACCCTAGCAATACAATAAAAAAACCATATTTCACATGCAAAATCACTCCTGAGACCTTTGCGATGCAATTAAAAACCATATTACACCTATAAAATCACTTCTAACACCTTTGCGATACAATTAAAAACCATATTACATATATAAAAGCACTCCTGAGACCCTAGCAATACAATAAAAAAACCATATTTCACATGCAAAATCACTCCTGAGACCTTTGCGATGCAATTAAAAACCATATTACACCTATAAAATCACTTCTAACACCTTTGCGATACAATTAAAAACCATATTACATATATAAAAGCACTCCTGAGACTGTAGCAATACAATTAAAAACCATATTTCACATGCAAAATCACTCCTGAGACCTTTGCAATACAATTAAAAACCATATTACACCTATAAAATCACTCCTAACACCTTTGCAATACAATTAAAAACCATATTACATATATAAAATCACTCCTGAGACCCTAGCAATACAATTAAAAACCATATTTCACATGCAAAATCACTCCTGAGACCTTTGCGATACAATTAAAAACCATATTACACCTATAAAATCACTCCTAACACCTTTGTGATACAATTAAAAACCATATTACATATACAAAAATCACTCCTGACACCCTAGCAATACAATTAAAAACCATATTTCTCATGCAAAATCACTCCTGGGACCCTTGTGATACAATTAAAAACCATATTACACCTATAAAATTACTCCTAACACCTTTGCGATACAATTTAAAACCATATTACATATATAAAATCACACCTGAAACTCTAGCAATACAATTAAAAACCATATTTCACATGCAAAATCACTCCTAAGACCTTTGTGATACAATTAAAAACCTTTTCACACCTATAAAATCACTCCTTACACCTTTGCCATACAATTAAAAATCATATTACATATAGAAAAATTTCATATGTGTTTATAAAATTTGGAGAGTGTTCAAATAAATCATATTTATTTGTACAACCTGAATATTGTAGATGACAAAATAGAGGAAGAAAGTATTTCATATTGTTTATGTTTATATTTAATTTAAAACATGTTCATGATTTTATTGAATTTATAGTTTTAAAATAAATTCACTTTATTTGACATTTTAATGTTGAGGTTATTTTAATTTGATAACAGAATGTAGTATTTTCTATCAGACTAACAAAGTGTAAACTATTTTCTTTTACGAATGCTGACGAACGAATGAACCTTTATTTTTACCTGTACTGCGCATGCGGACGAACGAACGAACGTTTTTTATTTACTTCTT
Source organism: Limnoperna fortunei (assembly GCA_944474755.1). Lineage (NCBI taxonomy): Eukaryota > Metazoa > Mollusca > Bivalvia > Mytilida > Modiolidae > Limnoperna > Limnoperna fortunei. The sequence continues at coordinate 17,853,825 of OX104121.1, read as the reverse complement.
TTGCGCATGCGGACGAACGAACAAACGAACGGATGAACGGATGGACGAACGAAAAACGATATACGTACGAACGGAAAACGAAAAACGAACACATAAATGGGAACGTTTTACGTTTCAAGGGGTGTACGAAGAAATGAAGGTTGGATAGTTATTTTATTTTTTTTAGTTTTTGAGCCAATTGCAAATTCAACATGGCTTACAGGGCCACTTATGTGTTCTAATTGGCTGAAATTTAAAAAAATCTTCTTACATACCACATGGCAGATTGATTTGAAATATTGGCTGCCATATTGAAACAGTTTGATATAGGACCCTATGGGAAAACCATACAGGTTCTTCTTCAAAATTGATTAACACAATTAAACCAAATAATGCAGAAGTGAATCTTGGATAATAATCTTATTATTTTGAGTTTTTGAGCCAATAGGAAATTCAACCTGGCTGCCAGAGCTGCAAATGCGTTCTGATTGCCTGAAATGTGTTTTCTCACAAACTGCTTGGCAGAAGGATATGTGATATTGTAGAAATGTACCTCAGATTGTCTTCTACTAATTTTTCTAGTTTTCTGCTTCCATCCAAACTACAATATTGCTGCCACCATGGGACATCACTTAACATAGTAAACTATGAGGAAAACATAAAATGCCTTCTTCTAAGAAATGTCTTACAAATTGCTGCTGGTTGGAAACTCAACATGGTAACATTTATAGAAACAGCATCTGTACATAAACTCTTTCGCATTTAATATTAAAAAGTCATGTCTCTTAAAAAGTTATTTGTAAGTCGGGTGAGCGATACAGGGTCTCCAGTATAATTTTTCAGACAGGAAAGGCTGAAGTTGTAACAGAAGATGCAGTAACTGCTATAAAGAAGGCAGCCAAGTGGGCCCAGTCTGGACTGGTTATCTCTACTGGTCCCCCTGTTGATATGACTCCACCAGAGGCTACCAATGGGGATAAAAAGAAACTAAATTCTGTGACTGTATGTAGAGAGAAAAATAATGACCTTGCCAGGTGAGAAAGTTATTTAATGTACGTTGGTGAACAATTTTCTGTTGACACAAAGATTTCCTTTCCTGGAGTTTATTAATGGATTTTTGTCTATGTTTAATGAAAGATTAGACCTTGATTGGTATAATTAAATCCAGTCAACAAACATCAATAGCGAAATCTTCAAAACATCTATAATGAAATGAGAATGGTTGATCTTATCTTCTCACTTTCCAAGCGGATTGATTGGAAGTTTGCTTTATGTCCAGCGAGCAGTATTTCAGCTATATTCAGGACTAGAAAGAGTTAACAAACAATAAATCAATTCCGGAAAGATGGATCAAAAAAAAATTTAATGCCACTGGAAAAGTATGTGGAGGGTAGAAAATTTAGCTTTTTGTAACAATTTCAAAAAGCCTACTCTTCTACCAAAGGGGCCTTTATAGTGCAAGGAGCGTTGCAGTATCCAAACATGTTACCTACTGTGGTCTATACCCCTAATGAGAGGGTATCACCTATCCACCCCCACCGAGGGATGCGTTGTGCAGATCTGTGGGTAGAGCACTTTAAAAATTCACAATATGGTCCCAGCTTTCCAAGTGAAAAACCTTCCTGTTATTAGTCTTTTTCTCATCAATACTTTCCACTTTCAAAGTGGAAAACCATAACCAAATGTTGAATATGTAAAAACATCGCTTGATACTATCCAGGTCTGATTCACTATGACTAATTTGAAATTGTGTTACTAATTTTACATCGTGTTCAAAAACTATTCCTATATCAATACAGAGTTGTTGGTTAGTGCAATGAAGGGTTTTTATATTTGTTTAATTATTATCTTCATTGATCTGTTGTTTCCAAAAAGAAGGATTTCTGATGTTTGGGTATATTATCTTATTATTATATCTTATTATATTTGAGAATTAGTTTAATTTTTTTAGAACGGATCCTGTGCGACCATTTATAAGTGGACATGTGGCAAACAGTATGGCAGGAGAAGTGATCGCTTTACTACATGGTCTTTTGACTGCACCTGAATCCCACACAGCCCACTCCTGGGCAGACGCTGTACAAAGGGTAATGTTTATCTGTACAATGAGGCAAACAGCTGTTCACACATTATGTGAAGCTTATTCATTAATAATTTGTAAAAAACAGAAAAAATGAAATATTTACTAAAATATTAAAAGCAAAATGTTCCCTAAGCCAAGCATATCTTTAGAAATGTGAAGGATGAGGGACATTCTTAGAGCCTGAGGCTAAAAAAGTAATTACTTAGCTTTGCTTCCCTGTGAGCAGTAGAGCGTTTAATTGTAATCTTAGACCATGCTGGTCATTTTACATAACAGTGCAAGATAATACAACAGAAGCAAAGTTTATATAATGTTCTACAAAATTTCTGTGATAAAATTTAGAAAATGTCCTGGCAGAGGACCAATTAGCCGTTGACATTATATGCCTAACAAAACAGAATTAAAGGCTGTAGATGCAGTAGTACCTTGAAAGGAATGTGCCTTAAAATAATCAATGTTAATAGCGGCACTACACAAAACTGTTTAAGTCCATCTTGCTAATTTTCTAGTTGTAACACTGAAAAGTGACAAATGAATTGATGTTTTTCTAACACTTTTTGGTACTTTTAATGTAAGCTAATAATGTTTTATTAACACATAACTCTGGTTTACTAAACTTCTTCAACACTACATTTGGCTGTCTGACTCCAGGTTTTTAAGTTTTGATTAAATCTCTTTTTTTTGAAAAATGAAAACTTCTTTGTCCAGAAAAGAAGCATACTGTAAATCCAAAGCTGACAGAGTTTGTGCCATGGCAGCTGCCATCAAAACAACTAAAGCAGTCAACTTAAGTGTTTAATTTTTCATACATAAATCTTACAGTTACCCCCCCATTTGCATAAAATTATGTTTCCAAGAGAAACTATCTTGTCAACCTTTTCCTCTATCAAAAGCACAATACAGTCAATGAGGAAACCAAAGAAAACAGCGCTTTTTGTTGGAATCAAAACAGACTTCTTATAATTGATTTTAAAACCTAGTTCTTCAATAATTTGAACAATTGTATTCTATGCTTTTATCAAAGTCTTGACTCATACTAAGAGATTCATCAATGCAATATATATATATATATATATATATATATATATATATATATATATATATATAAAATCTAAAGAAGCTACCAACCAATACACTTACTAAGTATCGGATCGCCAATATGACGATACAGCATAAACAAAAAAATAATATATAAGTCTAGAGAATTATGCAACGATACAAATTTAAAGATGTTTCTACTAAAAAATGATTCTATTAATAAATATAACAAAATTTTCGACCAACTGATGGCCTTCTTCAGTGTCCACTGAAGAAGGCCATCAGTTGGTCGAAAATTTTGTTATATTTATTAATAGAATCATTTTTTAGTAGAAACATCTTTAAATTTGTATCGTTGCATAATTCTCTAGACTTATATATATATATATATATATAAAGGGTCTAAAAGAATGCTGCTGAACCAGTACACTTATTTAGTATCGGATCGACAAACATGACGATACAGCATAAACAAAAAATAATAATATACAAGTCTAGAAGATTATGCAACGATACATATGACGGTGTTTCTTGTCATAAATTTAGACACAGACTGACCAACGAATGGCCTTAGTCATTGAGTGTCAATATAAATAAATAACGTAAACAATCATAACATATTCATCTTAAACTTTCTCATTTTAAATGAACCCAAAACTTTTTTAATACTTGCTTCTCAGTCCGCTAACCGGGGACGTGCCGTGCTGTTACTTGGCTTTGCTCAAATATTCCAACAAGATGTAATCAAAATTATCAAAGTGACAAATTCATTAAAATGAGAAAGTTTAAGATGAATATGTTATGATTGTTTACGTTATTTATTTATATTGACACTCAATGACTAAGGCCATTCGTTGGTCAGTCTGTGTCTAAATTTATGACAAGAAACACCGTCATATGTATCGTTGCATAATCTTCTAGACTTGTATATTATTATTTTTTGTTTATGCTGTATCGTCATGTTTGTCGATCTGATACTAAATAAGTGTACTGGTTCATCAGCATTCTTTTAGACCCTTTATATATATATATATATATATATATATATATATATATATATATATATATCAGGGGTCCGGAAGTTTTCCCTGCCCATTTCGGTCATTTTTCCCCCTAAGAAGTTACCATATTTGGTAGTGAATAATTTAGTCTGGGGTCGTTTCGTACCGAAACTTGTTTGCACGTCGGTCGTTTCGCCACGATAGTGTGAGTAAGCGAAAATATATGTAGAGATACAATTTCCTGCCTAAAAAATCTTTATTGTAAGATGACATGTTGTCTTTGCAACAAAATAATGGCAAACAACGTTGTTTTGATGAATATCCCGGCGAGTTTTTCATTTACCGGAAATAGGAAGTTGTCACCTATAATTGCAACAAGTTCGGCCAGAATTTAATTTATGCGTTAATCTGCGATGGATTCTTTTAACAAGTTTTTTATAATTAAATGAATAATCATTTTTGTTCTCATTATTTTCAAGGAATTTTTCTTCAAATTGGTTTTCTTTTGATTTATGTAACGTTTAGTTACATTGGCGCTTGCGTAGTGTACAATTTTGACCGCACGTGTTTTTCATTAAAGTTGCGTGTACCACTAATACTGTAAAGTTGTCTTTTTTTCTTATAAATGTGAAATAGAAACAATCTATTATATTCAATCTCTGTATATTCAAAATGTTGTTGCAATAGTATGTTTACGATATGGATGAAACAGATCGGTCACCACCTGTTTACCTATTACGTAATCACCGGTCGGTGGTCAATAAACACATGTCAGTGACAGGAAATAGCCTTAGGGTTGATTTTTTAATACAAATATTTCTAGAAGAAATTAAAGGGATTAAGTCCAACAAGTGATTATTATACAATATTACTTTTTTGATGTCCGATTTGAGCAAATCGTTGTCGGTCATTTTAGTATAAATTTCGGTCATGTCCGGCAAATATGACCGTTTCCGGACCCTTGATATATATATATATATATATATATATATATATATATATATATATATATATATATATAAAGTCTAAATGGTTTATTATAGATTGATATTGACACTGAAGGCCATCAGTTGGTTGAAAATTTTGTCATATTTATTAATATAATTATTTTATAATAGAATCATATTTATATTTTTATCGTTGCATAATTCTCTAGACTTATATATACATATATATATATCTTAATTATGCCTCGTTTTCACTGGGGCCTCGTGGCGGAGTGGATAAGGTAGTTAATTTACTATTGATCATGTGGTCTGTCAACACTGAGGTTGTGGGTTCGAGTCTCACTGCAGGCAGGGTGCAGTTGACTCCAATCTTTATTGACAAGGATTGCCAGTTTTCCTACTGAAGGTCAGGGATTTTCTCTTGGTACTCCAGCTTCCTCCCCAATTAAAACAAGATGCCATGATTTTGATGAAAAATTGCTGAAAGTGGCAACCAGACAAACAACCAAAATATGTCTAGTTTTCGACAATTCATACACATGCTTCAAAATTTGTATGAAAAGCGAAACCAAACAAAGAACTTCAAATGAAAAACTCTTCCCATTCCAGGAAAAACACACATTTTTCTTGTAATCATCATGAATACTTAAACTAAAGTAGACATCACACAATCTCTGAATTTTAGATAATAATTTTTCATTATAAGATCCAGAGTGAAAGGAATATTCTCTTGTTTAAAATGTTGATATTTCATAAATTGATTTATTATTTTAAATTTATTACATGTCTCAAAGATCAATCTTTTTTGGGTACCAATACTGTTGATACTTTTTTTGCCTTTCTCTTGAAAATGATGTTTCAGGAAAAAACCACTATTATTTGGAAAAACACTGCAGTTTATTTTATAACCATTTTTTTTAATATCCATAGATCAGAGGTGATTTTTAACCACTGTTCATAGTTAAGTTTTCTCACCTTATCAAATGATTTGTTTGTTTGTTTGAATGGTGTTTTAACGCCACTATCAGCAATTTTTCAGCTATATCATGGCGTCCAGTTTTTATTGAGGGAGGAAGCCGGAGTACCCGGAGAGAACCCCGACCTGTGGTAGGAAAACTGGCAATCCTTGTCAATTAAGATAGAAGTCGAGTACACCCTGCCTGCAGTGAGAATCAAACCCGCAATCTCAGTGTTGACAGACCACGTGATCAATAGTAGACCAACTACCTTAACCACTGGGCCACAAAGGCCCCTCCTTATCAAATGAAGAATCTGTCATTGGAATTGAGTCGGAAACTGTCCCCTCTTAGGGGCTTGCCCTCTTAGCAGCTGTCTCCCTCGACTCCTCATTGGAGTATGGTAACGTAAGCCTTGTCTGAATGCAGGTCCTTTTGAGTTTATAGCATCTCTCTTGTTAAACCCATAGTTTCTGCCACCTATACCAACATATTTAAACTTTGGATTACCAATAGAAATCTTGGTATTATCACCGAGTTCCTTCATCCTTTTCATGCAATCTGTTCCAAAAAGTGATGAATCCAGAGGAGTGTCCTGATTACAAATAAGTGTGAATTAATCATTCAAAAAAGGCCTCAAAGCACTACATATTTTCATAGAAGGACCAAACAAGCAATTGCCTAGCAGACAAATTAAGTCAGAAATAAGACTCCTGGTTTTAGCAAGGTCCAAAGAATCTCTGCTTTGACAGCATTCCTCTGCCAATAGTATGATTGGAATCAAACTGGAAACCAACGATTTTGAATATCTTGCATTTGAATTTCAGAAGTATGTGCGGTTTGCACAAAGAATTCCATATTTCCTTATTATCTTTGGGAACACATAAATTGTCACAGTTTTCAGGCCTAACATATTTCTCACTGATGTTATCTTTGTTAGATTTTATTATTACTGCAGCATTTAATGTCTTCGTAGCCCTGAAGAAATCTCGGGACTTTCTACCGTTTGTAATTGAGGAATTGACCATCAATTAAATCTGACTCTATACCCAGTGGTTTTGAATGGGTCAAAAGATGTGTTACCATCATCTCTGCACTTCTGAGGGTTTGAGCATTAACAAATGGGTCAATATCAAAGTCTTCCGTTATCATCTAAATTTAGGTTGAGAGACAAAATTGGTTGAACATTTGCATTATCCCTCTCAATATGAGATGATGAGCAAGTAACAGTTTCACACCTAAACACAGACTTTGCACTAGCTCTTGTCTTCTAGGTTCATCTTTTTTACACTCTTTATTATAATGTAAAAAATCATTTAAATTACAGCCTGATTCATCACACAGGCTTAAATTTGAATCTCCTTCATATTCAATTTGTAAAACATTGTGTTCATTTATCATAAAAATGCATAATATGTATACCTGTACAGGTAAACAAATCAGAACATTGGGTTATACAGTCAAACCTCGATAAGTCGAAGTTTGTGGGACCGTAAAAAATATATCGAGTTATCCGAAGTTCGAGTCAACCGAGTTAAGGTTGTGACGTCATTTTCGTTATGTGATGTTTAATCTAAGGGTATTTCTTTCGTGTATATTGGTTTTGAACTTCGGTGTCATTTGTATTTGTAGCGTGCGAAATATCAAGTATTTTTGCTATATATCCATTCAAATATATTGACAATAATTAATAAATAGTGTAATCAAATTAAAAAACTTTATTACGAAATTACGGAAAAACATTTAAAGAAAACACTTATCAACTTACAGTTCTAAAGAACTAATTAAACAATACAGATTTTTTTTTTTACGTAATTGACAACAACACATAAGTAAACAAACAACAGAAGGTCTTTAAAGAAACGAAACTCAACAACATAATAATAAATTATACCATTGATCAGATGAAAAGAAATTTTCAATAATAATCATTTTTAATTAAACATGGCAAAATAATTCGTTCAGTAATTAGCGGATCAGCAATTAACCTTAGTAATGCATGTACTGCGGTAGGATTATCAATTGGTTTTATTAAATTGCCAATTCAAATTGTAATAGCCAATCAAAAATCATGTTTACTGTTTGACAGGTGTGTAAAATAAACAGACACGAATTAAGTAACAATACAAATAAAATCGTTAGTTTTGACACTTGATATCGAGAGAAAACTTAACTTCGAGACAACGAGGTTAAAATTACACTAATTAGTATTGTACAAAAATCCATCGAGTTAAGCGAAATATTGAAACAACCAAAATCGACACATCCAAGGAAAAAAATCATTGTTGATATGGGAAAATTGCCGGGACTTAAAAATGATATCGACATAACCGAGGTATCGAGTAAACCAAGTTTGAGACAACGAGGTTCGACTGTAGTATAATAGAATGATGTAAAAACTCCACAATTTTGTCAATGTCTGATTTATAGAATATTAAATTAAATGAGTACAGAACATGTCTGTATATCTCACAAATGAACAGAAAGTATATAAATAAGCTTCGACAACATAGTCAACAAAAAAATATTTCAAGGTCAATAATTAGCACAGATTATATACTGGGTGTTAGGTCAAGGTTATTACATATAGTTTGTTTCTTTCAAAAGAGATTACATTAAACTCTACCCCTCAAAGGGAAGGAAAGCCAAATCCTTAAAACTTAACCAATATTTGTATAGAGCACATCAAAAATTAATCATAGATGTTAGTTTACAGTATATTGATGTTTCTTTTTTACAGGTTTTAAATAATGCTTTGTCTTGTCTCCCATTATTGCTGACATCCATAGAAAGCCTAAGTTCACCTCGATGTAATAGTAAACAGCTGCTGTTTATGGCTAAGTTGGGAAATGCTGCTCTGTGTTCACTCGGAGGTTTTAAAGAAATAATAAAACCTGGATGTGATGTGAGGGTAAGTGTAACTACCAAGTGTAACAGGTGTTAGGTTAGTGTTACTACAGTCTGGTACAGGTGTTAGGGTAAGTGTTACTACAGTCTTGTACAGGTGTTAGGGTAAGTGTTACTACAGTCTCCTACAGGTGTTAGGGTAAGTGTTACTACAGTCTGGTACAGATGTTAGGGTAAGTGTTACTACAGTCTGGTACAGGTGTTAGGGTAAGTGTTTTTACAGTCTGGTACAGGTGTTAGGGCAAGTGTTACTACAGTCTGGTACAGGTGTTAGGGTAAGTGTTTTTACAGTCTGGTACAGGTGTTAGGGCAAATGTTACTACAGTGTGGTACAGGTGTTGGGGCAAGTGTTACTACAGTCTGGTACAGATGTTAGTGTAAGTGTTACTACAGTCTGGTACAGGTGTTAGGGTAAGTGTTACTACAGTCTGGTACAGGTGTTAGGGTAAGTGTTACTACAGTCTGGTACAGGTGTTAGGGTAAGTGTTTTTACAGTCTGGTACAGATGTTAGGGCAAGTGTTACTACAGTCTGGTACAGGTGTTAGGGTAAGTGTTTTTACAGTCTGGTACAGGTGTTAGGGCAAATGTTACTACAGTGTGGTACAGGTGTTGGGGCAAGTGTTACTACAGTCTGGTACAGATGTTAGTGTAAGTGTTACTACAGTCTGGTACAGGTGTTAGGGTTAGTGTTACTACAGTCTGGTACAGGTGTTAGGGTAAGTGTTACTACAGTCTGGTACAGGTGTTAGGGTAAGTGTTTTTACAGTCTGGTACAGATGTTAGGGCAAGTGTTACTACAGTCTGGTACAGGTGTTAGGGTAAGTGTTTTTACAGTCTGGTACAGGTGTTAGGGCAAATGTTACTACAGTGTGGTACAGGTGTTGGGGCAAGTGTTACTACAGTCTGGTACAGATGTTAGTGTAAGTGTTACTACAGTCTGGTACAGGTGTTAGGGTAAGTGTTACTACAGTCTGGTACAGGTGTTAGGGTAAGTGTTACTACAGTCTGGTACAGGTGTTAGGGTAATTGTTACTACAGGGTGGTACAGGTGTTAGTGTAAGTGTTACTACAGTCTGGTACAGGTGTTAGGGTAAGTGTTTTTACAGTCTGGTACAGGTGTTAGGGCAAATGTTACTACAGTGTGGTACAGGTGTTGGGGCAAGTGTTACTACAGTGTGGTACAGGTGTTAGGGTAATTGTTACAACAGTCTGGTACAGGTGTTAAGGTAAGTGTTACTACAGTCTGGTACAGATGTTAGTGTAAGTGTTACTACAGTCTGGTACAGGTGTTAGGGTAAGTGTTACTACAGTCTGGTACAGGTGTTAGGGTAAGTGTTACTACAGTCTGGTACAGGTGTTAGGGTAAGTGTTACTACAGTCTGGTACAGGTGTTAGGGTAATTGTTACTACAGGGTGGTGCAGGTGTTAGTGTAAGTGTTACTACAGTCTGGTACAGGTGTTGGGGCAAGTGTTACTACAGTGTGGTACAGGTGTTAGGGTAAGTGTTACTACAGTCTGGTACAGGTGTTAGGGTAATTGTTACTACAGGGTGGTACAGGTGTTAGGGTAAGTGTTACTACAGGGTGGTACAGGTGTTAGTGTAAGTGTTACTACAGTCTGGTACAGGTGTTGGGGCAAGTGTTACTACAGTGTGGTACAGGTGTTAGGGTAAGTGTTACTACAGTCTGGTACAGGTGTTAGGGTAATTGTTACTACAGGGTGGTACAGGTGTTAGGGTAAGTGTTACTACAGGGTGGTACAGGTGTTAGGGTAAGTGTTACTACAGTCTGGTACAGATGTTAGTGTAAGTGTTACTACAGTCTGGTACAGATGTTAGGTTAAGTGTTACTACAGTCTGGTACAGATGTTAGGGCAAGTGTTACTACAGTCTGGTACAGGTGTTAGGGTAAGTGTTACTACAGTCTGGTACAGATGTTAGGGTAAGTGTTACTACAGTCTGGTACAGGTGTTAGGGTAAGTGTTACTACAGTCTGGTACAGGTGTTAGGTTAAGTGTTACTACAGTCTGGTACAGATGTTAGGGCAAGTGTTACTACAGTCTGGTACAGGTGTTAGGGTAATTGTTACTACAGGGTGGTACAGGTGTTAGGGTAAGTGTTACTACAGGGTGGTACAGGTGTTAGGGTAAGTGTTACTACAGTCTGGTACAGATGTTAGTGTAAGTGTTTTTACAGTCTGGTACAGGTGTTAGGGCAAATGTTACTACAGTGTGGTACAGGTGTTAGGGTAAGTGTTACTACAGGGTGGTACAGATGTTAGTGTAAGTGTTACTACAGTCTGGTACAGGTGTTAGGGTAAGTGTTTTTACAGTCTGGTACAGGTGTTAGGGCAAATGTTACTACAGTGTGGTACAGGTGTTGGGGCAAGTGTTACTACAGTCTGGTACAGATGTTAGTGTAAGTGTTACTACAGTCTGGTACAGGTGTTAGGGTAAGTGTTACTACAGTCTGGTACAGGTGTTAGGGTAAGTGTTACTACAGTCTGGTACAGGTGTTAGGGTAATTGTTACTACAGGGTGGTACAGGTGTTAGTGTAAGTGTTACTACAGTCTGGTACAGGTGTTAGGGTAAGTGTTTTTACAGTCTGGTACAGGTGTTAGGGCAAATGTTACTACAGTGTGGTACAGGTGTTGGGGCAAGTGTTACTACAGTGTGGTACAGGTGTTAGGGTAATTGTTACAACAGTCTGGTACAGGTGTTAAGGTAAGTGTTACTACAGTCTGGTACAGATGTTAGTGTAAGTGTTACTACAGTCTGGTACAGGTGTTAGGGTAGGTGTTACTACAGTCTGGTACAGGTGTTAGGGTAAGTGTTACTACAGTCTGGTACAGGTGTTAGTGGGGCCTCGGTGGCCGAGTGGTCAAGGTAGTTCGTCTACTATTGATCACGTGGTCTGTCAACACTGAGATTGCGGGTTCGATTCTCACTGCAGGCAGGGTGTACTCGACTCCAATCTTAATTGACAAGGATTGCCAGTTTTCCTACCGCAGGTCGGGGGTTCTCTCCGGGTACTCCGGCTTCCTCCCCCAATAAAAACTGGACGCCATGAAATAGCTGAAAAATTGCTGAAAGTGGCGTTAAAACACCATTCAAACAATTCAAACAGGTGTTAGGGTAAGTGTTACTACAGTCTGGTACAGGTGTTAGGGCAAGTGTTACTACAGTCTGGTACAGGTGTTAGGGTAAGTGTTACTACAGTCTGGTACAGGTGTTAGGGTAAGTGTTACTACAGGGTGGTACAGGTGTTAGGGCAAGTGTTACTACAGTCTGGTACAGGTGTTAAGGTAAGTGTTACTACAGTCTGGTACAGGTGTTAGGGTAAGTGTTACTACAGTCTGGTACAGGTGTTAGGGTAAGTGTTACTACAGTCTGGTACAGGTGTTAAGGTAAGTGTTACTACAGTCTGGTACAGGTGTTAGGGTAAGTGTTACTACAGTCTGGTACAGGTGTTAGGGTAAGTGTTACTACAGTGTGGTACAGGTGTTGGGGCAAGTGTTACTACAGTCTGGTACAGGTGTTAGTGTAATTGTGACAACAGTCTGGTACAGGTGTTAGGGTAAGTGTTACTACAGTTTGGTACAGATGTTAGTGTAATTGTTACAACAGTTTGGTACAGGTGTTAGGGTAAGTGTTAATACAGTGTGGTACAGGTGTTAGGGTAAGTGTTACTACAGTCTGGTACAGGTGTTAGGGTAAGTGTTACTACAGTCTCGTACAGGTGTTAGGGTAAGTGTTACTACAGTCTGGTACAGGTGTTAGGGTAAGTGTTACTACAGTCTGGTACAGATGTTAGGGTAAGTGTTACTACAGTCTGGTACAGGTGTTAGGGTAAGTGTTACTACAGGGTGGTACAGGTGTTAGGGTAAGTGTTACTACAGTCTGGTACAGATGTTAGGGTAAGTGTTAGTACAGTGTGGTACAGGTGTTAGGGTAAGTGTTACTACAGTCTGGTACAGATGTTAGGGTAAGTGTTAGTACAGTGTGGTACAGGTGTTAGGGTAAGTGTTAGTACAGTGTGGTACAGATGTTAGGGTAAGTGTTAGTACAGTGTGGTACAGGTGTTAGAGTAATTGAGTCATACATCATACAGTTGATATTGTATCTAAAGATTTATGGAAATTTTAGTAACCATTTTTTAATTCTTTTGTGGTGGTAAGATTATTCTATTTTCAGTGTCTGTTTACTTTTAGGTGACGGGATCAGGAATACACAACACAAAAGGTACAGTTGTGAGTGTATCTGAACAGACAGGACAGGTTACTGTACAGATGGCCTCTGACCAAGATTTATCACCAAGATTCAGTGATATTATACAAGTTCCTATTACAAGATTGGAACCTATTAGGAATAAGGTAAGGGTATTGCTTTAGAATAAAAGATAGATTTTTATATGGCCTTATGTGACGGATATGTTACAATATACAAATGTCAGTCCATCCGTTACATAGTACCTTAAGAATGCCTTCACAGATTATCTTTAAACTAGACACAGTTAGCTCCATAAAATTCTGATTTTATACTACTTTGTAAATGACAAAGGTGGGAAGTCATATAAACACTTGCATCAATTTTGTTTAAGGAATTGTTTATTTTGATAGATGTGAGTTTTCTTTCCTGTTTGGTAAAATTCTGTTGGTTTTTTTGGATTTAGAGTCTTTGTTCGTGAAAAAATGTGGGATTTTTTAGTTTTCAGACTTTAACTCGAGAAAGCTTTCATCAAGTTTCTTTGAATTCTGAAATTTTATATTGATATATGTGATTGTGTCCAGGGATAAAACATAACAGTCGCCCAGTTGCCAATGCGAGTAGAATTTCTGTTGGGCGACCAAATGCCCATGTCTAAATCGCCCAGTTGGTGAATGTAAAACTGTGCAGTAGGATGCACCGACCAAAGAACGCTAAGACACATTTTGCGTTTACATTTCATGTTTTGTCCCTTAAAAATGTTGTTACTAGAAATATTTAACGTGTGTATGATATTTGGTGAAATGGCGTAATTATAATCCAGATCAAGAATAGATAGAACAATTTAATTGACATTTTGGTCAAGAATCATCTTGAAATATTTTACGTGACATTTTTTATGCCCCCGCGACGACATGTCGGGGGCATTAAGTTTTACTCATGTCTGTACGTCAGAACGAATTTCTGTCAAGCTTTTCTCAGAAACCATACATGAGAACAATTTGAAATTCAGCAGGATGGTTCAGTATCAAAAGTTGTACGTCCTAAGCGACTTTCAGACCTGTCGGACAACTACTTCCTGTTTGGGACTTCATTTGTACGTAAATACGTCCGTCCGTATGTAGGAATTTCCGTCAAGCTTTTCTCAGAAACCGTACATGAGAACAATTTGAAATTTGGCGGGGTGGTTCAGTATCACAAGTTGTATGTCCTAAGCAACTTTCAGACCTGTTGGACAACTACTTCCTGTTTGGGACTTCATTTAGCAGGGGCATCTGTGTCCCATGGACACATTCTTCGATTTAAAAGGGGAATAATCAAAACCGCCTAAGCTGGTTCCCACTTGAATTAACATTGTCAATACCATGGAGTTAATACTGGCGGAAAACAGTACAAAGCAAATAAAATACCAAATCACCAGGAGTAAATATGATTTCGATTCTGGAGATTTCAAATACGATGTTCCTGTAATTTGGGGAACATTTCTATTCTGTAGATACGTTTTTTTAATTTATTTAAAACTGTTGCAGGCAACACAATTTTAAAGTTCTTAAAAGAAATTAATTTATTTAACAAAATTTAATTTCACTATTAATTGTGAAGATTAATACTTTTTATTGTTTTAAAGGGAAACTTCGCGAAAAAATGAAAATTTGATATGTTATTCTTCAACTAAAAAGAAACACTTTTCCCTCTTGATGTTTTATTATATTTTCAGTGGTTAAGTTTCTGCATTGAATTTACCGTGTAAAAAATGCACACATGGAGGTCCGCCATCTTGTCACTATCTCGTCACTAGATGGCAATACTAGACATCCAAGTACCTTAAAAGTCGTCGTATAATAATAATGTGAAACAGTCAGTAACAGAAGGTTGTACTATAAGACAAGTTTGTGGGTGGAAAGATTACGTTTCGTATTCTTGATCTACATATAAGCAAAAAAAAAAAAAAAAAAAAAAAAACGTAACAAGTAGTTAAAGGGAAACTTCGCGAAAAAATAAAATTAGATATGTTATTCTTCAAATAAAAAGAAATATAATTGCCTTTTGATGTTTTATTGTATTCTTTACCGTTACGCTTCTAGAGTGGATTAAAGGTGGTAAAATTTTGTGTATGGGGGCCGCCATATTGACATTATTTTATCACGTGACTGTGTTTGTGACGTGATAAATGTAATTATCCTGTAAATATGATAAATAATCCAGTTTTAAAATGTGTTTTTCTGCCTTTGCTCTTTGAAGATTATATAAACTGTGGCGATGACTAATGACCTGCTGACAACATAAGATTACCAACAAGACGGACAACATATAAACTTAAATCATACTCATTATCATAGCAAGTTTATAGTTTAAATATCAATTATTTATGAAAAAACATAAAACAAGTACAATAGCACTCTATAGATTGTAGCTACTTCAATCATACATTTGTCATGTTTGTGTGTGCATTGTTAGCATCTGTGGCATTCTTTTCTTTTCTGTCTTACAAATCTTAAATCTAGAATGAAAATGGATGGACATTTTCCTGCATACTTAAAATGGTTATAAGTTAATTTGTTATAAATTCCTAATATTGAAGAATAAATGAACTAAAAATGCCAGAAATGTAGGATTTTGAGTCAAAAAGCTGGTACCTTTGGGAGGAGGTTCCTAAATTCTGAGAGATAATCCATCAGAAATTTTTTCCGCCTGATAATTCTTTAATTAATCTTAATTTCTGGAAACAAAATACATGCGTCCAACAGACTCTAATATCCAATTATGTATGTAGTGATCCAAGGTAGTTAGTAACAATATCAAAACAAGACAATAACTTCTGAATTCATGTACATATAGTATAATCAACAATGTACACATGATCATACGATTGCGCTGAAAAAAGTTGGGCCCTGGATTTTTTCAGACTAGGTGCCCTGCTGGCTACTGCAGGGAAAAAGTTAAGCTCTATCCCTGGTGTCTCAGCAGTGCACATAGAGTAATGCATCTTTGAAGTGCAGAGCTCTTACCTTGAGCTCATGGTGCAGCTGTCTATTTTAACTTTCAATAACAGGTTCAGCCTGCAAATTTAAGTAACACATGTCATAGTATTGATGTAATTTCAGTACAGACTTTAAAGCAATAAAAAATATAATAACATGGTGACAAAATCTGAAATAAGTCATTACGACAGAAATAGAATGTTTCTAAATCAAATTCATAGACATTAATTATACCCCACTTGTTGCAGTATAATGTTTTTGATGGGTACATCAGTCCATCCTCTTCTTGTAAGCACAACTCCTCTTAAACTACTGATCAAATGTTTTGAAACTTCTTAGGAATGATCGAAGGACTCCATATGTAATTGTGCTTATGAACAGGATATTATAGCGATATATTTTTTGTATGATTTATGCCCCTTTGATCTGGGTATTATATTTTTTGTATGATTTATGCCCCTTTGATCTGGGTATTATATTTTTTGTATGATTTATGCCCCTTTGATCTGGGTATTATATTTTTTGTATGATTTATGCCCCTTTGATCTGGGTATTATATTTTTTGTATGATTTATGCCCCTTTGATCTGGGTATTATATTTTTTGTATGATTTATGCCCCTTTGATCTGGGTATTATATTTTTTGTATGATTTATGCCCCTTTGATCTGGGTATTATATTTTTTGTATGATTTATGCCCCTTTGATCTGGGTATTATATTTTTTGTATGATTTATGCCCCTTTGATCTGGGTATTATATTTTTTGTATGATTTATGCCCCTTTGATCTGGGTATTATATTTTTTGTATGATTTATGCCCCTTTGATCTGGGTATTATATTTTTTATTTTGATATAAGGAATCTCTTATCCACTTACACCACTGAATGTAATTTGATGAAACTTTGTCACATAGTGCCATTGTGTATCATATATTTACCATTTTGATGGGAATGACACCTGCTATTATGTAATTGTTTGAGGAATTTTTGTCCTAACTTCCCAGAATAATGAACTTTGTCATTTTTGCAGAAGATGGTACCTATTTTGTGTCATACTCCTACAGTTTACATCCCTGAAACTTTACAGAAGGTTTTCACATGTTCACCTGATATAATGGAATTGTAACCAATTTTCAAGATTTTTTGAAAGTTCATAATTTTTCAGAAAATATGTACAAGATAGTACCTATTTGTGAAGATGTAATTAACTCCTCCAACAGTTTCTACCTAGATGTTTTGAATATTAGAAAGCAGAGGGTATCAATTAGTGAGCATTAATCATAGTTTTGTATTTTTTTTTTAATTTTAGATGTATAAATCACACCATCTTCCAAGTATGGAAGCAGTTGTCATGGCAATTAAATCTATACTCCTACCACAAGATGACAACTTGTCGACATTGCAGAAAACATTCCCACTGACGGGGGATGGAAATTCCATCAATAACATAACATGCAGAGTAGTCTCAGAATTGCAGACAAGAGCATGTATGGTACTGGCATCCTATTTGAATGATGTCAGCTTCTCCAAGGAGTTTATACAACATTGTGGAAGTACCATAGATGTGTTAAAATGTTTAGCTAAGGAATGTAATACCGGAGACAGACTGGCTGTAATTGAAGACCATTGTACACGACTGCGTTTGCTGTATAGAGATTGTGCAAAGCCTCCACCTCCTCCCAGTAAGGTGGACAATAGGATGGTAAGTTGATGTTTATTTCATGTATTTTGACATGAATAAAGTTATTTCAGGTGTAATAGTTTGTGAAATTTGAAATTTCTACATCAGATATTATTTACTTTTGTTGATTGTGTAAAAACCAGTTTGTACACCACATATCTGCCATTAAATTAATTATTACTAGATTATTTCCAGAGTCTTTATTGCCGACAAATTTGTCTTAAAATCATCTTCATTTTAACATTTGGTTTTCAATATCAGTTTAAACCGCAATAGTCAACAAAAGTCATAAATGATTTTAATTAAAATGTTTTCAAATCGCTTGGTTCAGTTCACATTTTGAATTTAAAAACAATGCATATTTGCCAGTTAAAACAAAGCACCATTCATGACATAATTATCTGTAATTTATTTTAATTAGATACCTGTACTAATTTTTCTTTTTTCCACTTCCTTTGTACCTGAAGTTAGTTGTTTCACACAGATGCTCATAATTTTAGTTTGAGTTATTGATAGTGACTTACCACAAATTTACTATCGAAGTGACTTATAAATGTGTTCGAGTCTGGAGAATCAAACATATATTGAAATAAATGAACCGGACTTTAAAAACAGTTCGAGAAATCGGTGGTGTTCGAGCCATCCGACTTCAAGCTACCAAAGTTTTACTGTACATGTAAAATGCAAGGGGCAGAGTAAATATAATCATGTAGGTATACAGTTGAACCTCATTGTCTCCATTGATGTTAAATCGATAGCTCAGTTGTGTTGATATTGTTTTTTAGTCCTAAAATTCTTCCTCAAATGAGTCCATCTCAGTTTTTACACTTAACTTTATGCTTTTTAACTAACCTGACACAGGTCGCCAGCATCGTCGGCTTGGGTAAACTTTTTAGCTCACCTGACCCGAAGGGTCATGTGAGCTATTGCCATCACTTGGCGTCCGTCGTCGTCCGTCGTCGTCGTCGTCGTCGTTAACTTTTCTTCAAAAATCTTCTCCTCAAAAACCACTGAAGGGATTGCTTTGAAACTTTGCATACATCATCAGTAAAATGCCCTCTACCAAGTTTGCCCAAATCATGGCCTCAGACCAACCAACATGGCCGCCATGGCTAAAAATAGAACAGAGGAGTCAAAATACAGTTTTTTGCTTATAGTTCAAAAAGTATAACAGATACAGGAAAATCGAAGAGACCTTCCTTCTTCAGCATCTAAAGCTCTACAAAACACTCCATTGGGTCAAAGTTGTATGATGACTCCTTGTAGGAGTTATTGCCCTTTAATTGTCAAAATTGATGATTTTTGCCATTTTTGCCTCAAAATCTTGAAAATTATTAGAACTAGAGAAAAAGTTAGCATTGCTTAATTGTTCTGCTCTATGAGGGCTACAAAAATGACTTTAGGGTCAAGATTGTCTGATTAACCGTTTAAGAGTTATTCCCCTTGAACTGTTTTTTTTTATCGGTTTTAATTGATTTTTTAAAATCTTCTCCTCTGAAACAACTGAAAGTACTGCTTTGAAACTTTGTACACATCATCTGTCAAATGTCCTCAACCAAGTTTGCACCAACCATGGCTGCAGATTAACCAACCTGGCCACCATGGCTAAAAATTGGAGGGGGGGGGGGCTGTAAAATACAGTTTTTGGCTTATATTTAAAAAAGTGTAACAGATACAGGAAAACCGAAGAGACATGTCTTCATCTGCATCAAAAGCTCTACGAAACACTCCATTGGGTTGAAGTTGTATGATGACTCCTTATAGGAGTTATTGCCCTTTAATTGTCGAAATTGTTGATTTTAGCCATTTTTGCCTCAAAATCTTGAAAATTATTAGAACTAGAGAAAAAGTTAGCATTGCTTAATTGTTCTGCTCTATGAGGGCTACAAAATTGCCTTTAGGGTCAAGATTGTCTGATTAACCGTTTAAGAGTTATTCCCCTTGAACTGTTTATTTTAATCGGTTTTAATTGATTTTTTAAAATCTTCTCCTCTGAAACCACTGAAAGTACTGCTTTGAAATTCTGTACACATCATCCGTCAAATGTCCTTAACCAAGTTTGCACCAACCATGGCTGCAGATTAACCAACATGGCCGCCATGGCTAAAAATAGAATGGAGGGGGGGGGTAAAATACAGTTTTTGGCTTATAGTTCAAAAAGTATAACAGATACAGGAAAACCGAAGAGACATGCCTTCATCAGCATCAAAAGCTCTACGAAACACTCCATTGGGTTGAAGTTGTATGAGGACTCCTTATAGGAGTTATTGCCTTTTAATTGTCAAAATTGATTATTTTTGACATTTTTGCCTTAAAATCTTGAAAATTATTTGAACTAGAGAAAAAGTTAGTATTGCTTAATTGTTCTGCTCTATGAGGGCTACAAAAATGACTTAGGGTCAAGATTGTCTGATGAACCGTTTAGGAATTATTCTCCTTGAACATTTTTTTAATCAATTTTAATTGATTTTAAAAAATCTTCTCCTCTTCAACCCATTAAAGTACTGCTTTGAAACATTGCACACATCATCTTTAGGACGTCCTCTACCAAAATTGTGCAAATCATGACACCTGACTACCTATATAGCTACGTTAGCTTAAAATAGAAAATGGGGGGGGGGGGGAGTCAAGAGAGTTTTCGACTGATAGTTAAAAAAGTATAACAGGTACAGCAAATTTGAAGTGAACCTCCCTTCTCCCTCTAAGCATCAAAAGCTCCTCCTTATAGGAATTATTTCCCTTAAAAGGTCAAAATTAATGATTCTTGCAGAAGTGGTGTTGGGCAATTCCTTATAGCAAAGAAAAGCTGGATAGAAAAGGGTTGTTTGGTTTCAGGTTCAGGTGAGCGATACAGGCTCCTGGGAGCCTCTAGTTTTATTTTAATCTTCTTCTCTGAAACCACTCGGCCAATTAAAACCAACTTGGTCCCAATGTTAATTGGATGGACCTTTACAAAGTTTGTTTCTTATTCTGATTGGAAAACTAATATATGGCCACCCCCATGGGACTTAGTTTTAACATAGGACCCTTTGGGAAAAAAGTTTTAAAAGGCTTCTTCTCCGAAACCATTTAACCAATCAAAACTAAACTTACTACAAATATTCTTTGGATGGTCCTCTGTAAAGTTTATGATTTTAATGCCAATGAGTAATTCAAAATGGCTCTTACAGCAGAACTTAGTTTAACATATGACCATAAGGGAAATAGTTGAAAAAGACTTCTTCTCTGACACCAGTTTAAACTAATGGCATAAAAACACACTAGGAATATAATTTGAATGGTTGTCTATGTTTTTTATGCCATCTGAGATTCAAAATGGTGTCAATCTCGGGATTTTGTTTAACATATGACGAAAACGTTTAAAGTGGCTTCTTTTCTAAAACCAGTTAACCAACTGAAACCTGCTATCAATATTGTTGGGTGGTCCTCTATATAGCTTATGTTTTTTTATGCCAATTGGGAATTGAAAATGGCTGCTACCACAGGACTGAGTTAAACATAGGATCCAATTGAAAAAAAACTTTAAAATGCCTCTTCTCTATATCTGTTTTTAAACAATAGACACAAAACATTGAACAAGTATTGATTGGATAGTCCTCTATAAAGTTTATGATTTTTATGTCAATTGGAAATTCAAAATGGCTGCCTCCTCAGAACTTAGTTAAACACAGGACCCTCTGAAACCGGTTAACCAATGGAAACAAAACTTTGCAGCAATATTGCTTGGATGTCCTATATATAGTTTATCATTTTTATTCTAGTTTGAAATTGAAAATGGTTGCCACCTCAGGACTTACCAGAGCTCCAGATAAGCTGCGTATTTGCGTTATTACGCAATTAAATTTTCATAAAACCCAATTATTTTTATAGCTTTGCATTGCAAAACGCAATATCAAAGGCCTAAAACCAAATCAATTTTTAGAAACATGCTTAATTCACTCACTGAGTGCATAAAATTGTTAAGTGATTGTGTTAATTCATTCAAATAAATACACAAAGTTGCATAATTACCATCCCATTATTTTGCAACGTAACAACTGAGGTATTCCGAATGTAATGTATATTTCATGCAGCATACGGTGCTCCATCCTCAAGTCCCTGTCTTCAAGTGTCCACAGAACCCTGACAAACTTAGCTAGGAAATTCCTGTGCTATAAATCACTATTATGATTGGCTACATCATACATGTGTGTAGCCAATCAAAAGCTCGCTTTCATTCACAACTTGGTTAGGGGATATCCCGATGTTGATTGTAAATAAACCAAACGGATGTGTTGCATTACCATGTGAAAATCAGTGTATTTTGTACGTTAGTGTTAAAAGTTTGTTATTACCGCATTATTTATTAGTTGCGGTACGTTTTCTGTCTGTCTGTCTGTCTGTCTGTCTGTCCCTTGTAAGCGCTTCTCCTCCTAAACCACTTGACAGATTTTGAGGAAGCTTTA
The DNA here is from genome assembly GCA_944474755.1 of Limnoperna fortunei. Taxonomy (NCBI): domain Eukaryota; kingdom Metazoa; phylum Mollusca; class Bivalvia; order Mytilida; family Modiolidae; genus Limnoperna; species Limnoperna fortunei. The sequence continues at coordinate 17,831,603 of OX104121.1, read as the reverse complement.
TTGAAGGAAGTACATCATATGTAGATGTGCATGAAGAATTTTCGTCACTGTCGGATATTATTCAGGGGAGATAATTGGACTTTTAAAATATGGTATTCAGTGTGAGACCACGTAAGCTCAACTCCTCCTAAACCGTTTGACAGATTTTGATGAAACTTTACATGAAAAAGTACATCATATGTAGATGCGCATTAAGAATTTTTGTTGCTGTCGGATATAATTCAGGGGAGATAATTTAACTTGAAGCGAAGTGGGGATATCCCTTTTTGAGCGTGCTCACAGTCCACACTTGTTTAACATAGAAAGCTACAGGATAATCTTAAGAAAGTCTGCTGCTCAGAAGTCAGTGGAGGGACTGTGCTGCTCAGAAGTCGGTGGAGGGACCATGCTGCTCAGAAGTCGGTGGAGGGACCCTGCTGCACGGAAGTCAGTGGAGGGACTGAGCTGCTTGGAAGTCGGTGGAGGGACCCTGCTGCTCGAAAGTCAATGGAGGGACCGTGCTGCTCAGAAGTCAGTGGAGGGACCATGCTGCCTGGAAGTCAGTGTAGGGACTGTGCTGCTCGGAAGTCAGTGGAGGGACCATGCTGCTTAGAAGTCCTTGGAGGGACCATGCTGCTCGGAAGTCAGTGGAGGGACCCTGCTGGTCAGAAGTCAGTGGAGGGACCCTGCTGGTCAGAAGTCAGTGGAGGGACTGTGCTGGTCAGAAGTCATTGGAGGGACTGCTGCTCAGAAGTCAGTGGAGGGACTGTGCTGCTCAGAAGTCAGTGGAGGGACTGTGCTGGTCAGAAGTCAGTGGAGGGACTGTGCTGCTCAGAAGTCGGTGAAGGGACTGTGCTGCTCAGAAGTCAGTGGAGGGACTGTGCTGCTCAGAAGTCAGTGGAGGGACTGTGCTGCTCAGAAGTCAGTGGAGGGACTGTGCTGCTCAGAAGTCAGTGGAGGGACTGTGCTGCTCAGAAGTCAGTGGAGGGACTGTAATACATGAAAGTCAGTGGAGGGATCAAGCTGCTCGAAAGTCTGTTGCTCGGAAGTCAGCAGAAGGACCATGCTGCTCGGCAGTCAGTTGATGATGACAGCTTGGTGTCCTGTTATTTTTTCTAATATATTGTAGACAGTCATTTGATATAAAGTAAAACTAACATTTAACTGTATCATAAGTGTTTTAAAAATGTTTAGTTAAATTTAACCAGACTTCCACACTTGTTTTATAGAGCAAAGAAATGCTGTGGGACCCAAATAGAGTATTTCCACCAGTAAAGACATGTGTTTTTTCCCATTGTTTGACAGGAGTAACATTTCTTGGTGACCCAAACACAGGAAGTGGATTTCCACGGGGAACAATGATTTATGCTAATCAACCTCTTCCACAACAGGTATTTACCTAAGGAAAATAGTTGAATCTTTAACTTGTTTTTTGTTGAATTGAAAGAATTAATTAATATAAAATGTGTTTTTACAAAATTTCTAACCAGATAGTTTTGCTGACTTGTTGAATTGATATACCAGAATAAATGAATCTGATCTCACTTTGGTCGAACTGCGTTAACACTGAATAATTTTGGCCTCTATGACAGAACTGAATTGGATCTCACTTTGGCCTAACTATGACAAAACTGAATTGGATCTCACTTTGGCCTAACTATGACATAACTGAATTGGATCTCTTTTTGGCCTGACAATGACAGAACTGAATTGGAGCTCACTTTGGCCTAACTATGACAAAACTGAATTGGATCTCTTTTTGGCCTGACTATGACAGAACTGAATTGGATCTCACTTTGGCCTGACTACGACAGAACTGAATTGGATCTCACTTTGGCCTGACTATGACAGAACTGAATTGGATCTCACTTTGGCCTGACTATGACAGAACTGAATTGGAGCTCACTTTGGCCTGACTATGACAGAACTGAATTGGATCTCACTTTGGCCTGACTATGACAGAACTGAATTGGAGCTCACTTTGGCCTAACTATGACAAAACTGAATTGGATCTCTTTTTGGCCTGACTATGACAGAACTGAATTGGAGCTCACTTTGGCCTAACTATGACAAAACTGAATTGGATCTCTTTTTGGCCTGACTATGACAGAACTGAATTGGATCTCACTTTGGCCTGACTATGACAGAACTGAATTGGATCTCACTTTGGCCTGACTATGACAGAACTGAATCGTAGCTCATTTTGGACTACAACAACATTCACTCATTTTAGCTGATTCTTATTTTGACATGTGTACCTGTATTTTTTGTATCAGGCACCATCATTTTACTGGGAGCTAGAGATTTTGTCTTTTGGTGATAGTCAGGATGAAAGCTCAGCTGTTATATCCTTTGGTTTTGCACCTTCGGCTGATAAGAAAGATGGAGCATGGACCAACCCTGTTGGAACTTGTCTTTTTCTCAAGTAAGTATACTTATACTATAAAAAAGACATAACATGTGGACATGTTTTCATGCCTTTTCAAATTTAGATTAATTATATAAGTAATAACAGCACTTTTGAAAAGCATTTGCTAAGGTTACAGGTCTTCTTGACTTATTTGAAGTCTGGCTACTGTATTACAGGAGTAGGTCTGCCTAACGTGTCTGCTCTGGTTACCTGATTACAACGGTTGGTCTTCCTTAGAAATTGTACTCTGGTTACCTGAATTGAAATGTGAATGCCATTAAGACTTATTACTCACAGAAATCTTCTTGGGGAAAATTTGTTTGAAATGAATGCAGTTAACATAGTTATTTGTTGTAACTTACCAGTGGACAGAGACATATTTATGATGATTTGTATTGTAATGACTTACAGGAATGTATGTATCTATCTGTGGTAGCTGCTGAAACACTTTGTTATTGCCATTTTATAAATGCACATAGATCCTATTTTTCCATAGCTGAACATTTTAGCTGAAGCAATATTTAAACAGCTTGTTGACTATTTCCCAATAATTATTCCACTTCATTTTAGTAATGGAAAGTCTGTACATTATAATGGAGCTAGTCTTCTCCAATGGAGAAGTGTTCGTCTGGATGTCACCTTTAATGCTGGAGATATTGCTGGAATAGGATGGGAGAGAACAGGGGATTCCACCGCACAAGGTCAAATACCTAAAGGTCGGGTGTACTTTACCTACAGAGGCAGGTTACTAAGTGCATACATGGAAGATGTGTCTGGTGGATTGTTTCCTGTTGTACACATACAGAAAAAGGTTAACTATCCTAATTATAATCCAATAAATACAGGTTACAGGGATATCATACAGGTAGATCTTAAAGAGTAGAAGTGCAGTGTACCATAACCACCCCTAGGGAATAGTATATTGTGATATATTGCCCAGCCTTAGAGAGAGTACTACTCTATCAATAATACTTTAGATTACATTACTAGTCATTCAATCAGTTTTCTAAACCATTTCAATATTTTTACCCTTCTGTTATGGTTTTAATGGGCCGAGTATTATTATTTTTTTAATCATTTTAATCATTTTAGTAAATATTTAATATTTTAACCTAATCAGTAGTTTTTTTTTATTTATTTTTTTTCCTAATTGTAAGAGCTTTTTATGGATGTTTTTTTTTATCTTAACAGTTTTAAACATATTAATGATCTAAATAATAATCTTTAAATTTTTTTATGTTTTTTTATTTCTTATTGAAACATTGTTCTAAAGTATTCCCCTGTCCCCTAAACTTTCTAATGTATTACTTTGTCTCACCATTTCTTTTGAAATGCCTGCACAGTGTACTAAGTCAGGACCATTGCTGTAGTTGCTATATTTTTTGGTTGTTGGTTGTCAAGTTTGCTGTTTCTTCGACATTGCTTTGTGGATTGTCTTTTTTGACAGTTTCCTTGGTGTTCGGCATTTTGTTATTTCCTTCATTTCTTATGGGGGCCTCGGTGGCCGAGTGGTTAAGGTAGTTTGTCTACTATTGATCACCTGGTCTGTCAACACTGAGGTTGAGGGTTTGAGTCTCGCTGTGGGCAGGGTGCACACGACTCCAATCTTAATTGACAAGGATTGCCAGTTTTCCTAGCGCAGGTCGGGGGTTTTCTCCGGGTACTCCGGCTTCCTCCCCTAAAAAAAACTGGATGACATGATACAGCTGAAAAATTGCTGAAAGTGGCGTTAAACAAATATCAAACAAACAAACATTTCTTATGTATTCCCCTGTCTCCTAATCTTTCTTACATATTACCCTGTCTTCTAAGGTTATTCAAGTATTCCTCCGTATCCTGAGCTTTCTATTTCCCTGGTTTTTTAAGGTTTCTCACTTATTCCCCTGTCTTCTAAGCTTTTTCTTTGATTTTACATAGAAACTCATATTCTAGTCTTAATTAAATCTTAGGGAACCAGAGTAAGAGCTAATTTTGGAACCAGACCATTTGCTTATGCCAAAGGCCAACAGCACAGGGATGCTGCTGACGAAGCTAATGATTTAACCCGAGAAATCCGTGAAAGTTTTGGACACTTACCATTTCATCAGGCATCTGAAAGTGAGGATGAAGAACCAATAGCTGCCAGTCCTGATATACCACAACAGGAAGATTCTCCACAGGGACCTCCGTGTAAATTACCAGAGACACCTAAACCACAGAAAGGTTAGTATCATTGGTGAGACTTGTTTATTTACTTGTTGATCCTTAATAGATAAATTAACCATTAGGTTCTGCTTTTTTTATACTCTGTATTCCATACATTTTGATTTTGTATTTTGCTATATCATTCATGTGTCTGCCTGTCCAATTCCACCCCCAACCCCCCTCCAGGCAAATTCACTTTTATTTGGCTTCCCTGCTTATTGATTTTATATTTTGGAAAATAGATGAGCTAGAATCAATTTATTGACAATAGTTCTGGCTCCTTTAAGTATGAATTTAGCAACATCTTTTTTTATTATGGAATTCCATTGCTCATAACCTCTGGGTTATCACTGGCCATATAAAAAAATGTCTTTAGCTGGTCCAAATGTTCATATGAGCTATTGCCATTACTTGGTATAAGTTGTCCGTATCTGAAATAACCAATTTATATTAAACTGAATGCTCTAATTATAACTTCTTTTGTTATAAATTGTATCATTCTGAGGTTTTGTTCTATCACAACACCGCTAACATTTTGGCTATGAGTGTGTCAGTGGCAGTGTGGTCGCCATATATTATCTGTCTCTATGTTTTGATCTAGTTCATCTTTTATGGTTCCTAGGACAACATTGAGAAAATTGACATCCTGGCCCCTATCTGTTTTTAATACAGATTATAGATTAGTATAACATTGCTTTGAAGAAGAGGGGGGATTATTCTGTTTTACCCTTGTTTGTCCATTCGTAACAAAAACTTGCATCACAGTTTATAAGCAACTATACCGTGTAGAAGCATGATTAAATTGATTTATCATATAGTGCCATATGGAGTATAGCGATTTCATGATCCTTGGTCATCTACTTCCTGTTTACCAAATGTTTTTTGGCAGGGTTATCAAAAGTGAGCATTAGCTCACAGATACATTGCTCAAATTTTTCAGCTGATACAAATGCATTTTTCCCATATTGAACAAATTCTTCCTGAGCACAAAAATCTCTTATTTGTGTCCTTATTGAATGCAACAAGGTCAAAAAGAGCCTAGTCCATGAACAAAATTGAAAAGATTGTTATTTTTATCAGATTAACATTTTTTTCAGTTGATTCATTTTTACTATATTAGAGCATAAATATGAAAAATTTACAGTCGAACTTCTGTAGCTCAAACTCAGATCACTCATACATTCTGGATTTCTCAAACACCTATAAAAGAACAGAACATTTTCCCTATATAATCAATGTTAAAATTGCTTTGATTTCTTGGAATGTGGATTTCACAAAAACTCGAACTGCATTAGCAGTCCCAATAGTAAAAATTCATTTAAAAGGCCATGGATAACTCAAAATAACAAAATATTAATGGCTTGGATGATTAATTGGTCATAAAAAGTGTACAGATCGAAGCCATACCTGTGAAATTACAAGCTTGATCTTTAATGATACATACACATTACATACATTAAGTGTAGGTACAACTACCTGTATCACGTCGAGACAGTTGTGTACATTCGTATCACTACGAGATGCGCAGCGTCGAGTTGTGATGTGGAATGTATGCAACGGTCTAGACGTGATACAGGTAGTTGTACCTACACTTAAATGTATGTAATAAGTTTATCTAAAATTAAGAAGTATACAAAGAGCACAACAAAACTGAATGTTTGCAATTTAAAATTTAACATTGAACGAAGCATTTGTTTATAAAATATAGCCCCTAACGTCACACGCATTATGACGTCATATTTCATTCATAGAAGGAAAGTCATTCAACGACTCATTGGTTATACCATTCATTGTGACGTCCAAAAGTAGTTCCGACAAAAGTACATCTTGTATCACATATATAGATGATACAAGGTTTTTTATCACACAGGTTGTATCAATCGATATTTTTTCAGATTTTGACTAAATACATACTTAATTTTAGATAAAGTCCCTTAGAATTAACCTAACTGTCCTCATTTTGTATTTATGTATGCCATTGACGGCAAATGTGTTGAAATAATTTTTAATTAATTACAATATGCACCAATAAATTGCCATCAAATCTGAAACGAGGTCATTGAAACAATTACTACTTATCAATACTTGTACACAAAATTAAACAAGAAAAATAGCAGTAAGCTTTAACAAAAACGTACGTAAACACAAGATTTATATATCAGATACAATGAAAAACACAATTTTATTAATCCAATGTGACAGGCAACTTATTGTAATATATAAACCGATATCGATTCCGGTTTGCCATCAAAGTTTGACTGTATATTTGATGTTTTTATTAAGACTGTAATATTCTTTTTTATAGAATATGACCCAGATTTGTGCAAACAGTATAAACTATTCAGTAGCTATGACAACTTTCTGACCACGGGACCAGATTACATGTCCTCTGCTACACAGGAGGATGAGTCAGATGAAGAACCAGTTGAAGATGAAACTCAGTCAGAGGATCATTACGCACTCCTAGTCAAAGCATGGGAACAAAAAGTATTTCCTGTTATCAGACGACGATTTAGAAATGAGGCTGAAAGGAAAGATGGACTAGAACAAATCAAAGGAGCCCTGCAATTAGGTATTTAATGGTTGTATTCATAACAAGAACAGTTTATCAGTGAAATGTCATGGAATAATCAGCTATTTGACTGCCATTAAATAGCATGAGATTAGGTCAGGAATGAGAATTGTGTCTTTTGTAGCAGCCAATACAGATTACTTAGTCTTATAACCTGGTAACTGTCCCACAAGGAGGGCATTCTTTTTGAGCTGTGGTAATCATTTCATTTAATTGTTATAAGGTCTTAGATTGACAGTATGTTGATTGTGAGGAAGTTACAGTGATTAAGCTATGATATACCAGCACAAGACTACACACAGCTAAGCTGTTCATATTAATTAAGTTCAAAAATGTGGAATGAGGCCTTATGAAGGTTAGATGTTGAGCAATGTGGTACTTATAATAAATCAGATATCCAGACATAAATAACATAATTTATTTCATATCAGTAAAATTATGTTTGTTTTAATTGGAAAAAACAAGGTCAGCTGGTATTAATTAATCTGAGGTAATTTGACGTGAGGGCATTATCACTCCGTGATAACCTCGTGGTAATGCCCTCTCCAGTAATGAGCAACATAAACTGTTTTTAAATATATAAATAAATATATGTAAATTTGCAACATAAATAAAGAAAAAAATGTCATTCAGTTTAAAAAACTGACTGTGTATATTGTGAAAATGCCAAATGATGATATATCATCAGGCCAACATCCAAATCATACAGCTACAAATAAAATAATACAGTGTAAACTACATAGTATCTTAATTCTTCAATGAAATAAATACAATAGTTGCTTATATAGCTGGCATTGTCATGATAATTGACTGGTAATGCCTTCAACATTGGCAAGCAAAAAACATCTTTCAGCAACACAAACCCATCTGATCTGTGTTCTAGAAGAGTGAGCCTACCCTGTTTAAATTAAAAAAAAAAAAAACTTTTATTGCCTTGTAAACATTTAAATACACTCCCCATGAAGCCTTTGGTTTTTATTCATAGTTAGGATATACATTTTATTGGAGTAACAAGTACTGTTTTTAAGGCATGACGGACATTGCAAGACAGACAGTAGAATTTCTATATGAAGAGAATGGAGGTATTCCTCGAGACCTTCACCTTCCCACAACAGAGGATATAAAGGAAGACTTGGCCAAATTTACAATAGAGAGGGTTAGAAAAGGGACTGTTGTTGTCATAAGAAACACAACAGAGACAAGCACTTCAGGAGCAACCATGCTTCCTATGTTTGCTGTCAGAAGTATGCTGCGGACTTTTGGACTTACTGGAACAGTTTTAGATGTTGACACAGTATGTAATTACTCTCATCCTACATTTTCACACTTTATTTGCAGAGTACATTGTGTCAGCCAATCAGAAATCATTAAACAAGTGCTTTGCCATGAAAATGGTCTTGTTTCAGATGTTCTGATTAAAAACCTGATATTATGGTAGTACACTCAAATTTCAGCATTGAGCATGTCTTGAAAATGTATCACTTTAACAGACGGTTATTTGGATGAAACACATATATTATTATTGAAGCTGTTTTTTGTCTCACCTGCGACGATAGTAGCTGGAGGGGAGACATTTATATGGGAATCCGGCAGCGATGTAAACACTTGACATTTGGCTTGATATCTTTGTAAGCTCTAGCCCTAGGTCCATCAAATTTCTTCCAGTGTTAGCTTATGATTAGTGCTTGCCAGTCAGTCACCTTTCACCTGACCTTGACCTCAATTTCACTGTCCAGCAACTATGTTAAAGTTTTTGGATTAGGGCAGTACCTCTGTAACCATGTATGGTAGGATGACAATATTTGGTATATAGGTTGCTGATGAATTGTACATGACAGTCTGGTAGGTGTCACCTGACCTTGACCTCAAGTTTACGGACCAGCAACTAGGTTAAAGTTTTTTTGGTCAGTTTCTCTAAACATGCATTGTATATTTTAAATAACAATTTAATGATATTTACGTGATGCTCATGACATACTTTTTTTGGTTACTGAAATGGAATGCAGGTGAGACATTTTTCTGTGTCCAAACGTGTGTTTTTTTTATGGATTATTTATGGTAATATTCAGCTGTAGTTATTTTGTCGTTAGAACTGGTAAGTATGAGATCAGTAACTGATTACCGCATAAACAAAGTATTTTATATCAATGTGGCCAGGAATAGAATAAACATTTATTTGTGCTAAAATATTTATGAATTGCTTCAGATTCTTTTCACCTTCAATATAACTATGAAATATCAACTTATATTGCCAGTGAAAAATGTCTGATTTTTTACTGGCAATATAAGTTGATATTTCTAGTTATATTTTATTGATATTTTATAAATTACATTTTATTTCGAAATAATGCACACTATAATACGAGATGTCACAACGGTCACATAAACTAAAAATAACTTGTCAACAACATCTTTTATGGCTTGTTTAAATTATTTACATGGTGCTGATTATCAAAATTTCATTAATTTACTACTAGACTGAACAAAGAGAGTAAAAAAAAATTATTTACAACAATGTCTGAATTTTTGTTATGTCAAGCAAATCGTATACATTTTGGTGATCAAAAGGAAAATAATGGTCCCCAAGTTATATTTTTAAAATTTTCTGTACTTTCTTTGTTAAAAATTTTTATAATTATTTTTGCATATACCAAAGTAATTTTAGCTTAAACTTTGTTCAATAATGAATACATTAATGTTATAGGTATAAGTCTTTCATTGGTGTGTTATCCAAATTAATCAACATTGTATTCAGTACATGTATAATTTGTATTATTCAAAGTCTAATGAATTGGTACAAGTTGAGACATACTTGAGGAGTGAAGGTGTACTGGTTAGATTCTGGTATCCTATTGACATGTTAGAGAGACCAGGACAGGGATTGAGGAAGTCTTCAATAACTGGAGGTCAAATTCTTGATACATCTAATACTCACATTCACAGGTAAGCTGGACCTGGAGGGGCAATGCATACATCTAATACTCACATTCACAGGTCAGCTGGACCTGGAGGGGCAATGCATACATCTAATACTCACAATCACAGGTAAGCTGGACATGAATGGGCCATCCATACATCTAATACTCACATTCACAGGTAAGCTGGACATGAAAGGGCCATCCATACATCTAATACTCACATTCACAAGTAAGCTGGACATGAATGAGCCATCCATACATCTAATACTCACATTCACAGGTAAGCTTGACCTGGATGGGCCATCCATACATCTGCTGAATGGACCATTGATATATCTAATACTCACATTCACAGGTAAGCTGGACATGAATGGGCCATCCATACATCTAATATTCACATCCACAGGTAAACTGGACCGAAATGGGCAATCCATGCATCTACTGTAATACTCACATCCACAGGTAAACTGGAACAAAACCTTTCAGAAATCAGCTTTATAACGACTTTAGTGTATTGATGATCATATACTTGTCAAAAAAACATATTATCCTACCGGTATTTGCATTCACATATTTATTAAAGGTTCAACAAGTTTCAACATTTTCAGCTGTTCAATACCTCTACAGACCTTAGGCTTTCATATCTTATCTTTGAAGTGTTTCCAGAGAAGTCACACTAAATACTTGCCTTCTTTTTAATTCTGGTTAGATACACACATATGATACATGTACCATCAAATACTTTTTTCATAAACAATTATTGAAATCATTTGTTTTTGGATATTCAAACACAAAACAAAAGAAAATTTTTTTTTAAATACACCAGATATGCATGTATTATTTCAGAGGTATAAATAATGCATGCAGAAATTATATTACAATCTCTCTAAATGTAATTTAAGGCTGTGGTATTGTTTACTCTTGTTTGCAAAATTGTTCAAAAAGTTTTGCCATCAAAACTCAATAATAAATATGAACCTTGAAAATTGTACTTTACTCCCTAAACTCAGCTGCAGATGGTCATCTTGATTCCCATAGTTGAAAAATTTCAAAAACCCAGAGCTGGACCAAAATAGGCCATCCATACATCTAATACTCACATCCACAGGTAAGCTGGAACAAAATAGGCCATCCATACATCTAATACTCACATCCACAGGTAAGCTGAACCAAAATGGGCAATCTATACATCTTAGGTAAGCTGGATGAAATAGGTGATTTGACTGACACCCAGCAAAAGTAAAACCTGAATTTTGTTTATATGTATTATTCACAATATATTGGTAAGTATTACATATTTTCAGAAGAATGTTTTAATTCATTAGGATTTCTGAATAATTTTTTTGCATAAGACTATTTAATTTAAGTCAGTTTTGATTGTCTATGTCCATTTGTGAGAGTAAAGAAGTAAAAGATAAACTGATTAATTGATCTCCTTTTGTTATTAGCTTGTAGCATTTCCTGTCACCTACATTATTTATGAAAACAATCTAGGCATACAAGTACCTGTATACCTGGACAGCTTTAAATGTAGGCATAAATGTACCTTTATACCTGGACAGCTGGTAAATGTAGGCATAAATGTACATTTATACCTGGACAGCTGGTAAATGTAGGGATACATGTACCTGTATACCTGGACAGCTGGTAAATGTAGGGATACAGGTACCTGTATACCTGGACAGCTGGTAAATGTAGGGATACATGTACCTGTATACCTGGACAGCTGGTAAATGTAGGGATACATGTACCTGTATACCTGGACAGCTGGTAAATGTAGGCATACATGTACCTGTATACCTGGACAGCTGGTAAATGTAGGCATACATGTACCTGTATACCTGGACAGCTGGTAAATGTAGGGATACATGTACCTGTATACCTGGACAGCTGGTAATTGTAGGGATACATGTACTTGTATACCTGGGCAGCTGGTAAATCTAGGCATACATGCACTTGTATACCTGGACAGCTGGTAAATGTAAGGATACATGTACCTGTATACCTGGACAGCTGGTAAATGTAGGGATACATGTACCTGTATACCTGGACAGCTGGTAAATGTAGGGATACATGTACCTGTATACCTGGACAGCTGGTAAATGTAGGGATACATGTACCTGTATACCTGGACAGCTGGTAAATCTAGGCATACATGTACCTGTATACCTGGACAGCTGGTAAATGTAGGGATACATGTACTGCTATACCTGAACAGCTGGTAAATCTAGGCATACATGTACTTGTATACCTGGACAGCTGGTAAATGTAGGGATACATGTACCTGTATACCTGGGCAGCTGGTAAATGTAGGGATACATGTACCTGTATACCTGGGTAGCTGGTAAATGTAGGGATACTTGTACCTGTATACCTGGACCAAGGGTCTGGAAACGGTCATATTTGCCGGACATGTCCGACATTTACATTAAAATGTCCGACTAAGGTTTAGTCAAATCGGACATCCAAAAAAATTATATTTAACTTGGTCAATAATCTGATAATATAAATATCTTTTAGTTGGTTTCAATACCTTTAATTTCCGCTAGATATAAAAATTTTATTAAAAAATCAACCCTAAGGCTATTTCCCGTCACTGACCCATGTGTTTATTGAGTAATCATTCAATCCTACGTAATATGGTTAACACAACAGGTGATAACCTAATTATGAGTACAGATCTGTTTCATCCATTTCGTAGAATATGTTATTGCAACAGTATTTTGAAACAATAGGAACGAAGTGGTTGTATGTGCTTAGAAAATATGACTTATTGATGGAAAAACGCGTGTAGTCAAAATTGTACATCACGCATGCGCCAATGTACCTGACGTACATAAATCTTGGGAAAATCAATTCAAATTAAATTCTATTGAAATGATTAAAACAAAAATAAATATTTTATTCAATAAATAATAACTTGTAAAAAACGTGGTCCATCGCAGAGTATCGTAAAAAATTCAATTCTGCTCCGAACTTGTTGTAATTTTGAAACAACTTCCTACTTCCGGTTAATGAAAATGTCTCTCGAATGTTCACAAAAAACGTTGTTTGCTATTACTTTGTTGAATAGACAACATGTCATCTTATAATAAAGAAATTTTAGGAAGCAGAATGTTTTCCTACGTATATTTCCTTTCTTGCACGGTGCATATATCATAGGAACCCATACAAAACAACAACTAATATCTACCACGGTCTTGAAAAAAATTTAAAAGACCTTTATTCTGGACTTTAAGGAAAAGCACATACACATCCCAGCTTAAGCAAACACAATATTTTTTATATGATGACTGGTAAAATGTCCGACATGACTCAGGAAAATTTCTAGGGCCTTGACCTGGACAGCTGGTAAATGTAGCCATAAATGTACCTTTATACCTGGACAGCTGGTAAATGTAGGCATACATGTACCTGTATACCTGGACAGCTGGTAAATGTAGGCATACATGTACCTGTATACCTGGACAGCTGGTAAATGTAGGGATACATGTACCTGTATACCTGGACAGCTGGTAAATGTAGGCATACATGTACCTATATACCTGGACAGCTGGTAAATGTAGGCATACATGTACCTATATACCTGGACAGCTGGTAAATGTAGGGATACATGTACCTGTATACCTGGACAGCTGGTAAATGTAGGGATACATGTACCTTTATACCTGGACAGCTGGTAAATGTAGGGATATATGTACCTGTATACCTGGGCAGCTGGTAAATGTAGGCATACATGTACCTGTATACCTGGACAGCTGGTAAATGTAGGCATACATGTACCTATATACCTTGACAGCTGGTAAATGTAGGCATACATGTACCTATATACCTGGACAGCTGGTAAATGTAGGGATACATGTACCTGTATACCTGGACAGCTGGTAAATGTAGGGATACATGTACCTGTATACCTGGACAGCTGGTAAATGTAGGGATACATGTACCTGTATACCTGAACAGCTAGTAAATTTAGGCATACATGTACTTGTATACCTTCACAGCTGGTAAATCTAGGCATACATGTACTTGTATACCTGGACAGCTGGTAAATGTAGGGATATATGTACCTGTATACCTGTGCAGCTGGTAAATGTAGGCATACATGTACCTGTATACCTGGACAGCTTGTAAATGTAGGCATACATGTACCTGTATACCTGGACAGCTGGTAAATGTAAGGATACATGTACCTGTATACCTGGACAGCTGGTAAATGTAGGCATACATGTACCTGTATACCTGGACAGCTGGTAAATGTAGGGATACATGTACCTGTATACCTGGACAGCTGGTAAATGTAGGCATACATGTACCGTGGATACCTGGACAGCTGGTAAATGTAGGCATACATGTACCTGTATACCTGGACAGCTGGTAAATGTAGGGATACATGTACCTGTATACCTGGACAGCTGGTAAATGTAGGGATACATGTACCTGTATACCTGGACAGCTGGTAAATATAGGCATACATGTACCTGTATACCTGGACAGCTGGTAAATGTAGGCATACATGTACCTGTATACCTGGACAGCTGGTAAATGTAGGCATACATGTACCTGTATACCTGGACAGCTGGTAAATGTAGGGATACATGTACCTGTATACCTGGACAGCTGGTAAATGTAGGCATACATGTACCTGTATACCTGGACAGCTGGTAAATGTAGGCATACATGTACCTGTATACCTGGACAGCTGGTAAATGTAGGGATACATGTACCTGTATACCTGGACAGCTGGTAAATGTAGGCATACATGTACCTGTATACCTGGACAGCTGGTAAATGTAGGGATACATGTACCTGTATACCTGGACAGCTGGTAAATGTAGGCATACATGTACCTATATACCTTGACAGCTGGTAAATGTAGGCATACATGTACCTATATACCTGGACAGCTGGTAAATGTAGGGATACATGTACCTGTATACCTGGACAGCTGGTAAATGTAGGGATACATGTACCTTTATACCTGGACAGCTGGTAAATGTAGGGATATATGTACCTGTATACCTGGGCAGCTGGTAAATGTAGGCATACATGTACCTGTATACCTTCACAGCTGGTAAATCTAGGCATACATGTACTTGTATACCTTCACAGCTGGTAAATCTAGGCATACATGTACTTGTATACCTGGACAGCTGGTAAATATAGGCATACATGTACCTGTATACCTGGACAGCTGGTAAATGTAGGCATACATGTACCTGTATACCTGGACAGCTGGTAAATGTAGGGATATATGTACCTGTATACCTGGGCAGCTGGTAAATGTAGGCATAAATGTACCTGTATACCTGGACACCTTGTAAATGTAGGCATACATGTACCTGTATACCTGGACAGCTGGTAAATGTAGGCATACATGTACCTGTATACCTGGACAGCTGGTAAATGTAGGCATACATGTACCTGTATACCTGGACAGCTGGTAAATGTAGGCATACATGTACCTATATACCTGGACAGCTGGTAAATGTAGGGATACATGTACCTGTATACCTGGACAGCTGGTAAATGTAGGGATACATGTACCTGTATACCTGGACAGCTGGTAAATGTAGGGATACATGTACCTGTATACCTGGACAGCTGGTAAATGTAGGGATACATGTACCTGTATACCTGGACAGCTGGTAAATGTAGGGATACATGTACCTGTATACCTGAACAGCTAGTAAATGTAGGCATACATGTACCTGTATACCTGGACAGCTGGTAAATGTAGGGATACATGTACCTGTATACCTGGACAGCTGGTAAATGTAGGGATACATGTACCTGTATACCTGGACAGCTGGTAAATGTAGGGATACATGTACCTGTATACCTGGACAGCTGGTAAATGTAGGGATACATGTACCTGTATACCTGGACAGCTGGTAAATGTAGGGATACATGTACCTGTATACCTGGACAGCTGGTAAATGTAGGCATACATGTACCTGTATACCTGGACAGCTGGTAAATGTAGGCATACATGTACCTGTATACCTGGACAGCTGGTAAATGTAGGCATACATGTACCTATATACCTGAGCAGCTGGTAAATGTAGGCATACATGTACCTGTATACCTGAGCAGCTGTAACTCACATCTTCAGCTCTTCAATCAACTTGTTAAGAAAAAATGAATCTGTGTACCTTTATTAACTCAATCCAACAATGTTACACAAGAAAAAACAAATAAGTGACAAGCATGTCTACTTACACAGCTTTGTATGAGCCAGATTTTGCACTAAATATTTTCTGAAATGTTTTGATTTGACAGTTTTTTACTCTCTAATATGGATTCTGTAGTTCTTGCACTTTATTGTAGAGAACTTTTAAGATGTGAGGGTATATTATCAAGGATGTACTGTAGAACAGCTCTGTTAAAGTTGATTGACCATTGTAACTCTCCTGCCATGGAGATATATTCCTGCTCTGCTAGTCTTGGTTCTGGAATGGCTGCCAGTGCAGCACTTCTTCAACAGCTAGACATAGAAAATCTACAACTTTTGTCAGAAGAATTACTTTGCCCACCACAACCTCATGGAACAATACAAAATGCTTCCCTAGTCACATCGTCATCACTGGAACAATGTCTAGCTATTAGTTCCTGTTCTTTGACAAAATTACTTTATTGTGATGAAGACAAGTTGAAGAGAGAATTAGCTGTGGCTATTGCTAGAGCAGCCAATCAGGGTGAAGATTATCTTATTGAATTGACCAATCAAATCTGTATATGTTTACAGGTATGATACATAACTCTATAGTCACTCTGTATTAACCTAAAAAGAATATGGACTATTTTTTCTTACAAAAAAAGATATGCATTTTGAATATTTATTATTAGAAGCTGCATTTATTTGTTGTCTATTTTGTTAACTTGGTTTAAAGTAATCAATATTGTCAAGAAAAAGGGTAAACAAGCATAAACCTCAGGAAATGGTAAACAAGCATAAGTTTCAGGAAAAAGGGTATACAAGCATAACATCAGGAAAAAGGGTAAACAAGCGTAAGTTTCAGGAAAAAGGGTATACAAGCATAACATAAGGAAAAAGGGTAAACAAGCATAAACATCAGGAAAAAAGGGTAAACAAGCATAACCATTAGGAAAATTGGTATACATGTACAAGCATCGATGTCAGGAAAAAGTGTATGTAAGCATAAAACATAAAAACTGAATGTTTAACATTTCTTTTGTAGACTGCACCAGAAATGTTCCCATATGAAGAGTTCCCTGTCACAGAGGTCAAGGTCAACACAGATGTTCATTTCCCAGGGGCCTCATGTTTAGTTGTGTCATGCAAAACTGATCCCAAAGTAGCAAAGAAAGAGTGAGTACCATGGAAGAAAATTTAGAGGTTATCCAGAAACAATGAAGGAATGGGTTAATTATTTGTTGATGAATCATTGATGATGAGTCATGAGTTTAATTTTGTATATTTAAAGCTTTAAATATTTTGTTTTTTATTTTGCATTTTTGAATATTTTGTTTTAAAAAAATATAATAAATACAAACTGTAAACATCAATCAGCAAAACAAAATTTGAACCAATTTGACTTAAACTTTGCAAGAATGATATATTGCATGTTGGCAACAAACGATCCTCATTTTGAATGGAACCAATAAAAACAAAGATGTTACTAAAAATAGAACATATATGGTAAAATCCCTTAAAACTCAAAAACTATTACAGATAGGAAAAATTAAATGGATCCTAGGCTCTTCAGAATCAAAGTTCTACAAAAGTCTCCCATTTATGCCAGTACAACATTGAAAGTTACAGGACTTTTTGTATTTCAATTCCTTCTGAAGGTTGGGGGTTCTCTCCTGGTACTCCGGCTTCCTCCCCCAATAAACACTGGAAGCCATGATATAGCTGAAAAATTGCTGAAAGAGGCATTAAACAACATTCAAACAAACAAACAAAAGCATTTCAATCCTCCTCTATGAACCCTCTGGTAAATTGAAACCAACTTTGTCAAAATGTTCTTTGTATGAACCATTACAAAGTTCTTCAGATTGGAAAACCAATATTGCCACCACCACAGAATTTAGTCACTTCACTTCCTCTCTGAAACATCTTAGCTAATTGAAACAAAACTTATGTATAGTATTCATTAGATGGTTTTCTAAAAAGTTAATGTTTTTCATGCCTATTGGCCACCACCACAGGACAGTGTAACATAGGACCCTATGGGAAAAAGTTTACAAGGGCTTTTTCTCTGAAATCGGTAACAAAGAGAAACAAAATATGCTAGCAATATTGTTAGTATGGTTATCTATACGTTTAGAATTAGTTTAACATAGGTAACTATGGTAAAAAGTTTTAAAAGGCTTCTTCTTTGAAAAAGTTAACCAGTTGAAACAAAACATAATAATTATGTATTAATTGAATGTACCTCTACAAAGTTTGTGTTATTTATGAAAACATCGCTATGACGACCTTGAAGTCATGTACTTTTTGCACAAAAATAATACAGATATAATTTACCACTGCATGTTTTTATAGAAAGATCTACATCTTTTCCTTTGATGAAGGTGTGCAGGTGTTGTCAACTAGTCAACTGACTTTATGAAAATTCATTCTTAATGTTCCTCATGCAAATGGCATATTTATTAACTGAAACTATGTATGTTATGTCTTTTTTTATTAGTTGGAAGTACAAGTGACCAATCAAAATAGGCCATTAAATATTCATGAAAATGAGAAAATATCTTTATGTGTGCCCACAGTCGATAAAGTAGTAGTAAAGCAAGAAGACGACCGGACATGGGGCTCTTAAACTGGTTTACCAATTTAAACAAAAGTTATTAGAAATATTTATAATTTTTTTAATAGGTTTGCTCTGGATACAATGGCTTCCTCTCCCAATAAAAACTGAATGCCATGAAATATCTAAAAAATTGCTAAAAATGGTGTTAAACACCATTTAAACAAACAAACAAACCATTACAGACTTTAACAGAGGGCTGTAGGAATAATTTTTAAATGACCTTTTTTCTGAAATTGTAAAGCTAATTCAAGCTATACCGTAAATCGGGTTATTTTGGCGTCATGATATTTTGGCTTTTTTCTCTCAAAAGCCGTGTGTTTTATTTTGGTGTGTTTAATTTTGGTGTTTCATCCATCTGATGTTAAATTTTGGCACCTTGGATATTTGCTCTCTTTAAATCGCAGTAGTGAGAAAGCGCCAAAAAAGCCAAAATTAAACTACAACCAAAATAACCCGATTTACGGTATTGTAGATGAATGTTTATTGGATGGTTCCCTTAAAAGAGTATGTTTCCTTTTTTGTTAAAAATCCATGATGGCTGGAAATGTAGGAATTAATAAAACCTAGAAAACTATAGGAAAAATGTTAAAATGACTTACTATTTGAAACTATTGAATCAGTTGAAACCAAACAAAAACGATTCATTGGATGGTACCGTGTTATCTTTTTGTTTTACGGTATATAAATAAGTTAAGCCCCTGGTTTGACCAAATGAGTTCAAGTTTTAACTAAATTTGGATTGTAAAAGAAACCTCTTTTTGTTTTGAGATAATTTAATTGATTTTTTTTTGCAGTACATCACTTTACAAGTCTCAATGGGCTAAAGTTTTATCATATAATGGAAGTAGAGTTAGAAAAAGTGGACAGCCGACAAAACTGGAGTGTGTAAGTTATCCCCGAGATACAAGTTCTACAAGTAATCAGAATGAACAATATACACCTGCCATTATTCCTTGTGATAGAGTTCATGTGAAACTTGGCGTGTCTCCTCCCCCTGGAATCATGTTGACAATACATGCTATGTATCCTCAATTCCTGCTGGCAGTGGCATACATAGAAACCTTAATTGTGGATGGGTATGGATGTGGAACAATGAGCTGTGGCACCAGAGACCACACTAGTACAAACCTGTTAAGTAAGGATCTGTATCAGAGTCTGTGGAATGTGGACAATATCAAAATTACACCTGCAGTGTTTAAACATGTTATTGAATTGTTGTGTTGTTATCTGTGGAAATGCAGTATTCCATCTTTGATTAAAGAGTACATGTTTCAACTGTTGGCCCAGTCATTACGAATTTTAAATTACAGCGAGGGCTGCTGTGGATCAGTGCTTCCTACATTACAACCACATCTCAATCCCAATACAGGTCTACTTGTACAGTTACAGATGGAGTTAAAGAGACTGTATGAGGAAGAATCCAAAGGACTGGAGTCAATATCCACAGCTAGCGGTGTCGGAATAGGAATTGGAGTTAGTGATAAGGGACGGTTTTCAACCTATTTCCATTCTCTGTTAGAAGTTGTGTTATCTACTGCTGAAATTAAATATGATGAGAAATCGAAAACATTCTTTGGTCTCACATCTGCGTCATTTTTTGATTCATCATCATCTGGATCATTGCACTCAGTAGGAAGTCCTACATCCTCTGCAAAAAAGAAGAAGATCAAAGCAAAAAGGGACAAAGAAAGAGGAGGTGCTGTTCCCAAACGAACTCCTACTTCAAGTCCACGTGTTAGTGAGAGTGATTCATTACACTCTGCAAGTTCTCAGTCATTTACATCATTGCCATCAACAGATACATCTGCTACTTCATTATCATCATCTTCATCACTTACCTCAGAATCGAGCAAAACATCAGGAACAAAACCTGAGGATATTCTATGGTTCCAGAAAACATTAACAGTCTCTCAAATTGTTCGTAGTCTGGCATTCCAAGAAAAACATGCTGAGTCTTCATTAAACACTGCAGTGTTAGGAGCAGCTCAGGTTCTTCAAATGCCATCAGTATACAACAGACTATTGGTTATTACAGGAATTCCAGATAAACAGGAAAATGTCAGATCTGCTATTTACAAAGCATGTCAGTCAAGTGGTGGTTTGGATAGGGATGACATATTTCTGCCAGTTCATAGTACAAGCCTAAAGGTCAGGGTTGTTGACAGACCTGAAACTCATCAGATGGCAGAAACATCTGGAGCCACTGTGGAAACAGGGGCTGTTCTTCCTATAAAGCGACCCATCAAAGGCACAGTAATAATTAATATTGCTTCCAAGTCAAAATTAGAAAATATTAAAAAGTCATTGTTAAAAAATTTGTCATTTCATCATGATGAACATGCAGATGTTCCAGAAGAAATGTTGATGATATCAACTGTGAATGGAATGTTAGTGACAACAGAGCCTCAGGCAAATGAGGCTGTAGAGGAATATTTACATAGTAAATTTTTCAGTGTTAATAATCCAAAGGAAATATCAGATGCAGGAACTTTGGCCTTAATTGAAGTGTTTCATAGCTGTTTTATAATGGACCAGCGGCATGGTTCAGAAGATTCACGTCAAGATTCTGGATTTATTTGTTTGAGCAAAGAACAAATTCTACAGCATGTTGAGGAGAATTTACTATTCTGTTTCTTTAATAATATTCGACCTCCAAAGAAATCACTGCCTGAACAAGTTACGCATGTTTTGAAGAAGTATGGCATGTTGAAGTCACCTGATAAAGAAATGTGAGTTTTATTTCTTAGTCCAGGTGGGCATAATGTACTAGTAATGTCAATGGTATACAGTAAACCCAGTGTTGATACAAATATTGCCTAGACCACCTGGTTACTAAGGCCAGTGTGACTTAGGGCCCTGGAACTTACCTTAAGTCATCAGTTTGTCTGTGCATCTATTAGTAACACATTTTTAACTTTTTTCTTTGGATATTTGGCATTTGGATAGGTCATTTCAAGGGGATTCGTACCATCTTTTGTGACCTTATAGACCTTATAATTTGACCTCAAGATCACATGCTTTTTGAAAGACAATTTCGTGTCCAGGCTTTAACATTTTTCTCTTTTAACGCAGGCTTTTGATATTTGGAATGTGGGTAAATCATTTCAAAGTGCCATGTTGTATGCCATGGCTAGTAACCTTGACCTTTAACTTTGACCCACGGGTCAAATTTTTGCTTTCTTAATGACAAATTTTTGTCTGGGCTTTCACTTATTGTCTAGACTTTAAATGATAATTATGTTTACAGTATTTTAAGGCTAATGTTAACAACGATCTGTTCTTATAATTTTCTAATCACAATCTTTAAAATGAGACTTACTTGAAGTATTTGGCATGCAATGTATTGTATACTGTCTGAAATTTTTTTCAGGTCCCCAAATGATAATAATGGAAAGGGTAAAGGCCCTAAGAAATCCCCAAAGTCATCCAAAGAGAAAGTTGTCCTTGGAGTTTCTGAAAAGTAGGTATTTGTATTATTTTAAATCATTGTGTTTAAATTTTACAGTAGTATTACAATATAAGTTCATCTATGGTCTTTACAGGTCATTAGATGTTTTTTACAGAAAATAAGGGATGAAATATGTTCTTTACATGCAATGAGGGCAGAGGTGTGTTTTGTTGTCTTTACATACAATTAGGGTTGAGGTATGTTTACAGGCAACAAGGGTTGATGTATGTTCTTTACAAAGAACAAGGGTTGAGGTATGTTCTTTACAAAGAACAAGGGTTGAGGTATGTTCTTTACAGACAACAAGGGTTGAGGTATGCTCTTTACAGACAAGGGCGTGGGATGTTCTTTACAGACAACAAGGGTTGAGGTATGTTCTTTACAAAGAACAAGGGTTGAGGTATGTTCTTTACGGAGAACAAGGGTTGAGGTATGTTCTTTACAGAGAACAAGGGTTGAGGTATGTTCTTTACAGACAACAAGGGTTGAGGTATGTTCTTTACAAAGAACAAGGGTTGAGGTATGTTCTTTACAAAGAACAAGGGTTGTGGTATGTTCTTTACAAAGAACAAGGGTTGTGGTATGTTCTTTACAGACAACAAGGGTTGAGGTATGTTCTTTACAGACAACAAGGGTTGAGGTATGTTCTTTACAGACAAAAAGGGTTGAGGTATGCTCTTTACAGACAAGGGTGAGGGATGTTCTTTACAGACAACAAGGGTTGAGGTGTGTTCTTTACAAAGAACAATGGTTGAGGTATGTTCTTTACAAAGAACAAGGGTTCAGGTATGTTCTTTACAGACAACAAGGGTTGATGTATGTTCTGTACAAAGAACAAGGGTTGAGGTATGTTCTTTACAAAGAACAAGGGTTGAGGTATGTTCTTTACAGACAACAAGGGTTGAGGTATGTTCTTTACAAAGAACAAGGGTTCAGGTATGTTCTTTACAGACAACAAGGGTTGATGTATGTTCTATACAAAGAACAAGGGTTGAGGTATGTTCTTTACAGACAACAAGGGTTGATGTATATTCTATACAAAGAATAAGGGTTGAGGTATGTTCTTTACAGACAACAAGGGTAGAGGTATGTTCTGTACAGGCAAAGAGGGTGGAGGTATGTTCTTTAGATACAATTAGGATGGTAGTGTGTTCTTCACAGTAAGTGTTGAGTTCTTTGAATATAAATGCCTCACTATTATGTGTGGTATAATAGCTTTACTGAGTATCATTGAATATTGTTTTCCTTTAAAAGTGATCTTTTTTTGTAATGTTCATTCATAAATCAGTGTTAAATATCCACTGTATTTTTTGTGTGTAAAATGTACATTTATGTATTATGCACACACCCTTTTCATATGAGGAATTTTGAAAAAAGTAGTTCATATAAATAATTGAATAGGGTATAGACAAAAGTGGATTCCGACTACTGCTCCGCACCTTCACAGCAAACCCAGGATTGTTATTGTTATGATTAAAAAATTATGTTAAATACTGTTCTTGTTATCTAAATTCGGTTGATGTACATGTAGTTTTTTTCATAAGACAAAACTTTCAAACCTTTCTTTACTTGCAGGGTTTGAAAGGGTGCTTGAAAACCTTGAAAGTACTTCAAAATGAAATTGCAAAATAAATGAATGGAAGTACTTAAAATTCAAGGGAGGTACTTGAAACTCCTTGAAAAACTGTGTTTTTGAAGAATCAAATAATTCCTTCCAATATCTACTAAAGAAATTTTATTTTAAACGTAGTCTATTGTGTATCGTCATTTTTACTTGCAAGGCATTTATTTTCAATATCGTGTGTTTTCCTTTTTCTAAAAATAGCTACTTTTCTGCGAACCTTCCCATTGTAATCTTTTGGGAAGCAGTGTTGCAGTCAAGAAATACCTCGGACTTTGCGTATTTTAACATTCAATATTAAAACTAGTCAGATTGATCCTGTTACGATTTTAATTAACTTCTATTTATAAAACATCTTTCGCATACTTGATTGTCCTTTTGATTTTAGTCGAAGTTGTTGTAAGCAATAATAAAGTAGGTCGATTAGAAAAATGCCTGGGAGATATAAATTCTCAGATGTATGGCTAGAAAAACCACAATATAAATATGGCTGAGAAGAACCAAAATATCTGTACATAAACGAAGTTTGACATCTGCAAAAAGGAATTCCATATCTCATCAATGGACGAGTCCGCCTTTCATAGTCACATGAAAGGGGATTGTCATTACCATGTAGTATGAACCCTGTACTTGATAATTGTACAGGAGTCCCCTAAAATCACTCAGGTAGAACAAATTAAATATGTCACACCAATTGTAAAAAGATATCTCAGCAATGGAAACATATAAACATGCATACCACATTTGAAATGCAACACGTTATTTTTACAAGAACATTATTGTTTTTAATTTTCTGTTCACAAACAACAACCAAAGAGAACAAATATAACTGTGTAAGAGTTTTAAATATTTGAAGTGTTTAGGTGTACCTAATACCTAACTGGTTATCGATGAACTGTGAAAAAAAACCATTTTTCATTATTTATTGAAAATAATACTTGTAAGTTAACGTATACCAAACATGCCTAGTAATAAAATTGTCATTCATTTGCAGAACTCAAGGTTTTTTTTATAAATATCAACTCAGGAAATATTGTTGAACACCAAATTATCTAAATTACAAAGCCTAAAATAACGAAACAAAAATACTTTTTTTTGTTAATTTATCAAGTTAAATTTTCTACTATATATATCATTCTCAATTCTTTTTAAAATAAATACAATGTAACAAAATCTTATTTATGTTATCTTTGATGGATAGGAATTTTTCATTGCTACCAGGAAAAAAGTTTTAAATACATACTTTTATGTATTATGTTTGCAAGGTTCAAAAATATGTTTTAGAAAAATAAATGTGTGCATTACAGACCAAAACACTGTACACTGTCTTGCATTTGTTTTTTTTACATATTTCTTGACAGAAGACTCAAAATAAATCTGTCCTTATGTTTGTTATCAAACAGAACTTAAGAAAATCACTTTAAAAAATAGAAAAAATGGTAAACTGTTGTTTTGTTTTGACACACCTGAACAATTCTGTGTAGTAGTTAGTGTTTGAAGAGTTCTTAAGTTTTCAGGACATAAAAATACTCAAATGACTAGAGAGGGCAAAATATAGCACATAAAAATACTCAAACGAGAGGGCAATATATAGGACATAAAAATACTCAAACGAGAGAGGGTAAAATATAGGACATAAAAATACTCAAATGAGGGAGGGCAAAATATAGGACATAAAAATACTCCAAGGAGAGAGGGCAAAATTTAGGACATGAAAATACTATAACGAGAGAGAGAGCGAAATATAGGACATAAAAATATTCAAACGATAGAGGGCAAAATATAGGACATAAAAATACTCAAACGATAGAGGGCAAAATACAGGACATAAAAATACTCAAACGAGAGTGGACAAAATATAGGACATAAAAATACTCAAACGAGAGAGGGCAATATATAGGACATAAAAATACTCAAACGAGAGAATGCAAAATATAGGTCATAAAAATACTCCAAGGAGAGAGGGCAAAATATAGGACATAAAAATACTAAAACGAGAGAGAGCAAAATATAGGACATAATAATACTCAAACGATAGAGGGCAAAATATAGTACATAAAAATACTCAAACGAAAGAGGACAAAATATAGGACATAAAAATACTCAAACGAGAGAGGGCAAAATATAGGACATAAAAATACTCACACGAGAGAGTGCAAAATATAGGTCATAAAAATACTTCAAGGAGAGAGGGCAAAATATAGGACATAAAAATACTAAAACGAGAGAGAGCGAAATATAGGACATAAAAATATTCAACCGATAGAGGGCAAAATAGAGGACATAAAAATACTCAAACGATAGAGGGCAAAATATAGAACATAAAAATACTCAAGCGATAGAGGGCAAAATACAGGACATAAAAATACTCAAATGAGAGAGGGCAAAATAGAGGACATTAAAATACTCAAACAATAGTGGGCAAAATAAAGGACATAAAAATACTCAAACGAGAGAGGGCAACATGTAGGACATAAAATACTCAAACCAGAGAGTACAAAATATAGGTCATAAAAATATTCAAAGGGGAGAGGGCAAAATATAGGACATAAAAATACTAAAACGAGAGAGGGCAAAATATAGGACATAAAAATAATCAAATGAGAGAGGGCAAAATATAGGACATAAAAATAATCAAACGAGAGAGGGCAAAATATAGGACATAAAAATAATCAAACGAGAGAGGACAAAATATAGGACACAAAAATACTAAAACGAGAGAGGGCAAAATATAGGACACAAAAATACTCAAAAAATAGAGGACAAAATATAGGACATAAAAATACTCAAACGATAGAGGACAAAATGACCAGTTAAAGTTTGGGGGTTTTCACTAGGTACTATTGATGCTGTGATATAGCTGAAAAAATTACTGAAACAAAAAGGTCAGTGCCATACTAAAATTGTTCAGTGTATGGTATTGATTTGTACTTACATTCAATATGGCAGCAAAAAAAACCACCTAACTTTTTATAACCAAACCTAGTGTATGCAACCAACACAGTTTTTATTTCAGACCAACAAATCGTGATAGAAAACCAAAAAGTAAAGATATACCTGAGAAAAGCCAGAAAGATTCAAGTGATATGTCCAAGGGAGGAAAGGTAATATTCTTATGTCATTAATATCCAACTTATATTTACTGTAATAGTACTTTTTTTCTTGGCCATCAAATTTCGTGGTTTGTTGAATTTTACATGTTCGTGGGTTCTTAAATGTGGACTGACGTTTATGAAAATGCAAAACAACTGAAGTAGCGATCTAAATAAATGATTATACCACAGAATCCTTTGCACTGTTTATATAAACTTATAAAGAAGACAGAACATTACATGGTGTTGTTTACACATGTGGTGAAGATTATACAATAAAGTGTTGGTCACGATTGTGTTTATTTCGTTATAAGAATACATCACATTTTTTGAAAAGAAAGTTAATTATTTGCATCTAAATATTAGCTTTAAAAACCATGGAAGTATATAGCTAATTATAAACTTGGTAATGTATAAATTAATGGAAATTAAAAATTCTTTAAGTCTTTTTAATTTTGTAATTGATATCAAAAGAAGCATTCCTAGCTGATTTGGTTACTACAGGTTTTGAGTAGCAATAAACAACTGTTACAAAGGTGTAATTTAATGTCATTTGTGCCATGATCGATATAATGTAATCCCAACATCCATTCCATATAGGGTATCATTGAAAATGAAGATAAAATAAAGCTTATCTGTTAAATATTTTATTTCATTATTTCATTTATGTTCAAAGATGCATCTAAACTCATAAATCCCATACTAATTTGTTACTTTTTGACATTGAAAATGAACACCTTATATCTCCCCTACTTGGCCAGAAGTCAATGTTTATTCATGTACTATTAAATGATACCTGCATTTAATAAAAACATAACTCGAACATGAAACCTGCTTACATAATCATTTAAGATGGATATTGAGCTAAAAATTAGGTATGGATAGAACCATAAAAATCATATATATTACATTTTAAAATAGATGACCAGTCTCTGACTTTTCAGATTGTTGTTCCCAAGTTCCAATCTGTTCAGTTTTATTCTTCGTTGGATTTTAAATTTCGTGGTCTAAGGCCTCTAAGAAAACCACAAAAATTGATACCCCAGGAATAAAAATATTTCACAGTATGTATATGAAGACAAATACTAGTCCACAACTGAACTATTTGCTTCCTGAATATTTCTTATTGCTGCAGGTAAACAACCAATGAATCAATCCGTGATTATTATTTTTGCAATTGGCAAACTAATATGTTTTAATGGCCTCGCCTATTTGTCATCAATAAAGGTCCCCTTTGTGTCATGAATAAAGGTTCCTCTGTGTCATATTAATGGATTCTTTTGTCCACAGAAAGGTCACCGTCAGTACCAGTATAGGCTGTTTTGATGTCCCCTATTTGTCACCAGTAAATTTCAGCAGTATAGTACAGTACAATGTCTGATGATCTGTACAGTACTGCAGTTATACATACAAACAAATTCTGAGTCATCTATAAAACAAACAGTGAGCAACAATCCGTTCTCTTCTTTAATCAGTTTCCTGTTGTACAGCAATTCTAAATTCTGAATCCGCTACATGTATCATGTGGCATATATAAGAGGATAGCCACATCAGCATGTTGTACATATCAGAGTATAGCCACATAAGCATGGTGTACATATCAGAGTATAGCCACATCAGCATAAATTTGTACATATCAGAGGATAGCCACATCAGCATATTGTTGAGGTCATAGCCACATCAGCATATTGTTGATGTTATAGCCATATCAGCATGGTGTACATATCAGAGTATAGCCACATTAGCATGTTGTACATATCGGAGGATAGCCACATCAGCATATTGTTTAGGTCATAGCCACATCAGCATATTGTTGATGTTATAGCCACATCAGCATGGTGTACATATCAGAGTATAGCCACATTAGCATGTTGTACATATCGGAGGATAGCCACATAAACATGTCTTACATATCTGAGGAAAGCCATTTCGGCATTTTGTACATATCAACATATTTCTTAACTACAACTCCTCAATTTGCTCTTTTCATGCTTAAATTTTCTTGGTTTATATTATTTTATTATACGCATATTATGGGAACAAAATGGCTAGGGGCGTCCACTGCGATGTCTGCTTTAGCTACTTCAAAGTTGTGGCACATACAAAAATGGCAAATCTGCCTTGTCCCCTCTCTAACGCGAACAGCTGTTTTCTGATCTTCATGAAACTTGGGGAAAATGTTCCATAACCAGCCAAAACACTTCAGCCACTTCAGAGTTATAGCCCTTTATTTATAAAAAAAAAATGGCAAATCTGCCTTGTTAGCTCTCTATCTCAGACAAAAGTTGTCTGATTTTCATGAAACTTGGAGAAAATGTTAATATCTAGACCAAGCACCTTTCGATTTATGACTGTTTATACATGTACAAAAATGCCAAATTTGCTCTCTTAATACAACAGTTGTTGTCCAACCAGTTACCTTAATGGGCATAATATCTCCACCAAGTTCAATAACCAGCCTTATACACTTCAAAGTTATAGCTCTTTATTTTTACAAAAAAATGCCAAATGGGACTCTGCTCTTAGTGTTATAGTTGTTTGATGATCTTCATGAATGTTTGTGGAATTTTTGGTGTCAAAGGTATTAAAGTGGCTTGTATCAAGTTCATTATGGTAATTAGGGTCCCATGATATAAATGCCCTTTAACTTACTATTAATGTGGCTGGCTATCAAATGGATCATAGTAATAGATTGTTCCTGTGATACCTCTGCAAATACCCCATAATTCTTTGGTATTAAATTGGCTGGTTATCAAACTCATATGGGTTATTAGGATTCCTGCAACATAATACATGTACATAACTTTTCAACCTTAATTTTTGACCGGCTTATTTTGTGGCATTTTGGCACTTGTTAGAAATATTTTTTGTTGAAAATCGTTTCAATGACTGATGCATTATTTAGTTTTCTAAATGTTTATTTTTCAGTCCTGGCCTGTGGAGGAGTGTAGACATCTTACATTAGAGGGATTTCTCCAGTACGTTATAGACATGGCCAGACAGGATATCAGATCTGTGTGGAGAGCTCTGTTAGCTTGTGGATTTGACTTCTTTTTTGAAAGGTATGACTTGCATTGAGCAGTAGTTAACAAGTCTAACAGTCGAACTTCGATGGCTCAAACTCGCAGGGCCCACATAAATTGTTCGAGAAACCGGGGATTGTCCGGAAATTGTTCATGAATGAACCGGAATCGATATCGGTTATATATTTCAATTAGTTTCCTGTCACATTGGATTAATAAAATTGTGTTTCTTTATTGCATTTCAATTCTTGTTTTATGTACCTATTTATGTTTTCTTAAAATTAAATGTTTATTGTTAATTTTCTGGTTTAAACTTTGTGCCCAAGTATTATTGCATTACGTAATTGTGTCAATGACCTCGATTCGGATTTGATAACAATTTATTGGTACATTTATTAATTAGTTAAAACCTATTTCAACAAAGGACAAGGTACTGTAAGGACCATTTTTAATTGATAGAAGATACAGACAGAAGCTAATTTTAAATAAGAGCTGTCTGGGTTAAAAGTTTTTTTTCTGTTGGTAAAAAACTGTTAAACAAGTAATAAAAATATATATTTGTCTGATTTACCTCCCTTGTTCAAGATTTAATTTTTAATTATGTTTGCCTATACCGAACTCGCTATATTGAATACTTTGTGTTTAAACCATTAATAAATAGATTTGATATTAAGGTTATAAGTCTGTCATAGTATTTAATAATTTTATGATTGATTGATTAATGGTGTTTAACGCCCGAGCAGCAATATTTCAGCTATATTCAGGCGATGAACATGAAATGGATGATAAAATGAACATGAAATGATGATGAATGAAAATGGGATGGGACACAAAGAAAAATAGGGGTAACGGATTTTAGATTGCCTCTGGCAAATGGGAGGATGGATAGGGTCGGGCAATTTAGCCTCCTGTAGCGGGATCGAAATCCCTACTCATAGCGAATACTACAGCAGCGTTCTTTAACGTGCGAGGAACGTGGCATTTTTCCCAACACGGTGCACTAATATGGTTTGCGGTCAGGTTTTCCGTATTATGGCCTGACAACCCCAGCTTGCCAGGGGTACCCCATTCAACCACCTGGGGCACACATCCCAGTCGGTCTTTAGGCAAACCGACCTGACACGCCGGTACTGGGCGCTATTTAGTCGCCTTTTACGACAAGCTAGCGTGACTGCAGTCTATTCTTTTAGCCACCCGGATCCCTCACGGGGCAATATTTTTTTTTTTTTTTTTTTTTTTTTTTTATGAGTTAATAATGAAAGATATTAAATTAATGTTAATTTTACCATCAGTACAATATCTATTCTGAGATTTCCAGAAAAAAAAAAACGAGGATGGTGTCCGGCATCCCATCAAGTCAAATTATTTATTTGTGACCTTATTGGTTAGACAAACAGTTACACAATTATATAATAGCGATCCAAATATATATTTTTGCAAAAACCAATATTTAAATTTAATTTGAATTAAGTTTATCTCAACATAATTACTTTTAGGAAGAGATATAGATCCATTTCAAAGGTGCACTTAAATTCTGCATAGTTACAGCGGAACTGACATAATCCAAAAACTTTAACATAGTCAGTGGACCGAGGTCAATGTCAGTAGACACCCGTCATATTATTCAACAGGAACCTAAATTTCAAGTATTGTCATTACACTATGCACATAGTTACACTGACCTTATCCAAAAAACTTTAACCTATTCACTGGACCATGAAATTGAAGGTCAATGTCAGGCGAAACTTATACTATTCAACTGGAACCTATTTGCCATGCCACTTATTCATCCTACCATGCATTGTTACAACAGAAGTAACCTTATCCACAAACATAAGTGTACTGATTATGAATTCTAGTCAAGGTCAGGTGACACCTACCAGACTTGCATGTACTATTTGTCAGCAAACTATATAACAAATATTGTCACAATGTGTGGTTACTGAGAAAATGACCGAACTCAAATAACTTTAACGTAGTCCCCTTACTGTGATATTGATATTTAAACTTCACATTTGTATATTACTATTCCTGAAGCGGGAGATTGGTCATGCAATAAAACCTGGTTTAACCCATCATTTCTTTTGAGATGCCTGTACCAAGTCAGGGCCATTGCTGTAATTACTACATTTTTGGTTGTTGGTACTGTAGTTTGCCGGTTTCTTGGAGTTCGATTTGTGACAGTTTCTATGATACTATGATACCCACTTCTCTGGTGGGATAACGTACCACTGGCCTGCTGAAGCTCGAAAATCGAAATCGATTTGCACTATGTTCAAGGTAACATTGTTTCCAAATCCGTGAAAGATCGGTCAACATTCAAAACATAATTAATTTGAAATACGACAGCCACAGTAGCAGTAAATATTACTGAAAATATTGTATTTTTTTTGCATGGTAAGGAGAAAATTATACAGATCCAAAGCGTAGTGTTTAATTAAAAAGTATTAAATATTCACATATGTATTACGATAGTTTCTGCTATCCATAAAAGATTATCTCACATGGTTTCCTTGATGTTAACTGACAAAAAAATGGGGCACGAGTAAAAAAATGCTAACGTTAAACTTAACGAGCAAATAAATTGATAATATAAAGTAGAAAATAAAAAATAAATTTATTTTCATTTATGACACAAATATTTCTCGTTATCACGTAAATTATTATTTTATCACATGTAATGATATATATTTAGGGACCGGTCAATATTTTTTGGGATTGTTGGAAAATGCAAAATGCAATACAGCACATACTTTTTTATGCTGCCATTTATATGGGACTAAAAATTTTGTTATTTTCAGCACTGATAGGATAGTTAGTTTTTTTCATAACAATATCAACAACGAAAAAAACTATTTTTTTCTGACATTTTAATTCAAGACCAATTTAATGTAATAATCGCACAACTTGTTTAACAAACATAAATACTGAATTGTAACCATAAAATTATTCACTAGATAGGACTCACATTTTTTATAACACATCTAATGTAGGACGGCAACTTTTTTGTATTTTAGGGAGATAGGACATAGTCCTTTTTAGCTCACCTGACCCGAAGGGTCATGTGAGCTATTGCCATCACTTGGCGTCAGTCGTCGTCCGTCGTCGTCGTCGTCGTTAACTTTTCTTCAAAAATCTTCTCCTCAAAAACCACTGAAGGGATTGCTTTGAAACTTTGCATACATCATCAGTAAAATGCCCTCTACCAAGTTTGCCCAAATCATGGCCTCAGACCAACCAACATGGCCGCCATGGCTAAAAATAGAACAGAGGGGTCAAAATACAGTTTTTTGCTTATAGTTCAAAAAGTATAACAGATACAGGAAAACCGAAGAGACCTTCCTTCTTCAGCATCTAAAGCTCTACAAAACACTCCATTGGGTCAAAGTTGTATGATGACTCCTTGTAGGAGTTATTGCCCTTTAATTGTCAAAATTGATGATTTTTGCCATTTTTGCCTCAAAATCTTGAAAATTATTAGAACTAGAGAAAAAGTTAGCATTGCTTAATTGTTCTGCTCTATGAGGGCTACAAAAATGACTTTAGGGTCAAGATTGTCTGATTAACCGTTTAAGAGTTATTCCCCTTGAACTGTTTATTTTAATCGGTTTTAATTGATTTTTTAAAATCTTCTCCTCTGAAACCACTGAAAGTACTGCTTTGAAATTTTGTACACATCATCTGTCAAATGTCCTCAACCAAGTTTGCACTAACCATGGCTGCAGATTAACCAACCTGGCCACCATGGCTAAAAATTGGAGGGGGGGGGGGGCTGTAAAATACAGTTTTTGGCTTATATTTAAAAAAGTGTAACAGATACAGGAAAACCGAACAGACATGCCTTCATCTGCATCAAAAGCTCTACGAAACACTCCATTGGGTTGAAGTTGTATGATGACTCCTTATAGGAGTTATTGCCCTTTAATTGTCGAAATTGTTGATTTTAGCCATTTTTGCCTCAAAATCTTGAAAATTATTAGAACTAGAGAAAAAGTTAGCATTGCTTAATTGTTCTGCTCTATGAGGGCTACAAAATTGCCTTTAGGGTCAATATTGTCTGATTAACCGTTTAAGAGTTATTCCCCTTGAACTGTTTATTTTAATCGGTTTTAATTGATTTTTTAAAATCTTCTCCTCTGAAACCACTGAAAGTACTGCTTTGAAATTTTGTACACATCATCCGTCAAATGTCCTTAACCAAGTTTGCACCAACCATGGCTGCAGATTAACCAACATGGCCGCCATGGCTAAAAATAGAATGGAGGGGGGGGGGGGTAAAATACAGTTTTTGGCTTATAGTTCAAAAAGTATAACAGATACAGGAAAACGGAAGAGACATGCCTTCATCAGCATCAAAAGCTCTACGAAACACTCCATTGGGTTGAAGTTGTATGAGGACTCCTTATAGGAGTTATTGCCCTTTAATTGTCAAAATTGATTATTTTTGACATTTTTGCCTTAAAATCTTGAAAATTATTTGAACTAGAGAAAAAGTTAGTATTGCTTAATTGTTCTGCTCTATGAGGGCTACAAAAATGACTTAGGGTCAAGATTGTCTGATGAACCGTTTAGGAATTATTTTCCTTGAACATTTTTTTAATCAATTTTAATTGATTTTAAAAAATCTTCTCCTCTTTAACCCATTAAAGTACTGCTTTGAAACATTGCACACATCATCTTTAGGACGTCCTCTACCAAAATTGTGCAAATCATGACACCTGACTACCTATATAGCTACGTTGGGGGGGGAGTCAAGAGAGTTTTCGACTGATAGTTAAAAAAGTATAACAGGTACAGCAAATTTGAAGTGAACCTCCCTTCTCCCTCTAAGCATCAAAAGCTCCTCCTTATAGGAATTATTTCCCTTAAAAGGTCAACATTAATGACTTTTGCAGAAGTGTTGGGCAATACCTTATAGCAAAGAAAAGCTGGATAGAAAAGGGTTGTTTGGTTTCAGGTTCAGGTGAGCGATACAGGCTCCTGGGAGCCTCTAGTTAAAGCTGATAATTTGAAATGCACTGGTCCAAACCCCCCAATTAATATTGACTGGTCCCTTTGATAATCTTCTTTTAAAAATCGTCGGAAACCCACATCCGGTTGCGTTCTCGCTTTCCTACCACCACCAAGTGAGAACGCGACCAGACCGGAGTTAAGCAAAAACGCCACATGCACATAGACATTTTCCTTCAAAAGCGACTTATTTATGTGTCATACAAGGCCGTAAACAAAAGGTGCACTGATTGCACGTGTACTCCTAGTTCGAGAATCCTCTGCTACCTACGGCACTGTCATTTTGCAGACGTTATATATTGGTTAATAGATTAGTAGTTTTTATAACATCTATAATTATTGCGTATGAAAAATAAAGGTTTAAATTAACATTTATTGAGACATCAAGATGTGATCGCTGAAGATGTTGTACTTCAATACAAATGACTTCTA
Source organism: Limnoperna fortunei (assembly GCA_944474755.1). NCBI lineage: Eukaryota > Metazoa > Mollusca > Bivalvia > Mytilida > Modiolidae > Limnoperna > Limnoperna fortunei. Next base: position 17,796,137 of record OX104121.1, on the reverse strand, counting down.
TAACAGACTTATCAGTCTTATCAGTCTTATCATTTTTTTGTTCGAGTGTATACAAGTGAAAATTCTTTTAAATTCTGTTTCGCGCATGTAATACGTATATCGTCCACTTTTGGTATTAGTTTAGGGGTCGTCCATAATTGTCAACCATTTTCACAAGTGTGCAAAAAGCACACTTTTTGTGACCCCCCACCCCCCATCAAAAGTGTACATCAACCATTAAACTAATATAAAAACCAAACTCCATGGAAACGAAAAATTTCTGAAGATAAAAAAGTGTACGCAAAAATGTCGAAATATTTAACCCCCTCCCTTAAGTTTGCGGTTTGCACACTTATGATAATGGTTGACAATTATGGACGACCCCTTAGACACATAATTTTTTCAACCTTTACGTACTAATTGTGTTCTTTAAAATATTCTATTCTGGACACTTCATTATCATTTATCATACAAACTTTCTTAAATATGTGACAAATGAAAGTAGACTAAAAAACCAACAACAACAAAAAAGAAAAAAACAGAATAACGTTGGGACTCGAACCAGCACTTTGCGATCTATAATGCAAATAATCAGCGAGCTAACCAATTACACCATATACGCACAAGCGTTTTTTAAAGAAAATAAGACCTATTTATGCAATTTATGTGTCAAATTGCTGATGTAATATTTGATGATAGATGACACCAGTTTTTATACAATTTATAATTATTATGTGAAAAACATTAAAAAGGTTTAACTTTAAAATCTATTTAGACATATTAAGATGTTATTTCTGAAGCTTTTTTATGAATAACAATGTCTGGAACAGTCTGTTTTTTGGTTTACGCGTGTGTATTCAAACCGAAAATTCTTTACATTACTTCTAACTTTCTCTGATGTTTGCCCATCCGGTGATTCTTCCGTACAAGTTATATCTTCCACTTTCGCTAAATATTATTGTGGTAAAATTATTTATTTCAACCTGTGGACTAAATGTGTTCTTTAAATATTCCATTTCCGTAGCATGAAGTCTGCAACTTATTTTTTTCACAGTTTTGCCTCTTTAAACATGATAAAAAGCTACGCTTTGAAAGACACGATCTTTCAATCTTGACTTTAATCAAGCTGGAATAGAAATTATATCAATGCCAGATAGATGTATTTTATTATCAAAATTTAGCTGTTTCATCACTGTTAAATGTTTAAATTGTTACATATTAAAATATTTACTTCATTTATCCCTATTATATTGATTTTTTTTTACAAATTTCTATCTAAGTTTGTCAACGATGTTTAATTATTACTGGATAAGCATAAAAAGATGTATATGCAGATTCGGAAATGCAAGTCCGGTCCGTTTGTAGGCTTACATATTATGCTGAATGGTACAAAAATCACACAAATTTGGGGACAAAATATTAATTTTTAAACATGAGCGGACGCGTGTACCACAAATATATTTTAAATATTAAAAACTGTTTTTGCAACAAATAATACAGTCAAATATCTTCGTGGTACACGCATCTCATATTTCAAATGGTGTTTGAAATCACAAAAACGTACCGATTTTCACAGGCCACTACAATTTGCATATTTTAGCACGGTGCATATAATAATTTAACATGATAAGAACAGAAAGTTATACTGATTTTCTGTCAGAAGGGATAATGTACTTTTGAAAAAACATTATGACCACTTGACCGATAGCCCATAGGAACCAAATTTGGTCAGAATAGGGGGTTGGAGGTTTTTGTGCTGGTTGAGTGGTTGAGTATTCACCATGGCTGCCTTGGCATTTTTATACTTTATATTCTTCTACTGACAAACTGTTTATAGAATTGAACCTTAATTGGTCTAAACAAAGTTGACATTTTTTGGTGCAGATTCCCAGCTACTAATTGGTGCTAACTGAAATTCAACATGTCTTGCCAGGGCAATAATTATGCATTCTGATTGGGTGGAATTTAAATTAATCTTTTTGAGGAAAACAGCTTTATAGATAGAATTGTAAAATTTTAAAATTGTAAAAAAGTTTTTCGTACTTATCATGTTTCCGGGCAGATACCATCTATGTGGTTCATAAACCAAATGAGACAGAAATAATGTGTGTTTCCCTACTATCTTTGAGCTTTTAAGTCTGAATGGGAAAAATGTAACTTTTGCACAAAAAGTGCTAAAGGATTAAACAAAGTTTGAAAAAAAAAGATCATGTCTCCAACACTGATAAGTTCTTTTGGCACTCCAGAGATCATGTCTCCAACACTTTGATAAGTTCTGTGGGCTCTCCAGAGATCATGTCTCCAACATTTTGATAAATTCTATGGGCTCTCCAGAGATCATGTCTCCAACACTTTTATAAGTTCTATGTGCTCTCCAGAGATCATGTCTCCAACACTTTGATCAGTTCTGTGGGCTCTCCAGAGATCATGTCTCCAACTTTGGGGTCTCCAGAGATCATGTCTCCAACATTTTGATAAATTCTATGGGCTCTCTAGAGATCATGTCTCCAACACTTTTATAAGTTCTTTGGGCTCTCCAGAGATCATGTCTCCAACACTTTTATAAGTTCTATGGGCTCTCCAGAGATCATGTCTCCAACACTTTGATAAGTTCCGTGGGCTCTCCAGAGATCATGTCTCCAACATTTTGATAAATTCTATGGGCTCTCTAGAGATCATGTCTCCAACACTTTTATAAGTTCTATGGGCTCTCCAGAGATCATGTCTCCAATACTTTGATAAGTTCTATGGGCTCTCCAGAGATCATGTCTCCAACACTTTGATAAGTTCTGTGGGCTCTCCAGAGATCATGTCTCCAACACATTGATAAGTTCTGTGGGCTCTCCAGAGATCATGTCTCCAACACTTTGATAAGTTCTGTGGGCTCTCCAGAGATCATGTCTCCAACACTTTGATAAGTTCTTTGGGCTCTCCAGAGATCATGTCTCCAACACTTTTATAAGTTCTATGGGCTCTCCAGAGATCATGTCTCCAATACTTTTATAAGTTCTATGGGCTCTCCAGAGATCATGTCTCCAACACTTTTATAAGTTCTATGGGCTCTCCAGAGATCATGTCTCCAACACTTTGATCAGTTCTATGGGCTCTCCAGAGATCATGTCTCCAATACTTTTATAAGTTCTATGGGCTCTCCAGAGATCATGTCTCCAACACTTTTATAAGTTCTATGGGCTCTCCAGAGATCATGTCTCCAACACTTTGATCAGTTCTATGGGCTCTCCAGAGATCATGTCTCCAACACTTTGATAAGTTCTATGGGCTCTCCAGAGATCATGTCTCCAACATTTTGATCAATTCTATGGGCTCTCTAGAGATCATGTCTCCAACACTTTTATAAGTTCTATGGGCTCTCCAGAGATCATGTCTCCAACACTTTTATAAGTTCTATGGGCTCTCCAGAGATCATGTCTCCAACACTTTTATAAGTTCTATGGGCTCTCCAGAGATCATGTCTCCAACACTTTTATCAGTTCTGTGGGCTCTGCAGAGATCATGTCTCCAACACTTTTATATGTTCTTTTGGCACTCCAGAGATCATGTCTCCAACACATTGATAAGTTCTGTGGGCTCCCCAGAGATCATGTCTCCAACACTTTGATAAGTTCTTTGGGCTCTGCATAGATCATGTCTCCAACACTTTTATAAGTTCTATGGGCAGAGACAATGGTTTTACTTCTCAAAATAAACAAACATCTGTTTTGAAAATACCTTTGTTAAAAACTAATTGATAAAAATAGGGGAAAACAATTTTGCTACAAACAATTGATAAAAATAGAACACTGTGACATTCTTCAATTTTTGTCTTTAATATAAAACAAGGAAAAAAATTTTCTTCTGCTATGAATGAAGAAAACAAATATCTTGGTTCTGCTACCCTGTAACAATCATGATGCATATTTAAGTTGATATTTTGATAAGTGTAATGATACACCTAGGTTAACCTGAAGGAACTTAAAACAATTTCTATCACCGTAATGGAATTGTAAATATATCATTTGCTTTATAATTGTACCAGTATTACCACTTGCAAGACCATGGTCCAAGCTGTACTGTCTTGATACTGCACAGTGATGTCTTTTTTTAATTTTTTATGATATGTGATGAAAAGAGCCTTTTGTTTTCCACATTTTATTTTGAACTCTATATTTGATAGGATTATTTATTTGCATTCTTTAATCAAGAGAGTTTTTAGTAGAATTTCAACATATTTTTCTTTTAACTACCTCAGTATTGGTAGATTAAGGGGCAGCACTTTGTTACATCTGCTGAGAAATTCTGTGTATTGAGCTCTGGTACTCTGTGTACTGAGAAGTTCTGTGTATTGAGCTCTGGTACTCTGTGTACTGAGAAGTTCTGTGTATTGAGCTCTGGTACTCTGTGTACTGAGAAGTTCTGTGTATTGAGCTCTGGTACTCTGTGTAATGGTTACTGTTTCTTGTTTTATAGATGTGCCTGTTTGGATAACAACCAAGCTCAGCAGATGTCATCTCAGTGGACACTGGAAATGGACTCAGCTTTAGTCCAGTATGTCAATAACTTTACCAAAAAATTAGGTGTGGCTCCATCTAGATTACACCCCCATGAGATCAGATTACCAGAAGAGATATTGACAAATGAAGCCTATACTTGTTTACAAGGTATTTGAATTTTATGTGTTTAACTTGAAGTCAGAAATGTTCCTATTGTTTGAATATAGTGAACTTTCTATTAGCTCACCTGGACCAAAGGTTCATATGAGCCTTTTTATGCCCCCGCGACGACATGTCGGGGGGCATTAAGTTTTACTCATGTCCGTCCGTCCGTCTGTCCGTCCGTATGTACGTACGTACAAATTTCCGTCAATATTTTCTCAGAAACCGTACATGAGAACAATTTTAAATTTGGCAGAGTGGTTCAGTATCACAAGTTGTACGTCCTAAGCGAATTTCAGACCTGTCGGACAACTACTTCCTGTTTGGGACTTCATTTGTACGTAAATACGTCCGTCTGTATGTACAAATTTCCGTCAAGCTTTTCTCAAAAACCGTACACAAGAACAATTTGAAATTTGGCAGGGTGGTTTAGTTGTACGTCCTAAGCGACTTTCAGACCTGTCGGACAACTACATCCTGTTTGCGACTGGGCCGATATGAAAATGTGTTAACACGATTATGACAATTTCCGTCAAGCTTTTCTCAGTAACCGTACATGAGAACAATATGAAATTTGGCAGGGTGGTTCAGTATCACAAGTTGTATGTCCTTAGCGACTTTCAGACCTGGCGGACAACTACTTCCTGTTTGCGACTGGGCCGATATGAAAATGTTCTAACATGAGTATGAAAATTTCCGTCAAGCTTTTCTCAGAAACCATACATCAGAACAATTTGAAATTTTGCATTGTGGTTCAGTATCACAAGTTGTACGTCCTAAGCGACTTTCAGACCTGTCGGACAACTACTTCCTGTTTGCGACTGGGCCGATATGAAAATGTGTTAACATGAGTATGAAAATTTCCGTCAAGCTTTTCTCAGAAACTGTACATTAGAACAATTTGAAATTTGGCAAGGTGGTTCAGTATCACAAGTTGTACGTCCTTAGCGACTTTCAGACCTGTCGGACAACTACTTCCTGTTTGCGACTGGGCCGATATGAAAATGTGTTAACATGAGTATGAAAATTTTCGTCAAGCTCTTCTCAGAAACCGTACATGAGAACAATTTGAAATTTGGCATTGTGGTTCAGTATCACAAGTTGTACGTCCTAAGCGACTTTCAGACCTGTCGGGCAACTACTTCCTGTTGTGACTGGGCCGATATGAAAATGTGTTAACACGAGTATGAAAATTTCCTTCAAGCTTTTCTCAGAAACCGTACACAAGAACAATTTGAAATTTGGCATTGTGGTTCAGTATCACAAGTTGTACGTCCTAAGCAACTTTCAGACCTGTCGGACAACTACTTCCTGTTTTCAACTGGGCCAATATTAAAATGTGTTAACACGAGTATGAAAATTTCCGTCAAGCTTTTCTCAGAAACCGTACATTAGAACAATTTGAAATTTGGCAGGGTGGTTCAGTATCACAAGTTGTAGGTCCTAAGCGACTTTCAGACCTGTTGGACAACTACTTCCTGTTTGGGACTTACTTTAGCGGGGGCATCCCTGTCCCATGGACACATACTTCAATTTTTTTTATAACTTGTCTATCCGTCCTCTGTCAAAATCTTCTCTGAAATCAACGAAAAAAAAAGTACCATAAATTGATCAGCACATTAAGCTCTACACATGTTCTTATTATTCTGAAGTTGTGTAATGACTGATTTCCCTGCCAACAAGACTTAATTGTAATGATTTCCCTGCCAACAAGACTTGTTTGTAATGACTTCCTGCCAACAAGACTTGTTTGTAATGATTTCCCTGCCAACAAGACTTGTTTGTAATGACTTCCTGCCAACAAGACTTGTTTGTTATGATTTCCCTGCCAACAAGACTTGTTTGTAATGACTTCCTGCCAACAAGACTTGTTTGTAATGACTTCCTGCCAACAAGACTTGTTTGTTATGATTTCCCTGCCAACAAGACTTGTTTGTTATGATTTCCCTGCCAACAAGACTTGTTTGTTATGATTTCCCTGCCAACAAGACTTGTTTGTAATGACTTCCTGCCAACAAGACTTGTTTGTTATGATTTCCCTGCCAACAAGACTTGTTTGTTATGATTTCCCTGCCAACAAGACTTGTTTGTAATGATTTCCCTGCCAACAAGACTTGTTTGTAATGATTTCCCGCCAACAAGTCTTGTTTGTAATGACTTCCTGCCAACAAGACTTGTTTGTAAAGATTTCACTGCCAACAAGTCTTGTTTGTAATGATTTCCCTGCCAACAAGACTTATTTGTTATGATTTTCCTGCCAACATGACTTGTTTGTAATGACTTCCTGCCAGCAAGACTTGTTTGTAATGATTTCCCTGCCATCAAGACTTGTTTGTAATGATTTCCCTGCCAACAAGACTAGTTTGTAATGATTTCCCTGCCAACAAGACTTGTTTGTAATGACTTCCCAGCCAACAAGACTTGTTTGTAATGATTTCCCTGCCAACAAGTCTTGTTTGTAATGACTTCCTGCCAACAAGACTTGTTTGTAATGATTTCCCTGTCAACAAGACTTGTTTGTAATGATTTCCCTGTTAACAAGACTTGTTTGTAATGACTTCCTGCCAACAAGACTTGTTTCTAATGAGTTACCAGCCAACAAGACTTGTTTGTAATGACTTCCTGCCAACAAGACTTGTTTGTTATGATTTCCCTGCCAACAAGACTTGTTTGTAATGACTTCCTGCCAACAGGATTTGTTTGTAATGAGTTACCAGCCAACAAGACTTGTTTGAAATGACTTCCTGCCAACAAGACTTGTTTGTAATGACTTCCTGCCAACAAGACTTGTTTGTTATGATTCCCTGCCAACAAGACTTGTTTGTAATGACTTCCTGCCAACAAGACTTGTTTGTAATGATTTCCCTGCCAACAAGACTTGTTTGTAATGACTTCCCTGCCAACAAGTCTTGTTTGTAATGATTTCCCTGCCAACAAGACTTATTTGTTATGATTTTCCTGCCAACATGACTTGTTTGTAATGACTTCCTGCCAACAAGACTTGTTTATAATGATTTCCCTGCCAACAAGACTTGTTTGTAATGATTTCCTTGCCAACAAGACTTGTTTGTAATGACTTCCCTGCCAACAAGACTTGTTTATAATGATTTCCCTGCCAACAAGACTTGTTTGTAATGACTTCCCTGCCAACAAGTCTTGTTTGTAATAATTTCCCTGCCAACAAGACTTGTTTGTAAAGATTTCCCTGCCAACAAGACTTGTTTGTAAAGATTTCCCTGCCAACAAGACTTGTTTGTAATGATTTCCCGCCAACAAGTCTTGTTTGTAATGACTTCCTGCCAACAAGACTTGTTTGTAAAGATTTCACTGCCAACAAGTCTTGTTTGTAATGATTTCCCTGCCAACAAGACTTGTTTGTAATGATTTCCCGCCAACAAGACTTGTTTGTTATGATTTCCCGCCAACAAGACTTGTTTGTAAAGATTTCACTGCCAACAAGACTAGTTTGTAATGATTTCCCTGCCAACAAGACTTGTTTGTAATGACTTCCCTGCCAACAAGTCTTGTTTGTAATGATTTCCCTGCCAACAAGACTTGTTTGTAATGATTTCCCTGCCAACAAGACTTATTTGTTATGATTTTCCTGCCAACATGACTTGTTTGTAATGACTTCCCTGCCAACAAGACTTGTTTGTAATGACTTCCTGCCAACAAGACTTGCTTGTAATGATTTCCCTGCCAACAAGACTTGTTTGTCATGATTTCCCTCCCAACAAGACTAGTGTGTAATGATTTCCCTGCCAACAAGACTTGTTTGTAATGACTTCCCAGCCAACAAGACTTGTTTGTAATGATTTCCCTGCCAACAAGACTTGTTTGTAATGATTTCCCTGCCAACAAGACTTGTTTGTAATGATTTCCCTGCCAACAAGACTTGTTTGTAATGATTTCCCTGCCAACAAGTCTTGTTTGTAATGACTTCCTGCCAACAAGACTTGTTTGTAATGATTTCACTACCAACAAGACTTGTTTGTAATGATTTCACTACCAACAAGACTTGTTTGTAATGACTTCCTGCCAATAAGACTTGTTTGTAATGATTTCCCTGCCAACAAGACTTGTTTGTAATGACTTCCTGCAAACAAGACTTGTTTGTTATGATTTCCCTGCCAACAAGACTTGTTTGTAATGATTTCCCTGCCAACAAGACTTGTTTGTAAGGATTTCCTGCGAACAAGACTTGTTTGTAATGTTTTCCCTGCCAATAAAACTGGTCTGTTATGATTTACCAATAGGAATTTCGTTGGTTAAGAAAATACTAAAAAAATTTCAGGTGTTCCAGTGGAGAGTGTTCGATTGAGGTTTGCATTTCTTCAGTCCCTGAATAATTCTTTGGAAACCATGTTCTTGCCAATGGTGGATCTACGACCTGCCAAAACATTTAATCGCAGTACAGCAAATGCATTATCCAAAATTAGAGGACTATTATTCTACAACTCTAAGATTAACTTTGTGAATCGCATCATGAATGCCACAGCCAAAAGGAAACCTGACCAGGCTGCTCCAGAGGTTACTTTGGATCCATTAGAGAACTTGTCAGGTATATAGTTATTGTTATGTGTGTTCATTGCTTTTTATGTGGGCTTTATATTTTTATACCCCCACTCAACAGAATCGGGGGTATATAGTGGTCCTCTTATTCATCTTTCTGTCTGTTTGTCCATCCAAATTGGTTTTCCGGATGATAATTAAATAAGATGCATATGATTTAAAGAAATGAAATTACGCTTCTTTATATAATGATCCTTATCCTGCCTGATGTTTGGATAAGGTTCCATTATATTTCATAATCCTGGGCTATTTCGGGTTAATAGTTGAATCTTTACAGCTCAATAAATGCTAGATATTGCTAAACAAATTTCAATAATAATAAAGAGAAAATTCAACATACTTATTATTGAAAAAACAATTTTGCATGTAAAGTGAAATCATACAAAGACAATTCTCGTCTTAATGTTCACTTATGCACCATAATGCAAAAATCAATCCTCATTGTTGATGAAAACACAAAAATATCAATGAACTGTAAAAATGTTATTGTAATCACACAGAACAAAAACTGAATTGTACTGTCTTTCCTGGACTGGTACCACTGCTATATATCCAAAATCCTAGGACTGTTTCTTCTCAGAGTGGAGACCTGTAATTAAATACATTTTCAGTGAAACCTTTTTTATTGTTGTGTTAATATTCTTAAGGGGATGCAGGACATCATGTACAATTTTTTGTAAAAATTTCAAAATAGAGAGAACATTTATGGTAAATTTAATAATAATTTATCATTATTTACTCTTAATTTCCATAAAATATAAAATAATAATAAAAGTCTTATACCTATATTATAACTTAAATTTATTTATTGTTGAAATAAAAAAATTTCGCATAAATGAGTTTGGTATCTACAAAAATAATGAAAATGAAATTTTTAACAAGGGAGACAATTTTGACCAAAAATACCATTTTTTAACACTTTTTGACCAATTTTTTCCCAGAGTTCTCCAGTACACATTTTAACCATCTGGCTATTGTGCAACTTGTGTTTTTTTATGGTTTAAAAGAAATAAATAATCTGATAGACTTTCCTATTGTTTGATTTTTTTGCATGTAAAACTGATTTGTCTGTACTGTGCAAACTTGTGGCTTATTGAATTTATCAAGAACAACATTGTTGTTTAAATGTTTTGGTCCCATTGTTTTCCACAGAAAAACAACTTGGAAAGAAATGGATATATCTGTTTGAGTAACTCATTGTACATCTAAGGCAACCAGAGTCTGGGATCGTTGTGCTGATGATAGTGCTGTTAGTGCATCACATTTCATCTTCAAAGAGTGACAATTGATCCACCTTGATTATTTATATACATGCAATTTACTGACACAGAATTACCAGTTTTAATGCATATTTGAGTATCATGGATTTCACTGCAAATTGAAACTAAACCAAAATAAATGGCTTCCAGTTGTTAGACATTTATATGATATCGTTGTTCATCTACATTCCATCTACACTGTATTCATTTTTATGGAAAAACAGCCTTTTGAAGCATCAGTTTTCAGATATAAATTTGGCAAGTCTTGTCTGATAGGTTTTTCACCCACCAGGCAATTTCAGATTTCCCTTCCTCAGATATTCTAACAAGGGGCTAAAATCATTATTTGATATTGCCAAGGCTTTTGTTCCGTCAATATCAAGCTATGATTTAAATGTGCATACAGCACAGCATGATGAGGTAAAGAATACAGACTAGCTAAATCACATATAGTCACAACACTAGACTGCATTAGAGAATTAGACATCTTTAAACAATTTTCTGTTTTTCTTCTGGAAGGAAAACCTTGAATTGCACACAATCCAGTATAAAACCAAGAAGATCTATTCTTTGAGATATAAGGTTTTAAAGACATACATCTTCTAATCAACATTTCAAACTGAACATTACTAAGAATGGTTAAACTTTTCTTCACAAATTCTCTCTAATTCTTACTGATTTTTTTTTTTCTTAAATTCTGTGCAATATGGGTACAATACCAAAAGTCTTTGTTGTCTGAAGGTGTAAATTCTCTGATTTGCACGTCTCTCCAAGAATTGCCAGATTTCTGGATTAACTCGTGGCAGAGCCTTCAGAGATTTATTGTTTATAGGAATTTCCAGGTGGGAAGCAAAGGAGGAAACATGATCTTTTAAGACAAACTTTCTCTACAATTGATGCAATATTTGTGTTAATTTCATCTCCAAATTGCTCATCATCTTCAAATATCTTGAACATCTCAAATTCAAAGTCATGATTAGCATCATTGTCAGATGCTGCCACAGAGAACATTCCAATGTTACTATCTTGTGCTGAATTGTCAGTATAATTACCTGTATTAGTGAGTTGTACATGGCCATTACTTTCAATTTCATTCAGACTAACGGATTGTGTGGCATTCTCTCAATTTCTGAGTTATTGTACTTACAAAATTATCAGAAAATATAGGCCTGAAATCTTCTATTGCTGTGTGTTTTATTCGTACTATGGTAATCGCCATGGGATATTGTAACATATCAGGTTGGAAAAAAGCCTATCGGGGGCAATCTGTCAAATTACAAGGTCACAGTCAACAAAAACGTTTTCAAAAAAAATTTCCCCAGACAATATCTCAAAAAGTTTATTTTCAACTTTGGAATATAGTTTAATATTGGATGGATCAGAAGCCTATCCGTCAAATTTCAGGGTCAAAGTTGCCAAAAAATGTTAGAAATTTTTACAGAAAAAGATTTTTCTGGACTCAAAAAGTTAGCATTAAATTACAATGAAACTTTGGGATATAGTTTCATGTTACTTGGATCAGAAGCCTATATATTTTTGGGGAAATTCATCAAGTTTCAAGGTCACATTTGCCAAAAAAACAACCGTTTCCACACCACAATTCAAAAAGTGTGTATTTGATTGCAATGAAACTTTTATATTATTTCTTATCCAGTGGTAAGGAGCTTATTACTTTCATTAGTTAGAGTTTTGAAGTAAATTGTGTGATATAAATAATAGCTGGATTTTTTCTTGATTTACCTATCAAAACATTTGATATGGGAGTAATATAGACATACATATAAAAATGAAATTACTACATAAAAAAACATCTGTGTTTAATACAATAGCACAATGTAGGAATATATTGTCTGCTTCTTAGAAAGAACAAAGCTGTCTGAAGATATACTGTAAATGAATGATTGAAAGTTTGCTTTTTTTGATCATGATTGTTGGGATCAGAAATCCAAGATAGCTGCAACCACAAGACTGAGTTTATAATAGAAACATGCAAGGAAAAAAAAGAGTCTTCTTCCCTGGAACCATTGAAAGCCAAACATATTAACACTGCTCAGTAGATGGTCCTTTACAAACTTTATGTTTTTTATGCAGCACCAAATTATAATGACAACCTGTACATGACTTAATTTAAAATGGTTCCATAAAAAGTCACGAACTTACAAATCTATATTTTTCATTTTACATTGTTCTACATCAGCAAAAAATGTGCATACTACATGTACAATATGGTTGTGGGTGGGAAAAGAAAGGTTTAATAGCGAGCATCGCAGATGCGAGCTATACGGTTACATGCGTGTGTGAAAAAAAAGTCACGTGATCCATATGAACAAATCCATTTCAGATGGTAGCTGAGCTATCCGAAGAAAATATTGTAGACGAACGAAAAAATATATAATATAAAAATAGACAAAAATAATTTTGACATCGATCAAATCAAAGTGTTTATTTTTTAAATTACTACAAAAATGCCAGACCATTTTTTTTCAATTTGAAACGCTGTATTTGAAATTGAGTTTTGTGACGTCACCAACACATTAGATAAGACGTCACGTCATCAATGGAATGTAGAGGCACTGTTAGGGGGCTCTGAAGTAACGACATGAACAATGTGCGATGCTCGCATTTAGGCTGCGCCTCCATTCATATTAGTCATTGTTTTGCAATGTTTGGTTAGGTCTTGATGGGCATTGCATCATAAATATGGCAAATAAAGGTATTGACGATGGTTTATAAATAACATATATTGCTGAGCATGTAATGTAAATTAAAAAATGGTTTATTTAATGATTTTAAAACATTTGATTGTCCATGCTTGTTGGATGAAGACAGGTTTGTAATTGATATGTATTATAGGTTCAAAAGTTATAATTATAAAAGTGAGCAGATATTTTTAAAAGCACTACTTTTACGTACAGCCTCAGAACTAGTTCCAGTTATTTGGTGGTCCTACACCTACAACAGCCATAATTGCAAAAAAAAACCAATTATCAGTATATGAGTTATTGACCTTAAATGGCCATTTTTGATAAAGGATTGTTTTTGTCTTTAACCTTAAAGCTGTAAAAAGTAGAGTTAAACTCTTAATTGCAAATATGGTTATAAAAACTCTGTATTATTCAGAAATTGATTTATTTCAGTCATAGTTGTTTTTTTGTGATAAATGTATATGGCTATGATGTTCGTTTTGGAAAGGCAGGGTGATATTCCACTTAAACGTTTATTTTTTTCATCCCCCTTACTAAAAATATGGGGGCATATTAGAGATATTTGGACTTTGTAAGTTTGCAGGCCAGATCTTCTCCTTCAATTTTAGAGACTCAGTATTATATTTAGGAGGATGTTGTTTTTACACACAATGAAAATGTGCCGGACCATTGGAATTTGATTTTCATTCAATTTTCTTAAAATTTCTGCTTATTGCAACACACTGATAATGTCACTGGTCAGGTATGGCATCACTTGTGTCTTATAGGCGCACTATACATTTCTAAAAATAAACTTTGCCACTGGGGAGGCTACATTTCATCCAGTTTTTCTTGTACATTTTCATAAAATTTCCGTCAATCTTGTAAGAACCTATTAGTGTCACAGCTTAATCATTACAGACTTCTGGAGGGCATCTAGTTTGTAAATGTTAATGTCATAAACAGAATAGTACAGTTGGTATCACAAAAGCACACAGCTGCTTATGATGGTAATTGACCACAATATCCCATGATTTGTATGTATGATTGAAAGGCAGCTTTTTTTCCAAAACAATTTTATGACTCAAAAATTAATGTCCCTAAATGTTTTTTTTTAAATTACAAGGGTACTAATCTCATATTCTAAATTAACTTTCCAGAAAATTGAAAAATAAAAGATCTAAAACTTCTTAAGTCTTTGGATTGTTTTAATTTTGGGATTTGAGTGCCATTGATGAGTCTTCATTAGACAAAACACATGTCTGGTGAAGTAAATTTATTTTTACCTTGGTATCTTTGGTAACATTTACAATAACAGTATCTGGGCAATTTTTTTTCAGAAAATGAGAAGTCATCTTCAGCCACCTGGTATTGCCAAACATTCCGACAGTTGTCCAACATCCCATCAAAACAGCTTTGTGTCCGGCTGGCATGTGGAGGGGATCCAACTTACTCCTTTAATGTCCGTCTTACAGGGGAGGAAGTCCATGGTACCAGTAAGTATTCTATCTTATGTTTTATTAACCTGTTTAGTTAAAAACATCTCCGTACATTATGAATCAGGGAACAATCCTAATACAGAAAATCAGGCCCAAAACAGAAACAACAGAGCAATTAATTACAGAAAAACAGGGCCAATATAGGAACAACAGAGCAAATAAATATAGAAAAACAGGGCCAATATAGGAACAACAGAGCAAATAAATATAGAAAAACAGGGCCGATGTAGGAACAACAGGGCAAATAAATATGGAAAAACAGGGCCAATATAGGAACAACAGAGCTAATAAATATAGAAAAACAGGGCCAATATAGGAACAACAGAGCAAATAAATATAGAAAAACAGGGCCAATATAGGAACAACAGAGCAAATAAATATAGAAAAACAGGGCCAATATAGGAACAACAGAGCAAATAAATATAGAAAAACAGGGCCAATATAGGAACAACAGAGCTAATAAATATAAAAAAAGGGCCAATATAGGAACAACAGAGCTAATAAATATAAAAAAAGGGCATATATAGGAACAACAGAGCTAATAAATATAAAAAAAGGGCCAATATAGGAACAACAGAGCAAATAAATATAGAAAAACAGGGCCGATGTAGGAACAACAGGGCAAATAAATATGGAAAAACAGGGCCAATATAGGAACAACAGAGCTAATAAATATAGAAAAACAGGGCCAATATAGGAACAACAGAGCAAATAAATATAGAAAAACAGGGCCAATATAGGAACAACAGAGCAAATAAATATAGAAAAACAGGGCCAATATAGGAACAACAGAGCAAATAAATATAGAAAAACAGGGCCAATATAGGAACAACAGAGCTAATAAATATAAAAAAAGGGCCAATATAGGAACAACAGAGCTAATAAATATAAAAAAAGGGCATATATAGGAACAACAGAGCTAATAAATATAAAAAAAGGGCCAATATAGGAACAACAGAGCAAATAAATATAGAAAAACAGGGCCAATATAGGAACAACAGAGCAAATAAATATAAAAAAACAGGGCCAATATAGGAACAACAGAGCAAATAAATATAGAAAAACAGGGCCAATATAGGAACAACAGAGCAAATAAATATAGAAAAACAGGGCCAATATAGGAACAACAGAGCTAATAAATATTAAAAAAGGGCCAATATAGGAACAACAGAGCTAATAAATATAAAAAAAGGGCATATATAGGAACAACAGAGCTAATAAATATATAAAAAGGGCCAATATAGGAACAACAGAGCTAATAAATATAAAAACAGGGCCAATATAGGAACAACAGAGCAAATAAATATAAAAAAACAGGGCCAATATAGGAACAACAGAGCAAATAAATATAGAAAAACAGGGCCAATATAGGAACAACAGAGCAAATAAATATAGAAAAACAGGGCCAATATAGGAACAACAGAGCTAATAAATATAAAAAAAAGGGCCAATATAGGAACAACAGAGCTAATAAATATAAAAAAAGGGCCAATATAGGAACAACAGAGCTAATAAATATAAAAAAAGGGCATATATAGGAACAACAGAGCTAATAAATATATAAAAAGGGCCAATAAAGGAACAACAGAGCTAATAAATATAAAAAAAGGGCCAATATAGGAACAACAGAGCTAATAAATATAAAAAAGGGCCAATATAGGAACAACAAGGCTAATAAATATAAAAAAGGCATATATAGGAACAACAGAGCTAATAAATATAAAAAAAGGGCCAATATAGGAACAATAGAGCAATTAATTACATAAAAGGCCAACATAGAAAAAGCAGAAAAACTTAATACTGAACAACAAGACTAATACAGGAATGTCACTTCAGTAAAAAAGAGCTGTTAAAAACAAATACATCATTGATTTTGTGTAAATTTATGAAAAGAAAATAAATTTACAAAAAGTACAACTTTAAGTTGCAAACCTTAATTAAAAAAAGCAAATAGGTAATTGAACTTTGCTTGTTTATAATCTACTTAAGTTTCTTTTGAATAGAATACAGGTCCAGTATAAATGACTCATTTAATAACACTATAAAAGCAGTGTCTCTGTTGATTGGATGTTTGCTCTACAAGCAGTATTTCAGCTTTAGTGGGGACAGGAACAAGTTAACAAACAATAAATCAATTTGGAAAATATGGAGTAAAGGGTAAACAAATTAGAATGCCACTGGACAAGTATGGGGTATGTGTAGGGACAGAGAATATAGACTTTTGTAGCGGCTACAATGCGCCTAAGCTTATCTACAGCTACAAAAGGGGTCTATATCATGCAAGTAGTGTGGCACTCTACAACAATGTTACCCACTGTGGTCTGTGGTCAGCACTGGGATACTTCACAGTATGGTCCCAGCAGACTTGTTTGATTCCTGTGTTAATTAGTGTCTTGTGTTTTATGTGTTGGTGTATTGTGGGCCTTAGTGTCTCTGAGTAGTTAGACATCTACCATATATCAACACTAAGGTTGTGTGTTTTATGTGTATTGTGGGCCTTAGTGTCTCTGAGTAGTTAGACATCCACAATATATCAACACTAAGGCTGTGTGTTTTATGTGTATTGTGGGCCTTAGTGTCTCTGAGTAGTTAGACATCTACCATATATCAACACTAAGGTTGTGTATTTTATGTGCATTGTGGGCCTTAGTGTCTCTGAGTAGTTAGACATCTACCATATATCAACACTAAGGTTGTGTGCTTTATGTGTATTGTGGGCCTTAGTGTCTCTGAGTAGTTAGACATCTACCATATATCAACACTAAAGTTGCTGGTTCAAGCTGTAAAGGGAACAAGGTGAGCTAGACTCCAATTCTAATTGCCTGTTTTTGTTCACTTTTGTGGACACAACTCCTCTGAAACCACTTGACAGATTGCGTTTATATTAAATAGGATAAGTTGTTATGATGGGTAGATGTGCATACTTTACCGTCATTTTGATTTGACAAATTTTTTAGGAGTTATGGGACTTTGAACGTTTTAGCAAAATAATACAATGGTAGATCTTGTGGATGCATCTCCTCTGAAACCGCTTTATGGATTGCTTTGATATTTGTTAGGATTAATTGTTATAATGGGTAGATAAGTAGACTATACCATCATTTTGTTTTGTGAAATTTTTTAGGAGTTATGGGACTTTGACCGTTTCAGCAAAATTACATATGTACAATGGTAAATCTTGTGGACGCATCTCCTCTGAAACCGCTTGACTGATTACTTTGATATTTGGTAGGATTAATTGTTATGATGGGTAGAAGTGCATACTCTACTGTCATTTTGATTTGTCAAATTTTGTAGAAGTTATGGGACTTTGACCGTTTCAACAATATAGTACAATGATGGATCTAAATGTGGATGCATCTCCTCTGAAACCGCTTGACAGATTGCTTTGATGATTAGTTGGATTAATTGTTATGATGGGTAGATGTGCATAGTCTACCACAATTTTGATTCATCAGATTTTGTAGGAGTTACGGAACTGACCATTTCAGCAATATAATACAATGGTAGATCTTGTTGATGCATCTCTAAAAGCGTTCACTGGATTGCTTAATGGATATAATTAAATAGAATTAATTGTTGTGATGTGTAGATGTGCACTACCACCATTTTGATTTGTCAAATTTTTAAGGAGTTATGGGACTTTGACCATTTAAGGAATATTGAACAATATTGAAAGCACATTTTATCAAGCAATCTACTAGAGTGTTATTAAACCATATGCAATCAAACAAGCAATATCCAATTTTGTCAGAGCTTTTACAGCTTACACTGATTTCAGATAAAAGATTTCTTTAACATGCCTTTGTTCTTTTTATAACATCACAACAATTTTAATATAAAAAATATTTATTCTTTGCAGCACATGAAAAACTTAAAATTTTAAACCTATATTATATACAAATAAATTTTTAAAATCTGAACATCTATAGTTCAGCCATAGTATTGTATTCATCTAGCAATTATTTTAATTCTGAAACAACTATTGACTTTTATGAAATAGTCAATTATTTTGTTTCTACAAATTACAGTTAGCACAAATTAAAAATTTGTGGTTACTGGAGACATCAAGATTTTAAATACTGAATGTGTAACTTTTGTTCTGAAATATATTATAAATGAGAAAATGACTGTTTTAGGTGGTTCCTTCCGACAGTTTTTAAGTCAGATTGCCAAAGAGCTCCTTTCTCTGAAGTTGATAGTTCCATGTAATAACAGCAGTTATAAAAGTAGATGTCTGCTGCACCCTGGGAAGATGACATTTCCTGAGGAAAGACTGACAGAATTCTTTGGCCAGGTAAGACTTGTGTCTGCTGCACCCTGGGAAGATGACATTTCCTGAGGAAAGACTGACAGAATTCTTTGGCCAGGTAAGACTTGTGTTTGTGGCACCCTGGGAAGATGACGTTTCCTGAGGAAAGACTTACAGACTTCTTTGGCCAGGTAAGACTTGTGTCTGTGGCACCCTGGGAAGATGACGTTTCCTGATGAAAGACTTACAGAATTCTTTGGCCAGGTAAGACTTTTTGTGTCTGTGGCACCCTGGGAAGATGACGTTTCCTTAGGAAAGACTGACACAATTCTTTGGCCAGGTAAGACTTGTGTCTGTGGCACCCTGGGAAGATAACGTTTCCTGAGAAAAGACTTACAGAATTCTTTGGCCAGGTAAGACTTGTGTCTGTGGCACCCTGGGAAGATGACGTTTCCTGAGGAAAGACTGACAGAATTCTTTGGCCAGGTAAGACTTGTGTCTGTGGCACCCTGGGAAGATGACGTTTCTTGAGAAAAGACTGACAGAATTCTTTGGCCAGGTAAGACTTGTGTCTGTGGCACCCTGGGAAGATAATGTTTCCTGAAGAAAGACTGACAGAATTGTTTGGCCAGGTAAGACATGTGTCTGTGGCACCATGGGAAGAAGACGTTTCCTGAGGAAAGACTTACAGACTTCTTTGGCCAGGTAAGACTTGTGTCTGCTGCACCCTGAGGAAAGGCTTACAGAATTCTTTGGCCAGGTACGACTTGTGTCTGCTACAGCCTGGGAAGATGGCGTTTTCATGAGGAAAGACTTACAGAATTCTTTGGCCAGGTAAGACTTGTTGTGTCTGTGGCACCCTGAGAAGATGACGTTTCCTGAGGAAAGACCTACAGAATTCTTTGGCCAGGTAAGACTTGTGTCTGCTGCACCCTGGGAAGATAACGTTTTCATGAGGAAAGACTTACAGAATACTTTGGCCAGGTAAGACTTGTTGTGTCTGTGGCACCCTGGGAAGATGATGTTTCCTGAGGAAAGACCTACATAATTCTGTGGCCAGGTAAGACTTGTGTCTGCTGCACCCTGGGAAAATGACGTTTTCATGAGGAAAGACTTACAGAATTCTTTGGCCAGGTAAGACTTGTGTCTGTGGCACCCTGGGAAGATAACGTTTCCTGAGAAAAGACTAGCAGAATTCTTTGGCCAGGTAAGACTTGTGTCTGTGGCACCCTGGGAAGATGACGTTTCCTGATGAAAGACTTACAGAATTCTTTGGCCAGGTAAGACTTTTTGTGTCTGTGGCACCCTGGGAAGATGACGTTTCCTGAGGAAAGACTGACACAATTCTTTGGCCAGGTAAGACTTGTGTCTGTGGCACCCTGGGAAGATGACGTTTCCTGAGAAAAGACTTACAGAATTCTTTGGCCAGGTAAGACTTGTTGTGTCTGTGGCACCCTGGGAAGATGACGTTTCCTGAGGAAAGACTGACAGAATTCTTTGGCCAGGTAAGACTTGTGTCTGTGGCACACTGGGAAGATGACGTTTCCTGTGAAAAGACTGACAGAATTCTTTGGCCAGGTAAGACTTGTGTCTGTGGCACCCTGGGAAGATGACGTTTCCTGAGGAAAGACTGACAGAATTGTTTGGCAAGGTAAGACATGCGTCTGTGGCACCATGGGAAGATGACGTTTCCTGAGGAAAGACTTACAGACTTCTTTGGCCAGGTAAGACTTGTGTCTGCTGCAGCCTGGGAAGATGACGTTTTCATGAGGAAAGACTTACAGAATTCTTTGGCCAGGTAAGACTTGTTGTGTCTGTGGCACCCTGGGAAGATGATGTTTCCTGAGGAATTCCTACAGAATTCTTTGGCCAGGTAAGACTTGTGTCTGCTGCACCCTGGGAAGATGACCTTTTCATGAGGAAAGACTTACAGAATTCTTTGGCCAGGTAAGACTTTTTGTGTCTGTGGCACCCTGGGAAGATGACGTTTCCTGAGGAAAGACTGACAGAATTTCCTGGCCAGGTAAGACTTGTTGTGTCTGTGGCACCCTGGGAAGATGACGTTTCCTGAGGAAAGACTTACAGAATTCTTTGGCCAGGTAAGACATGTGTCTGTGGCACCCTGGGAAGAAGACGTTTCCTGAGGAAAGACCTACAGAATTCTTTGGCCAGGTAAGACATGTGTCTGTGGCACCCTGGGAAGATGACGTTTCATGAGGCAAGACCTACAGAATTCTTTGGCCAGGTAAGACATGTGTCTGTGGCACCCTGGGAAGATGACGTTTCCTGAGGAAAGACTGACAGAATTCTTTTGCCAGGTAAGACGTGTCTGTGTCACCCTGGGAAGATGACGTTTCCTGAGGAAAGACCTACAGAATTCTTCGGCCAGGTAAGACTTGTGTCTGCTGCACCCTGGGAAGATGACGTTTTCATGAGGAAAGACTTACAGAATTCTTTGGCCAGGTAAGACTTGTTGTGTCTGTGGCACCCTGGGAAGATGACGTTTCCTGAGGAAAGACCTACAGAATTCTGTGGCCAGGTAAGACTTGTGTTTGTGGCACCCTGGGAAGATGATGTTTTCATGAGGAAAGACTTACAGAATTCTTTGGCCAGGTAAGACTTGTGTCTGTGGCACCCTGGGAAGATGACGTTTCATGAGGAAAGACCTACAGAATTCTTTGGCCAGGTAAGACTTGTGTCTGTGGCACCCTGGGAAGATGACGTTTCCTGAGGAAAGACCTACAGAATTCTTTGGCCAGGTAAGACTTGTGTCTGCTGCACCTTGGGAAGATGATGTTTTCATGAGGAAAGACTTACAGAATTCTTTGACCAGGTAAGACATGTGTCTGTGGCACCCTGGGAAGATGACGTTTCCTGAGGAAAGACCTACAGAATTCTTTGGCCAGGTAAGACTTGTTGTGTCTGTGGCACCCTGGGAAGATGACGTTTTCCTGAGGAAAGACCTACAGAATTCTTTGGCTAGGTAAGACTTGTTGTGTCTGTGGCACCCTGGGAAGGTGATATTTCCTGAGGAAATACTAATAGAATTCTTCAGCGGCGTTGTCATCGTCATTGGCCATAATGTTCATTGGATGGACCTTTTCAAAGTTTATGTTTTTTATTTGGATTAAAAAACCAATATGGCCACCACCCCAAGACTTAGTTTAACATAGTACCCTATGAGAAAAAAGTTTTAAAGGGCTTCTTCTCAGCAAACTGGTTAACTAATGGAAACAAAACTTACTTGCAATATTGTTTGGCTGGTCCTCTATAAAGATTCATAATGGCCACCACCGCAGGACTTTGTTTAACATTGGACCCTATGGGAAAAAAATGTAAAATGGCTTCTTCTCTGAAACCGGTTAACCTATCGAATCAAAACATACTACCAATATTGTTTTGGATGGTCCTTTATGAAGTTTATGTTTTTTATGTCAATTGGAAAATCAAAATGGACGCCACTGCAGGACTTAGTTTAACATAGGCCCCTATGGGGAAAAAGTTAAAAAGGCTTCTTCTCTGAAACCTGTTAACCAATTGAAACAAAACTTTCTAGCAATATTGTTTTGATTGTCCTCTATAAAGTTCATGTTTTCTTTATCCCAATTGGAAATTTAAAGTAGCCACCACCGCAGGACTTGGTGTAACATTGGACCCTATGGGAAAAAAGTTTTAAAAAGGCTTCTTCTCTGAAACTGTCCAATGGAAACAAAACTTACTACCAATATTATTTTAGATGGTTATTTATAAAGTGTGTTTTTTATTGCCAATTGGTAATTCAAAATGGCCACCACCGCAGGACTTAGTTTAACATAGGACCCTATTGGCAAATTTAAAAAAATCTTCTCTATAAAACCAGTTAACCAATGAAACAAAGCTTTCTAGTAATATTGTTTGGATGGTCCTATTTAAAGTTTATTGAAAATTACAGGACTTAGTTTAAAATCAGGGAAATGCCATCTTCATTGCCTATAAAATCAGCTGAGTGATAGATGCTCTTAAGAGCCTCTGATTTATTTAGGTTTTTGTCAGTATGTTATACAAATTCATTAAAACATTGGAGAGACAAAGCTATACAGCAATCATAGACACAACTCTAGGCTGACAAAGCAACATCTAGCCTGTAATTTTAATGTCAAAAACTGTCAAAAAAGCTGCTACAAAAGAAGGAACATGTTTTTTTGTTAACATCAAGTAAATTTTTTGTGATCTTGTTTACATGTCTATTTTATTTACTTCCTGCTTTATTTTGAATTTGCGGGTATTTTAAGCCACATAATTGTTTCTGTTTATACATTTCTTTCTGTTGTAGATTTTAGGAATAACAATCAGAGCAGACATACCGTTGGGCCTAGACTTACTGAAGTCATTATGGCAGTCCATTGTTGGTATGACTGAGGACCCAGTGACAAACCTACAAGAAGCAGACCCTTTAACATACAGCTATATAAAGAAAATTGAAATGGTAAGAGTTCCAACAATTTTTAACTTTCAGTTGTGAACTTCAGGTAATCATCCTATGGAGATAATTTGCAAAATATTAACTGGTGTTATATATTATGTTATTTTACCTTTTGGATGACTATCATTAATTACGAGAAACAATTATAGTCAGAATACTAATTCTAAATACAGATAACATATGTTTAGGAAAATGTGATCAATTTGTTTTCTTTAAGAAAATAGCAAAGAAAACCAACTGAACAACAAGAGCCAAAAGCCAAGGGACAGTTACAAATCCAGAAAAAGACAAAAAACAATAAAAAAACAGAAAAAGAGTAACCCAAACCCAATTTAAACCATGGGATCAGGAAGTTTTCCCTGCCCATTTTGGTCATTTTTCCCCCTACTAAAGAAATTAACAAATTCCATGGTATTGAATATTGGTCTGGGGTCGTTTCGTAACGAAACTTGTTTGCACGTCGGGTTGCACCATGGATTTTGGGATGGCTCCTACAATGTATGCATCGTGTGAAAAGCAAAATATATGAAGAGATACATTCTCCTGCCTGAAAGATCTTTATTGTAAGATGACATGTTGTCTATGCAACAAAATAATGACAAACAACGTTGTTTTGATGACTACCACGGAGCCTTTTTCATTAACCGGAAATAGGAAGTTGTCACCTAATTGACACAAGTTTGGTACCGAATTGAATTTATGTGTTATTCTGCGATGGATGCTTTTTACAAGTTCTTATTATTAAATGAAATAATCTTTTTTGTTCTCATTATTTTCAATGAATTTTTTATTCAAATTGGTTTTCTCTTGATTTATGTAACGTTTAGTCACATTGGCGCTTGCGTAGTGTACAATTTTGACAGCACGTGTTTTTCCTTGTACGTATACTGTTGTCTTATTTTCTTAGCAATGTTACATAGAAACAATCTATTATATTCAATCTTTGTTGCTTCAAAATGTTGTTGCAACAGTATGTTTTACGATATGGATGAAACAGATCTGTCACCTGTTGACCTTATTACGTAATCCTCAGTCGGTGGTCAATATACACATGTAAGTGACAGGAAATAGCCTTAGGGTTAATTTTTTAATACAAATATTTCTAAATAGCAGAAATTGAAGGGATTAAATCCAACAAATGATTATTGCATGTCAAATATTACTTTTAGATGTCCGATTTCAGCAAATCTTAGTCGGTCATTCAAGTGTAATATTCGGTCATGTCCGGCAAATTTCCAGACCCTTTGGGTGCACACAGGTGCTATTCATATGTAAAATCTTGGACTTTTAAATTGCAGCTACTCATGTGTGACTCGGGTAACTTTAAACTTCTGACTTGTTTCACCTGCATTATACCCTATGAGAATCTTCCAAGTTAAAGTGTAAAGTTACCTGAGTCATGCATGAGTAGATGAATTTATATATCCAGCTATTACTGATGAAGAGCTTTAAAAAAACAGATTGAAGCCATTTTCTCAACAGCTTTTATCTGTATTTAGAATTAATTAACAACCTGACAGGTAACTTGTATTATAACACAGTCTTCCTCATTAGACAAATACACGAAAGCATGAGGAAGTGTATTTGTCTAACGATGAAGGCAGTGCTATAAACTACTTGTGACATGAATAAGCCCCTAGATCCCCTCCCCCAATTATTAATTAGTGGTTAATATGTAGGGCAGTGTTTATTATAGTGTGATGGATATTCAACCACCAAATGTAAAGCTGATATTCGCAGGTTTGTGCCATCGTTTTGCAGTGAAAATCAAAATAAAATTTGACATAATTAAGTCAGAGTTTTCTGTGCATTATTGG
Source organism: Limnoperna fortunei (assembly GCA_944474755.1). Classification (NCBI taxonomy): domain Eukaryota; kingdom Metazoa; phylum Mollusca; class Bivalvia; order Mytilida; family Modiolidae; genus Limnoperna; species Limnoperna fortunei. The sequence goes on along the minus strand of OX104121.1, from coordinate 17,770,961 downwards.
TTCTAATTGTAGTTGGTTATGACATGGCTGTTTTTCCCTTGAGTTTAACACTTGACCTTTTATCCCAATATTATCCAAGAGTTTTATTTTGGAGCATACATACTCGTGGTCTCTTGTTTATTATTAAAAAAGATCAAAGAGTTCATGTTACAATTGTACTTTGGCTGTAATATAAAAACTAGACTGCCTGCTATCTCTTTTTATGGCTGAAATAAGTTCTCATGGAACTACAATATAATTGACAATTGACCTTTCATACTAAGGTATTTTTTAGGTGGAGACAGAAAGTGAACTACAGGCCCTGTGTTCTGATGTATACCCACAGTTTGTCTATACCACATTGTCTGGTGAAGAAGTAGAACTGATACCCAATGGTCAGAAAGTATCTGTATGGTAGGTCACGTCATATCTGATACCCAACTGTCAGAAAGTATCTGTATGGTAGGTCACGTCATATCTGATACCCAACGGTCAGAAAGTATCTGTATGGTAGGTCACGTCATATCTGATACCCAACGGTCAGAAAGTATCTGTATGGTAGGTCACGTCATATCTGATACCCAACGGTCAGAAAGTATCTGTATGGTAGGTCATGCCATATCTGATACCCAACGGTCAGAAAGTATCTGTATTGTAGGTCACGTCATATCTGATACCCAATGGTCAGAAAGTATCTGTATTGTAGGTCACGTCATATCTGATACCCAATGGTCAGAAAGTATCTGTATTGTAGGTCACGTCATATCTGATACCCAACGGTCAGAAAGTATCTGTATGGTAGGTCAAGTCATATCTGATACCCAACTGTCAGAAAGTATCTGTATGGTAGGTCACGTCATATCTGATACCCAACTGTCAGAAAGTATCTGTATTGTAGGTCATGCCATATCTGATACCCAACGGTCAGAAAGTATCTGTATTGTAGGTCACGTCATATCTGATACCCAAATGTCAGAAAGTATCTGTATTGTAGGTCATGCCATATCTGATACCCAACGGTCAGAAAGTATCTGTATTGTAGGTCACGTCATATCTGATACCCAATGGTCAGAAAGTATCTGTATTGTAGGTCACGTCATATCTGATACCCAACGGTCAGAAAGTATCTGTATTGTAGGTCACGTCATATCTGATACCCAACGGTCAGAAAGTATCTGTATGGTAGGTCACGTCATCTGATAGCCAATGGTCAGAAAGTATCTGTATGGTAAGTCACGTCATATCTGATACCCAACGGTCAGAAAGTATCTGTATGGTAGGTCACATCATATCTGATAGCCAACGGTCAGAAAGTATCTGTATTGTAGGTCACGTCATATATGATACCCAATGGTCAGAAAGTATCTGTATTGTAGGTCACGTCATATCTGATAGCCAATGGTCAGAAAGTATCTGTATTGTAGGTCACGTCATATCTGATAGCCAACGGTCAGAAAGTATCTGTATTGTAGGTCACGTCATATCTGATAGCCAACGGTCAGAAAGTATCTGTATTGTAGGTCACGTCATATCTTATACCCAACGGTCAGAAAGTATCTGTATTGTAGGTCACGTCATATCTGATAGCCAATGGTCAGAAAGTATCTGTATGGTAGGTCACGTCATATCTGATAGCCAATGGTCAGAAAGTATCTGTATTGTAGGTCACGTCATATCTGATAGCCAATGGTCAGACAGTATCTGTATTGTAGGTCACGTCATATCTGATAGCCAACTGTCAGAAAGTATCTGTATGGTAGGTCACGTCATATCTGATAGCCAATGGTCAGAAAGTATCTGTATTGTAGGTCACGTCATATCTGATAGCCAATGGTCAGACAGTATCTGTATTGTAGGTCACGTCATATCTGGTAGCCAATGGTCAGAAAGTATCTGTATTGTAGGTCACGTCATATCTGATACCCAACGGTCAGAAAGTATCTGTATTGTAGGTCACGTCATATCTGGTAGCCAATGGTCAGAAAGTATCTGTATGGTAGGTCACGTCATAACTGATACCCAACGGTCAGAAAGTATCTGTATTGTAGGTCACGTCATATCTGATAGCCAATGGTCAGAAAGTATCTGTATTGTAGGTCACGTCATATCTGATAGCCAACTGTCAGAAAGTATCTGTATGGTAGGTCACGTCATATCTGATAGCCAATGGTCAGAAAGTATCTGTATTGTAGGTCACGTCATATCTGATACCCAAGGGTCAGAAAATATCTGTATTGTAGGTCACGTCATATCTGATACCCAATGGTCAGACAGTATCTGTATTGTAGGTCATGTCATATCTAATACACAACGGTCAGAAAGTATCTGTATTGTAGGTCACGTCATATCTGATAGCCAATGGTCAGAAAGTATCTGTATGGTAGGTCACGTCATATCTTATACCCAACGGTCAGAAAGTATCTGTATTGTAGCTCACGTCATATCTGATACCCAAGGGTCAGAAAGTATCTGTATTGTAGGTCACGTCATATCTGATAGCCAATGGTCAGACAGTATCTGTATTGTAGGTCATGTCATATCTAATACCCAACGGTCAGAAAGTATCTGTATTGTAGGTCACGTCATATCTGATACCCAACGGTCAGAAAGTATCTGTATGGTAGGTCACGTCATATCTGATACCCAACGGTCAGAAAGTATCTGTATTGTAGGTCACGTCATATCTTATACCCAACAGTCAAAAAGCATCTGTATGGTAGGTCACGTTTTATCTGATACCCAACGGTCAGAAAGTATCTGTATGGTAGGTCACGTCATATCTGATAGCCAATGGTCAGAAAGTATCTGTATTGTAGGTCACGTCATATCTGATACCCAACGGTCAAAAAGCATCTGTATGGTAGGTCACGTTTTATCTGATACCCAACGGTCAGAAAGTATCTGTATGGTAGGTCACGTCATATCTGATACCAAACGGTCAGAAAGTATCTGTATTGTAGGTCACGTCATATCTTATACCCAACGGTCAAAAAGTATCTGTATTGTAGGTCACGTCATATCTGATAGCCAACGGTCGGAAAGTATCTGTATGGTAGGTCACATCATATCTGATAGCCAATGGTCAGAAAGTATCTGTATGGTAGGTCACATCATATCTGATACCCAACGGTCGGAAAGTATCTGTATTGTAGCTCACGTAATATCTGATACCCATGGGTCAGAAAGTATCTGTATTGTAGGTCACGTCATATCTGATAGCCAACAGTCAGAAAGTATCTGTATGGTAGGTCACATCATATCTGATACCCAACGGTCGGAAAGTATCTGTATTGTAGGTCACGTCATATCTGATACCCAACGGTCAGAAAGTATCTGTATTGTAGCTCACGTCATATCTGATACCCAACGGTCAAAAAGCATCTGTATGGTAGGTCACGTTATATCTGATACCCAACGGTCAGAAAGTATCTGTATGGTAGGTCACATCATATCTGATAGCCGAAGGTCAGAAAGTATCTGTATTGTAGGTCACGTAATATCTGATAGCCAACGGTCAGAAAGTATCTGTATTGTAGGTCACGTCATATCTTATACCCAACGGTCAGAAAGTATCTGTATGGTAGGTCACGTCATATCTGATACCCAACGGTCAAAAAGCATCTGTATGGTAGGTCACGTCATATCTGATACCCAACGGTCAGAAAGTATCTGTATGGTAGGTCACGTCATATCTGGTAGCCAATGGTCAGAAAGTATCTGTATGGTAGGTCACCTCATATCTGATAGCCAACGGTCAGAAAGTATCTGTATGGTAGGTCACGTCATATCTGATACCCAACAGTCAGAATTATCTGTATTGTAGGTCACGTCATATCTGATACCCAACGGTCAGAAAGTATCTGTATTGTAGGTCACGTCATATCTGATACCCAACGGTCAGAAAGTATCTGTATGGTAGGTCACATCATATCTGATACCCAATGGTCAGAAAGTATCTGTATGGTAGGTCACGTCATATCTGGTAATTTTGTCATCTGTATTTCAAAAACATTCTTCCATGACGTGTATTTACCATGCTGCTGTATCTTCTAACCTATGGGAATACATAGCACTGCTTACACCAGGGATAAGAGTAACAAAGACTGGTCAGTTCACCCCTGAGTCTATGTATAGCTATAACAGAATATCATAAGTTGGAAATATTGCTTAGACAGTACTAAGACCGCTTCTCCTTAATAGATGGGGTGTTGTAATGTGACCTTTAGGTGTGCATTGGTTCATGTAAGCAAAATGTGTTCTTTGAGGTATATGTAGGTTAGGTCATGTGACTGTTAGATGTGGGTGAGGTCATGTCACCATTAGATGTTGGTTGGGTCTTGTGACTGTTAGATGTGGGTGAGTTCATGTGACCATTAGATGTTGGTTAGGCCATGTGACTGTTTTATGTGGGTGAGGTCATGTGACCATTAGATGTTCATTAGGTTATATGATTGTTAGATGTGGGTGAGATCATGTGACCATTAGATGTTGGTTAGGTCATTTGACTGTTAGATGTTGGTTAGGTCATGTGACTGTTAGATGTTGGTTAGGTCATGTGACTGTTAGATGTGGGTAAGGTTATTTGACAATTAGATGTTGGTTAGATCATATGACTGTTAGATGTCGGTGAGGTTATTTGACCATTAGATGTTGGTTAGGTCATGGGACTGTTAAATGTGGGTGAGGTCATGTTGCCATTAGATGTTGCTTAGGTCATGTGACTGTTAGATGTGGGTGAGGTTATTTGATCATTAGATGTTAGTTAGGTCATGTGACTGTTAAATGTGGGTGAGGTCATGTGACCATTAGATGTTGGTTAGGTCATGTGACTGTTAGATGTGGGTGAGGTTATTTGATCATTAGATGTTGTTTAGGTCATGTGACTGTTAAATGTGGGTGAGGTCATGTGACCATTAGATGAAGGTTAGGTCATGTGACTGTTAAATGTTGGTTAGGTGATATGACTGTTAGATGTTGGTGAGGTCATTTGACCATTAGATGTTGGTTAGGTCATGTGACCATTAGATGTTGGTTAGGTCATGTGACTGTTAGATGTGGGTGTGGTCGTGTTCCCATTAGATGTTGGTAAGGTCATGTGACTGTTAGATGTGTGAGGTCATGTGACCATTAGATGTTGGTGAGGTTATTTGACTATTAGATGTTGGTTAGGTCATGTGACCATTAGATGTTGGTTAGGTCATGTGACTGTTAGATGTGGGTGTGGTCGTGTTCCCATTAGATGTTGGTAAGGTCATGTGACTGTTAGATGTGTGAGGTCATGTTACTGTTAGATGTGGGTGAGGTTATTTGACCATTAAATGTTGGTTAGGTCATGTGACTGTTAGATGAAGGTTAGGTCATGTGACCATTAGATATGGGTGAGGTCATTTGACCATTAGATGTTGGTTAGGTCATGTGACTGTTAGATGAAGGTTAGGTCATGTGACCATTAGATGTGGGTGAGGTCATGTGACCATTAGATGTTGGTTAGGTCATTTGACTGTTAGATGTGGGTGAGCTTATTTGACCATTAGATGTTGGTTAGGTCATGTGACTGTTAGATGTGGGTGAGGTCATGTTGCCATTAGATGTTTGTTAGGTCATGTGACTGTTAGATGTGGGTGAGGTCATGACCATTAGATGTTGGTTAGGTCATGTGACTGTTAAATATGGGTGAGGTTATGTGACTGTTAGATGTTGGTTAGGTCATGTTACTGTTAGATATGGGTGAGGTCATGACCATAAGATGTTGGTTAGGTCATGTGACTGTTAGATGTGGGTGAGATCATGTGACTGTTAGATCTTGGTTAGGTCATTTGATCATTAGATGTAGGTTAGGTCATGTGACTGTTAGATGTGGGTGAGATCATGTGACCATTAGATGTTGGTTAGGTCATGTTACTGTTAAATGTGGGTGAGGTCATATTGCCTTTAGATGTTGGTTAGTTCATGTGACTGTTAGATATGGGTGAGGTTATTTGACCATTAGTAATTAGATGTTGGTTAGGTCATGTGACTCTTAGATGTGGGTGAGATCATTTGACCATTAGATGTTGGCTAGGTCATGTGACTGTTAAATGTGGGTGAGGTCATGTTGCCATTAGATTTTGGTTAGGTCATGTGACTGTTAGATGTGGGTGAGGTTATTTGACAATTAGATGTTAGTTAGGTCATGTGACTGTTAGATGTTTGTGAGGTCATGTGACCATTAGATGTTGGATAGGTCATGTGACTGTTAGATGTGGGTGTGTTCATGTTGCCATTAGATGTTGGTTAGTTCATGTGACACTAAGATTTGGGTGAGGTTATTTGACCATTAGATGTTGGTTAGGTCATGTGACTGTTAGATGTTTGTGAGGTCATGTGACCATTAGATGTTGGATAGGTCTTGTGACTGTTAGATGTGGGTGAGGTCATGTGACCATTAGATGTGGGTGAGGTCATGTGACCATTATCTGCATTAATAAATCAAATGCTCAACTCTACACCTTTTATTATAATTAAAGTTGACTTTGTATCATATGCAACAAATTGCTGTATTAATAAATGCAGACTTTCTAGATTAATTTGTGGTTGTTTTATTTGTGACAGCTGGGAGAACAGGCAGGAATACATAGAAGCTATACAGAGATTGAGAATGAGAGAATTGTTACCAGAACACAGAATACAATCGTTACATTGTGGTTTGGCGTTACTGATTCCACTACAGTTACTTCATATTTTATCACCGCTTGATCTAGAAATAAGAACTTGTGGGTTACCAGAGGTTGATTTAGATTTCTTGAAGGTATGTTTACTTTCTGACAAGGATGGCAGAACAGGTTAAGGTAGTCAGTCTATTATTGATTATGTTCCTCTCAGGACTGAGGTTGTGGGTTCTGCACAAGTAATGTTGGTAATATAAACACATGTGAAATGCTTATAATATAGACACACATGTAATGTTCGTAATAAAAGCACATGTGAAATGCTAATAATATAGACACACATGTAATGTTGGTAAAATAAACACATGTGAAATGCTAATAATATAGACACACATGTAATGTTGGTAATATAAACACATGTGAAATGTTAATAATATAGACTCACATGTAATGTTGGTAATATAAACACATGTGAAATGTTAATAATATAGACACACATGTAATGTTCGTAATAAAAGCACATGTGAAATGCTAATAATAGAGACACACATGTAATGTTGGTAATATAAACACATGTGAAATGCTAATAATATAGACACACATGTAATGTTGGTAATATAAACACATGTGAAATGCTAATAATATAGACACACATGTAATGTTGGTAAAATAAACACATGTGAAATGCTAATAATATAGACTCACATGTAATGTTGGTAATATAAACACATGTGAAATGTTAATAATATAGACTCACATGTAATGTTGGTAATATAAACACATGTGAAATGTTAATAATATAGACACACATGTAATGTTCGTAATAAAAGCACATGTGAAATGCTAATAATAGAGACACACATGTAATGTTGGTAATATAAACACATGTGAAATGCTAATAATATAGACACACATGTAATGTTGGTAATATAAACACATGTGAAATGCTAATAATATAGACACACATGTAATGTTGGTAAAATAAACACATGTGAAATGCTAATAATATAGACTCACATGTAATGTTGGTAATATAAACACATGTGAAATGTTAATAATATAGACACACATGTAATGTTCGTAATAAAAGCACATGTGAAATGCTAATAATATAGACACACATGTAATGTTGGTAATATAAACACATGTGAAATGCTAATAATATAGACACACATGTAATGTTGGTAAAATAAACACATGTGAAATGCTAATAATATAGACACACATGTAATGTTGGTAATATAAACAGATGTGAAATGTTAATAATATAGACACACATGTAATGTTGGTAATATAAACACATGTGAAATGTTAATAATATAGACTCACATGTAATGTTCGTAATAAAAGCACATGTGAAATGCTAATAATATAGACACACATGTAATGTTAGTAAAATAAACACATGTGAAATGCTAATAATATAGACACACATGTAATGTTGGTAATATAAACACATGTGAAATGTTAATAATATAGACTCACATGTAATGTTGGTAATATAAACACATGTGAAATGTTAATAATATAGACTCACATGTAATGTTTGTAATAAAAGCACATGTGAAATGCTAATAATAGAGACACACATGTAATGTTGGTAATAAAAACACATGTGAAATGTTGGTAATATATATAGGCACACATTAAATGTGGATAACATGTACATTTTGTTTATAGACTCACACAATGTACCAGGTTGGACTTATGGAGAGCGATAAACACATTGAATTCTTCTGGAATGCTCTGAATGGTCTTGGTCAAGATGAACTATGTAAATTTATTAAGTTTGCCTGTAACCAAGAGAGGATCCCACAAGCATGTCCATGTAAAGAGGGTGGGGCAGATACTACCCATGTACCACCCTACCCCATGAAGATAGCACCCCCGGATGGTCCAGGTAAGGCCTATTTTCTATGGTAAAAATAAAGCAGATTTTAGATTCTGTCAAATAATAAAATAGTAAATATCTGTATGTTTCTGTAGGAGTTAGATACAGGACTCCATAGAGAGCTTCAAACATCAGATGTTATTGGAGATGTTACTAAGTTTTACAATAGATAATTATTCTATTCTGTGTATAGATACGATTGCAGAAAGTTAAACGCAACTTGTTGAATTCAGTACATAGGGATTATGGTGTGATAATCATTAGATACATCTATTACTGACTAGTAGTGTATGATACATCTATTACTGACTAGTAGTGTATCATACATCTATTACTGACTATTAGTGTATCATACATCTATTACTGACTAGTGGTGTATCATACATCTATTACTGACTAGTGGTGTATCATACATCTATTACTGACTAGTAGTGTATCATGCATCTATTACTGACTAGTGGTGTATCATACATCTATTACTGACTAGTGGTGTATCATGCATCTATTACTGACTAGTGGTGTATCATACATCTGTTACTGACTATTAGTGTATCATGCATCTATTACTGACTAGTGGTGTATCATACATCTATTACTGACTAGTGGTGTATCATACATCTATTACTGACTATAAGTGTATCATACATCTATTACTGACTAGTGGTGTATCATACATCTATTACTGACTAGTGGTGTATCATACATCTATTACTGACTAGTAGTGTATCATGCATCTATTATTGACTAGTGGTGTATCATACATCTATTACTGACTAGTAGTATCATACATCTATTACTGACTAGTGGTGTATGATACATCTATTACTGACTAGTGGTGTATGCAGTCTTCGAATTAAACCGGTAGTCCGATGCCCGCGGCATGTAAAATTAAGTTTGGGCCTCTAAAACTCTGAACTATGGACGCCCATCTGGCTTGTGCCAAGAAATAAGCTGTTTTAAAATTCATTTTGATAATAACAAACCGCCAGAGATGCGTTTAATTTATTTATTTTAACTTGCCATATCGTAATTTCTTGCAAAAACATCACCAAATAGAAACGTAAAATGAAACTGTTCCCGCGTAAGTTCAATAAATTTTGTAACCAGTCTTAGTAATGCTGGTTCCCGTATAACTTGTAACATTAACATTAAGGGTTGCAGGATAATAAGAGCAGATACCAGTTCAAAGCAAATGTAAAATATGGAATTTCTGGAGCGAATATGAACATAGGGCCGGAGATTGCAAATAACAATGTTGCTGGTATTAAAATGAGTAAAGATTAAAACAGTCAAGATATTGGCAATAACTATCAAAAACTTTAATTTTGATCTGTATAAATATTTTAGGTAGTGCATTTTACAATAAATACATAATATTATATGTTTGACAATGTATCCTTTTTCTACTTCAAGTTCTACTTTACATTACTCAATTAACTTATGTACTAATAACAAAGAAACATTTATTTTATTTAACAGTCTTGTGGCAGTTGATTCTTTCTCATTGTAATGTTGAATATTTATGGAAATGTGGGATAAAAGAAGTTAAACTGTGTGGTCGTGTCTTTCATTGAGTAGTACTTGTCATCAATAATTTAAGTTAAACTGCTTAAGATAAACCCATATGAAAATAAAATTGCACATACCAACACTTTATGATAAAAGCAAGTTCTCCTTTTTCTATTCCCCGAGAGACAATACTTAGGTCATTTTCAAGAGAATAAAATTATTTAATTGATTTTTACTGCAACTTTATTTAATATTTCTTAGTATTGACACTTTAAAAATTTACATGAAATATTCGGGCTTGTTAATTTTCTTGTGGGCCTGTAAAATTCTGTAGGTACAGGCCCAGTTGGCTGGTGACCAAAAAAGTTTAGTGTGAAGACTGGTGTATGATACATTTATTACTGACTAGTAGTGTATCATACATCTATTACTGACTAGTGGTGTATCATACATCTATTACTGACTAGTAGTGTATCATACATCTATTACTGACTAGTGGTGTATCATACATCTATTACTGACTAGTAGTGTATCATACATCTATTACTGACTAGTGGTGTATCATACATCTATTACTGACTAGTAGTGTATCATACATCTATTACTGACTAGTAGTGTATCATACATCTATTACTGACTAGTGGTGTATCATACATCTATTACTGACTAGTAGTGTATCATACATCTATTACTGACTAGTAGTGTATCATACATCTATTACTGACTAGTGGTGTATCATACATCTATTGGGGCCTCGGTGGCCTAGTGATCAAGGTAGTTTGTCTACTATTGATCACATGGTCTGCCAACACTGAGATTGCAGGTTCGATTCTCACTGCAGGCAGGGTGTACTCGACTCCAATCTTAATTGACAAGGATTGCCAGTTTTCCCACCGCAGGTGGTGGGTTCTTTCCGGGTACTCCAGCTTCCTCCCCCATTAAAAACTGGACGCCATGAAATAGCTGAAAAATTGCTGAAAGTGGCGTTAAAACACCATTCAAACAAACAAACAAACATATATCTATAACTGACTAGTAGTGTATCGGACTAGTGGTGTATCATACATCTATTACTGACTATTTAGTGTATCATACATCTATTACTGACTAGTAGTGTATCATACATCTATTACTGACCAGTAGTGTATCATACATCTATTACTGACTAGTGGTGTATCATACATCTATTACTGACTATTAGTGTATCATACATCTATTACTGACTAGTGGTGTATCATACATCTATTACTGACTATTAGTGTATTATACATCTATTACTGACTAGTGGTGTATCATACATCTATTACTGACTAGTAGTGTATCATACATCTATTACTGACTAGTAGTGTATCATACATCTATTACTGACTAGTGGTGTATCATACATCTGTTACTGACTAGTGGTGTATCATACATCTAATACTGACTAGTGGTGTATCATACATCTATTACTGACTAGTGGTGTATCATACAACTATTACTGACTAGTGGTTTATGATACATCTATTACTGACTAGTGGTGTATCTAAATCTATTACTGACTAGTAGTGTATCATACATCTATTACTGACGAGTAGTATATCATACATCTATTACTGACTGGCGGTGTATCATTCATCTATTACTGACAAGTGGTGTATCATACATCTATTACTGACTAGTGGTGTATCATACATCTATTACTGACTAGTGGTGTATCATATATCTATTACTGACTAGTGGTGTATCATACAGCTATTACTGACTAGTGGTGTATCATACATTTATTACTGACTAGTAGTATATCATACATCTATTACTGACTAGTAGTGTATCATACATCTATTACTGACTAGTGGTGTATCATACATCTGTTACTGACTAGTGGTGTATCATACATCTGTTACTGACTAGTAGTGTATCATACATCTGTTACTGACTAGTAGTGTATCATGCATCTATTACTGACTAGTAGTATATCATACATCTATTACTGTCTGGTGGTGTATCATTCATCTATTACCGACTAGTGGTGTATCATACAGATATTACTGACTAGTGGTGTATCATACAGCTATTACTAACTAGTAGTATATCATACATTTATTACTGACTAGTGGTGTATCATACATCTATTACTGACTAGTGGTGTATGATACATCTATTACTGACTAGTAGTATATCATACATCTATTACTGACTGGTGGTGTATCATTCATCTATTACTGACTAGTGGTGTATCATACATCTATTACTGACTAGTGGTGTATCATACATCTATTACTGACTAGTGGTGTATCATACATCTATTACTGACTAGTGATGTATCATACATCTATTACTGACTAGTGGTGTATGATACATTTATTACTGACTAGTAGTATATCATACATCTATTACTGACTAGTTTTGTATCATACATCTGTTACTGACTAGTGGTGTATCATACATCTGTTACTGACTAGTAGTGTATCATACATCTGTTACTGACAAGTGGTGTATCATGCATCTGTTACTGACTAGAAGTGTATCATACATCTATTACTGACTAGTAGTGTATCATACATCTATTACTGACTAGTGGTGTATGATACATCTATTACTGACTAGTGGTGTATGATACATTTATTACTGACTAGTAGTGTATCATACATCTATTACTGATTAGTGGTGTATCATAGATCTATTACTGCCTGAAGTGTATCATACAGCTATTGCTGACTAGTGGTGTATCATACATCTATTACTGACTATTAGTGTATCATACATCTATTACTGACTATTAGTGTATCATACATCTATTACTGATAAGTGGTGTACCATGCATCTGTTACTGACTAGTAGTGTGTCATACATCTGTTACTGACTAGTGGTGTATCATACATCTATAACTGACTAGTAGTGTATCAGACTAGTGGTGTATCATACATCTATTACTGACTATGACTATTTAGTGTATCATACATCTATTACTGACTAGTAGTGTATCATACATCTGTTACTGACTAGTAGTGTATCATACATCTATTACTGACTAGTGGTGTATCATACATCTAATACTGACTATTAGTGTATTATATATCTATTACTGACTAGTGGTGTATCATACATCTATTACTGCCTGGTGGTGTATCATACAGCTATTACTGACTAGTAGTGTATCATACATCTTTTACTGACTAGTGGTGTATCATACATCTATTACTGACTAGTGGTGTATCATACTTCTTTTACTGACTAGTGATGTATCATACATCTTTTACTGACTAGTGGTGTATCATTCATCTAATACTGACTAGTGGTGTATCATACATCTATTACTGACTAGTGGTGTATCATACAGCTATTACTGACCAATGGTGTATCATACAGCTATTACTGACTTGTAGTATATCATACATCTATTACTGACTAGTGGTGTATCATACATCTATTACTGACTAGTGGTGTATCATACATCTATTACTGACTATAAGTGTATCATACATCTATTACTGACTAGTAGTGTATCATACATCTATTACTGACTAGTAGTATATCATACATCTATTACTGACTGGTGGTGTATCATTCATCTATTTCCGACTAGTGGTGTATCATACAGCTATTACTGACTAGTGGTGTATCATACAGCTATTACTGACTAGTAGTATATCATACATCTATTACTGACTAGTGGTGTATCATACAGCTATTAAAGGACTTTGTTTAACATCAGGGAAATGCAACCTTTATTGCCTATAAAATCAGGTGAGCGATACATGCTCTTAAGAGCCTCTGGTTAGTTGTTGGATCTCATTTGCAGTTTTCTTGGACTTTTGTGGATTTTCTTTTTTGACAGTTTCCTTTGGTGTTTGATATTTTGTTATTACCTCCATTTAAAAATCAGATGTAATTTTCATCCACAGATTTTATTGAACATTTAAATAGACTCTATGACAAACGACTTCAGCTTTCCAATTGTCAACTTCCAGTTCATTGATAGCAACTTCCTGCAGGTCCATTGTGGTTTTTGATATGTACATTTCTCAAGTTGTACGTTATGGTAGATCCTGCAATATGTATTCCGATTGAACCAGTCACTGCTGTTGAGTACCAAGTTACTCAAACGAGGATTTGCTTTACCAAGGATGATTTTATCCTTTCATAAGTTCTATGACTTAATTAATTATTATGGGAAATTCATCTCGCAAATATGACTGGTCATTTTTGCTTAGTCATAGATAATCTTTCCTATTATTGGATATGACCTTTTGCTAGACATGACGATGAGTCACTTGATGGGTGTTTAATTAGAGGCAGACACTTCTTACTCCCTTGGTGCACCAATGGTTTTTATTGCATTCAGTCTTCTTACTTTCTCTTGTTGTTGGGTAGTTTTCCTTGCTATATTGAACAAGATTTTGCAATATATATATGAATATAAGATATGGTCTGACCATTCTCAAATTCACATAGAGTTCACTTGCAATAAATAATCTTTTTCTTTAAACGAAGTGTAATTTCGAATGAGTAGTTCATTGGGAGAGGGCCAGTTTAAACTTTTCTTGTTTCTCGACCATTGAACTTTAGAGATTGCCAACATGAACAATTGTTGTTTTATGAACATCTTCCGGGTGAACTAAGCTGGCTTTCTAGAACCTCTAATTTCAAACTGGTTACTCTTGTTTACATAGATATTCTTTATAGATGTTACTTATAAATTGCATTTACATGTCTGCTGTTATAAATTTTGTTTACACACACAGCACATAACTTTTTTATACCAACCTGTTACATAATTGTTATTGTTCATTATAGGTCCTCCAGATTCAAGATTTATCCGAGTAGAGACATGCATGTTTATGGTCAAACTTCCACAATATTCATCACAGGAATTAATGACACAAAGATTGCTATATGCCATAAATTGTAGAGAAGATCCACTCAGTGGTTGACATCAGTTAAGAGAACATCCACTCAGTGGTCCACATCCGTTAAGAGAACATCCACTCAGTGGTTGACATCCGTTAAGAGAACTTCCACTTAGTAACTTAACAATTATTGTGAAGTTGTGTTGATTATTGTGTATGTACACTGTATGGTTTGTTTTTTCCTGATTGTTTTGTACACTGTAGGGTTTGTTTATTCCTGATTGTTTTTTTTTAATTGCATTTGCAATTTATTTGCTATTTTATATTAAAAAGTTCTGAAATGAATCAAAATGTGAAAGGATGTTAATGTGTTGTTGTGTAGGTTTGCCTGTGCTATTATTATATCTAATGTTTGTTTAGTTTGGTACAAGAAATGAACTAAGCATTTATTTGTCTTTTATATATATGTATATATTATGTGATAGATTTGAGTGCAGTTAAATTATTTTGAATTCATGCCAAGTAAATAGGATGTTTTTAGTTTGAAAATGTACCAACTGTCAGAAATATCGGTCATATTAAAAAAGCAGAATTTTTTTACTTTAAACTCTGCTTTAAAAAAAAAATTAAAATATGTTGTTTTTTCCACAATTTAGATTTATTTAAACAAGTGTTAAATCAATGTGTGGATATATTGTAAATGTATATATGTATTGCTATATTACAGAAACTAAACTTACATATCTAAAAGATATACAAATAAATGATTGTGATAAAAAAAATATAAAAATGAATGATTCTGGTTTCCGTAGGTTGTGAATAGAAAGACATACTATCAAAAATATCACATCACAGCCTTGTGTATAAAATGATTGAATGGTAAACAAAATAAAATTGTATAACAGAAATGTTTTTCTATGTGGTGAACAGTAAAGTTGTTTCAAAAAGTTTTTTACATGTAAAGATTTCAAATATTGTGAACAAATTTTAAATTGATAAACACAGAATTACAATGAATATAGTTTAATAAGTGGTCTGGTGTAATAGGTTGATCAATCAATTCATGCATCGTTTAACAGGTGTATATATATAAACAATACAGATGCTATTAATAGAACTTAAATTAATTGCAAATTAAACTTATGAACTTTAATTGTAGCCAAGCAAGTAGAAAACATCTGTATAGTTCCTAAACATATAACAATGTCAAAAACAGCATAGTACTTGTTTGTAAATATGTGCAAATACTTTTGTATGCTTTCATTGGTTTTATTAAATTGTTATTCAAAGATGTAGCCTTGTTTGTCTGCCATTTTTAATCCAACTAAAGAAGTGCAGTTCTTAAGTTCTCAATCGTCCAACTAACCTGAAACATCAACAATAGCTTTTGTTTGCTGGAATTAAGTTTTGCTGCTCTCAGATATTTTTTCAGCCATATCATGGTGTACAGTTTTTACTGGGAAGGAAGTACCCAATGAGAAAACTCGAAATCAAAGGTCCACTCAGGTTAGAGTTGAGTGCACTTTGCCTTCAGTTGGGCTGAATTTCCAAAAACCAGGGTGATAGATAGTCTCCAGACAGAAGTACTAGATGGACCAACATCCTGAACCTATATGTCCCACTTTTGAAATATTGAAAAAGTAATTAATTCCATCTTAATAAATTTAATAAATATAAACCATATTGCTGTATAATCTACAAAAGGGAATTGTGCATCGTAACTATTTAAAACATTATTCTTACTGTTGATAAACCACCTAGTTGGCAGCTAGCCATTACCTATGGTCAATGTAAACAAGATATTGTTAGCAACCAGTAAATATCTATGGCCAATGTAGATCTAGTTAGTGACCAGTGAAAAACCTATGGTCAATGTAAACAAGATCTAGTTAGCTACCAACTAATACAGATGGTCAATGCAAACAGGATCTAGTCAGCTACCAGCTAATACAGATGGTCAATGTGAACAAGATCTGATTGCGACCAGAAAAATATCTGTGGCCAATGTAAACAAGATCTAGTTAGCGACCAGTGATTATCCATGGTCAATGTGAATAAGATGTAATTGCAATCAGTAAATATCTATGCCCAATGTAAACAAGATTTAGCGACCAATGAATATCTATGGTCCATGTAAACAAGATATTATTATTGACCAGTGAATATCAATGGCCAATGTAAACAAGATCTAGTTAGTGACGAATAAATATCTTTATTACATGAATAGAATTTTGCTTATTTTTGATTGGTCTAAAAACAACTTTCGGGTCACTATAAATCGCAACAGTACTAAAATTACCTAAAAAGTTTGTACGCTGCACAATTCCACTGCAAAGTAGTCAAGCGGAATCCGATATCGACCTGGTTTTTATGTTTTAGCCAATCAGAATAGCCATCTTCATTCATCCAATCACATTTATTGTATTAATTGTATTGTAATTCATTGATGTCTGCTACACATACATTGTGCATGTCAACAAGAAAGGGAGAAACGTCGGCCCTGCGATATATTGATTCATTTATACTCTTCTCAATATTTGAAACTGGAATTTCAGGATTATCAGCAAATTGATATCAAAATAAAGTATTAAATAAAAATATTAAGGGTAACTAGCATTAAAAAAATACAAAATATAAGAAACTTCTCCAGTACCACTTCTCTGGAGATGGTGGTATTATTCATGTAATAAAACAATTGATGACTTTATCAGGATTTATTAGCCCTAATAAATGTATATTCAACTCGCCTAGCAGCTCGGTGAATATTATACAATTAATGACTTTGATATAGGTCGCTATCAGGATTTATCAGCCAGAAAAAATGTAATATTCACCGAGCCGCTGGGCGAGGTGAATATACATTTTTGAGAGCTGATCAATCCTGATAGCGACCGTACATCAAAGTCATTAATTTTTTATTACATGAATAAAACCACCATCTCCCTTGATCAGAAAAACAGAGGATGTCTTTTCTACTGGAGCCCCTGCTTAGATTTTGTAATTGTTGTTAACCTTAATATTTTTAATTTATTAATACTGCATTTTGATATCAATTGGGGTAATCATGAAATTCCAGTTTCAAATATTGAGAAGAATATAAATGAATCAACATATCGCAGAGCCGACGTTTGTTGATGTCATGCACGATGTACAATTAATACAATCGATTTGATTGGACGAATGAATTTGTTAAGACGGCTATTCTGATTGACAAAAACATAAAAACCAGGTCGATATCGTATTCCGCTTGACTACTATGCAGCGGAATCGTGCATCGTACAAACATTTTATGTAATTTTAGTACTGTTCCGATTTATCGTGACCCAAAAGTTGTTTTAAGACCAATCAAAAACACGCAATATTCTATTCTTGTAACAATACATTTTCTCTGGCTGATGAATCCTGATAGCGACCTACGTCAAAGTCATTAATTGTATAATAATGCATAATATAAGATATATATAAAAAATATATATACATACATAACGCTAAAGCATTACAGCGATTCATAGCACTGAAGCAAAAGAGTAGATACATAGCACTAAAGCATAACAGTAGATACATAGCACTAATATAAGCATAACAAAAAAGACATCACTTATAAAAGCATAACAGGAGATACATAGCACTTAAAAAAGCATAACAGTAGATACATAGCACTTGAAAAAAGCAAAACAGTAGATACATAGCACTAAAGCATAACAGTAGATACATAGCACTAATATAAGCATAACAAAAAAGACATATCACTTATAAAAGCATAACAGTAGATACATAGCATTCAAGCATAAACAGTAGATACATAGTACTATAAGCATAACAGTAGATACATATCACTCAAGCATAGCAGTAGATACATAGTACTAAAGCATAACAGTAGATACATAACACTAAAGCATAACAGTAGATACATAACACTAAAGCATAACAGTAGATACATAGAACTAATGAAAGCATAACAGTAGATACATTGCATTAAAGCATAACAGTAGATGCATAGCAATAAACCAGAACAGTAGATAGATAGCACTGAAGCATAGCAGTAGATACATAGCACTAAATCATAAAAGTAGATACATAGCACTAAAGTATAACAGTAGATGCAAAGTACTAATAAAAGCATAACAGCAGATACATAGCACTTATAATAGCATGACAGTAGATATAAAGCATTAAAGCATAAACAGTAGATACATAGCACTAAAGCAGAACAGTAGATACAAAGCATTAAAGCATAACAGTAGATACATAGCACTAAAGCATAACAGTAGATACATAGCACTAAAGCATAACAGTAGATATAAAGCATTAAATCATGACAGTAGATACATAGCACTAAAGCATAGCAGTAGATAAATAGCACTAAAGCAGAACAGTAGATACAAAGCATAAAAGCATAACAGTAGATACATAGCACTAAAGCATAACAGTAGATACATAGCCCTAAAGCATAACAGTAGATACATAGCACTAAAGCATAACAGTAGATACATAGTACTAGAGCATAACAGTAGATACATAGCACTAAAGCATAACAGTAGATACAAAGCATTAAAGCATAAACAGTAGATACATATAGAACTAAAGCAGAACAGTAGATACAAAGCATTAAAGCATAACAGCAGATACATAGCACTTATAATAGTGTAATAGACCGGGTTTCATGCTTAAAACAACAACAGAAGGTTCTTTTATTTTCCAGTTTTATTATGCATCTCACTTGTGGAGCGAGACACTTTACTGGTAATGGATTTGATTTCTGTTTATAAATCTATCAAATCAGTCAAAGTCAAGCTGTCATCATAACTATACAAAAATGTTGACGAAAAATATAATGCTTCCTTCTACATCAATATGTCCGATCTATCTGACAAATTTTACAAAAACAACTCACAAAACGCGCCAATAGCTCAACTAGCCAATGGAAGTAGTCAAATGATTCCCCCCTATTTTTTTTATGTAAATTTTTAATGCGCAATACAAGTAAAAATACTCGTATTGTAGATTTTTCCAGAACAATACTGTTCATTGGGGATAGTTTTCAAAATAAATAAACTCGTCAACTTCTAATGCAATTATAAATACTTTATTAAATCAAATATTAAATAATCCATGTATTTCTACAATTCAAATACAATACAAAATAAATACCCTGCTACATTCTCCCCCCTGTCGGCAAAATGACTTCCACGTCATTTACATTCTCCTCCCCTGCGGAACAAGAACGTGCCATCCTTCGCAAGGCATATCAGTTGCTCGACCGCATGATGTCCAATATGGTACTGTACAATTCGTTCTCTAGTCCTTTAAAATGTCCTTTCTCTGCTTGTGACTCTAACCAGTGGATTTTCATCAACCAGTCTGGATTGTGTTGCTGGGTTGCTTGTTTAGATGTAACATAGTCCTCAAGATATTTAGGTGGTCTTCTTTCTCTTAGAGGTCTCACTGGCGAATCTCGTGGCGGTGTCGGTAATATCCTTCTCCTTCTCTGTTGTCTGTCTATCGGCGGAGCTCTAGGCGTGGTGGGTTCGTCTGCCTCCAGTGATGGTTCAGTTGGCGCACTCTCATTCTCATCATGGTCAGAAGACCTGGCTTCTGCATCCTGAGCAGTCGCTTCAACTGGTTCCAAATCACTAACAAGGTTTGGTTCTGTAGAATTCTCTCTATCCACAGGAAAAGCGTCCCTTTCTAAACCAGTGCCCTGTTCATCTCTACTCCTGGCTCCATCATGGTCGTCACCAGAGAAACCAAGAGTTTCTTCCTCCCGTCTTTCCACAGTTGGCACATCACTGTCAGTGATGTCCTGTGTACTCCTCCTGGGTATAAATACGAAGTACTCCTGCTCCGACTCCTCGTCTGATCCCTCTTCAGTGGTCCTGTTCTCACTATCCATGTCAGACTTCGTCGTTTGTACCACAGGCTTCACACTTTTCCTATTCCGCCTGGGCGCAGGACATCTCTGTTTATCATCAATTGGCAGATTTCCTAAAGGCAAAAGAAGATTCCGATGCAGAGTCTTTTTTCTTCCTTCGCCGTCCTCCCTCTGAACCACATACACGGGTATTCCATCGTTAGGCTGACTAACAATCCGGTACGGTTCTTCTTCCCACCTATCTGCAAGTTTATGCTTCCCCTCGAAGGCAACTATCTTGACTAAGACTCTGTCTCCGGGGTGCAAAACAGCTCCTTTCACTCGTTGGTCATATCCGGACTTCTGTCGTTTCTGTGCAGATGAAATGTTTCTAGACGCCAAATCATAGGCTTTCCGTAGTTTGTCCTGCATGTTCTCCGCATACTTTGTTGTTGGCACTTTATTCTCAGTCTCTCCCAATCCGAACGCAATGTCGATTGGAAGTTTCGGGTGTCTTCCAAACATCAAAAAGTATGGGGAGAATCCTGTTGTTGACTGTCTGGTGCAGTTGTATGCATGGACTAAACCGGCAACATGGGACTTCCAATCTTTCTTTTGAGTATTTTCCAATGTCATTAACATACTAAGTAATGTTCTATTGAATCTTTCCGGCATTCCATTTCCCATTGGATGGTACGGTGTTGTTCTTGACTTGGTCATACCAGTGATGTTACACAGTTCTTTAATGATCTTTGAACCAAAGTTGGCTCCTTGATCGGAGTGTATCCTCTCGGGTAATCCATAGTAAACAACGAAGTTATTGAAGAATGCATCAGCTGTTGTCTTGGCTGTCTGATTTCGTGTTGGAATGGCACAAGCGTAACGAGTGAAGTGATCGGTGATGACAAGTATGTTTTCATATCCACCTTTCGACTTCTCTAATAACAGGTAATCCATACAAACAAGTTCCAGTGGTTGAGTCGTCTCGACGTGAATCAAAGGCGCTCTTTCGTTGATTGGAGACTTGCGACAGATACATCTGTGACATTGGTTGATCCATTCCTCAACATCTCTTGTCATTCCGTACCATGCAAATCTGTCTCTCACCAGTGATAAAGTTTTATCTCGTCCTTGGTGACCCATATCGTCATGTAGAGCTGTTAAAACTTTTGAAATACAAGCTTCAGGTAATACAAGCTGTTGTATCTGTTGTCCATCTATGTCGACATTCCTATAAAGTGATCCATTGTGTATCTTAAACTTCTCATAGTTGTTCAAAAACCAGCTGTTACATGGTATACGTTCAAGTCTGTCTTTTGATGGTTTTTGGTGTTGTTCTACCCAATAAATCCATTCCTTTACTATATCATCCCTCCTCTGTTCAGCTTTGATGTCAACAAGATGCTGAGATGGTAAACACTGGTCATCGCAGGATTCCATAGTTGTCATCGATAACGTCTGCACATAGGGTGTTACATGTTGCAGATTACAAATGGCTTTCACAGAGTCCACAGCAATGTTGAATGTGCTGCCACGCCCAAGTAATTCTGGCAGTCTGGAAAGTGCATCTGCATCGGCGTTGTTAATCCCTGGTCGATAGACGATATTAAAGTTGTAGGATGACAAAGCTGCAATCCATCGATGTCCTGTGGCATCAAGTTTAGCTGTAGTTAAAACGTAAGTCAGTGGGTTGTTGTCAGTATATACTGTAAAGGTGTTTCCATATAAGTAGTCGTGAAATTTCTCGGTTATTGCCCACTTAAGTGCCAGGAATTCCAATTTGTGGACTGGATAGTTCCTTTCTGTTTTGCTTAAACCTCTACTGGCATAGGCGATAACTCTTTTATGTCCATCCTGTTCCTGATATAAGACAGCTCCAAGTCCTATCATAGATGCGTCTGTATGCAGCTCAAAAGGTTCTCTGTAACGTGGATAACCAAGAATGGGTGGAGAAGCAAGCTGAGTCTTCAGTGTCTGGAAAGCGTTTTCTTGTCTTTCATCCCAAATCCATGATGTACTCGTTGGAGTCTTTGATCTTTGTTTGCTAGACTTTTTGGGTGCAGGCATCAGATCAGTTAGTGGTCTGGCAATTTTCGAAAAGTCCTTTACAAACTTGCGATAGTATCCAACGAATCCAAGAAAACTTCGGACTTCTTCAGGTGTTGTGGGTCGAGGCCAATTTATCACTTTGGCAATCTTGTCGGGATCCGGTGAAATTCCATCCTTAGAGACTATGTGTCCAATATATCTTACTTTATCTTGAAAGAAAACACACTTCTTCGGCGACAGCTTTAAGTTGTGATCCCTCAGTCTCTGGAGTACTCGTTGTAGTCTCTCAAGATGTTCTTCGTATGTCTTGGAAAAGATGATCAGGTCGTCTAGATAAATAAAACATATATCCAAGTTTAGGTCTCCAAGTATTTCTTCCATAAGTCTTTGGTATGTTGCTGGACTGTTAACCAACCCAAATGGTAGACGATTGAATTCATAAAAACCCAAAGGTCCAACGGTGAAAGCTGTTCTGGCTTTATGGGTCTCTTCTACTTCTACTTGATGATAACCACTTTTCATGTCTAGTACAGTAAAGTAATTGTTCCCTCCAAGTGCATCCAGAATCTCTTCACTTCTAGGTAGAGCGTAGGAATCTTTAATGGTAATGCTGTTTAGCTGCCTATAGTCCACACACATACGAAGCTTATTATCTTTCTTTCTGACTAGTATTACGTTAGAAGACCATGGGGAATGTGATCGTCTTATAATCCCTGCTGCTAGTAGCTGTTGTAGATGGCTTCTAACTTCATCAAACAATGCTGGTGGGATACTTCGATGTTTCTGTTTAAATGGTCTCTCTGCTATTAAATCAATTCTGTGTTTGACTGCTGTTGTATGACCAATGTCCGTATCTGATCTGCTGAAAACATCTCTGAACTGATGAAGTAATTGCTTGGCCTTCTGAAGCTGATCCTCTGTCAAGGTATCTTTCGGAAATGTAGCCTGATTCAATGCTTCTTGCTCGTATTCCTCTGGTATCTCGATGTTGGTAACTGAGACTGGTTGTAATTCGCAGAGTATGGCATTCGGTGACACTGTTACTGTTCTTGTTGTAATGTTGCTTATGTGGACTGGTATAACTCCATTACTTCCATACTGATAAGATATCAATGATGGTGCTACATCCAAATCAGAAGGTATGGCCGCTCGTGGTGTTGACTGTAACAATCCACAAACTGGATGGTAAGGTAGTTCGTGGTCCATGTATCCCTGTATGATGACATCTCTGTTAGGTGGTATCCTGATGGTCTTTCCTTCTGCACACTTTATGATGGCGAGTCTGTTGGATCTCTTGTGCATTTCTCGCTCTCGTAGTAGTAGGCATCTAAACGTCAAATACCAAGGAGTGTGTAGCTCTGCATTTTGAAGAAATCGTGGTCCAAATCTTTGTTTGACATCTGTCATTGCTGCGGTCAAGACGTTGGTACCAAGAAGCAACGAAACACTCTTGTTGTAGGTACTGTCTGGAACTACTAGTAAAATGCACTGGATTGGTACATCAGCTGTCGACGAACCAGGTAACTCCAAATCTACTGTGATGTAACCAAGATATGGTAACTGCTGGCCGTCTGCACACTCGATGTTGAGAATCTTGTCTAACTGATGAATGGCTTCATCACTGATGTACTGCCTGTAAAAGGATTCACCAACTGTACTAACGGTTGATCCAGTATCCAAAAGTGCTAGTGCTCGGATATTGTTGACCTTCACAGTAACTTCATTATTGGTTCCTACTGGGCTGGTTGTATCTTTTGTCTGCTGTTGGTTCATGTAAGCAAATGTCCTATCTTCAGCATTAATCTGCTGGTAGTTGAAGGACTGTCTACAATGGTCGAGTCTAATTCTACATCCTATGGCAATGTGACCTTCTATTCCACATCTGTAACAAATGATAGGCTCCTGTTGGTAGGTATTAGGAGTCGTAGTCGAGGCATGTTCATCTGGGATAAAAGTATCATCATTCCAGTAAGGTTGTTGTCCGGCTTTCCTATGTCTTCGACGTCTTCGCTTCCGTTTAGGTATGTACAACTGATCCATAATTAAATTCAATATATACAAATTCTAAATAAATAAAATGTGTCTAGTACAAAAGAAAATAAATATCAATTACCTGTTCAAGTACTTTGCCAATAAGTCGAAAGAAAACAAACGACTACAAGAGACGTTCGGTGGTAATCTACAAACAAAAATGATTTTCTAAGCAAAGATGTCTTAAATGTACAACTCTTTTATTTCAAATATATTATGTTAGTATTATGTGACTAAGTGCAATGCCCTCTGGAAACAAAAACGTGATATTAATAATCAGACATACGCAATTATACAAATTAAAACAATTTAATTCACATAATTCACATTTAAGTTATAACAAACAATCATCAAACTTGTATATGTGTAAGGCTTTACCAAGTAAAACCACGTTAATATATTTGACAAAATGTCAAAGTTCTTTTCAACTTAACTTCACTTCAAAAGATAAGTACAACAAAAAATTATTTCCCCCAATATCAGTTTCAAAATTATGTATAAGATATGTACTCTAGAACAACCTTGAGTAATACCAAGTTACTTGTATGCTGTATGTAGCTTGACTCAATCAACGTGAACAACCTCAAATGACAAACCAATAGACTTAACTAATGACGGATTATCACAAGGACTATACCTAACACAGAAATATGAACTATCAACTGTCAACTACACGTAGTCAAGTCTTATCTAGAAGTCCAGATTTAAGAAATAAAATAGTTGTGCGGTATTAGTACTATTAATTCGAACTTATACTAAACTCACTCTAACCAACACCATGTGCAATAACAAAAATGCACATCGATTACAACAATGAATGTGTTTTAAAATAAATGTGATCAAAGGCAAACTATTTGATCAACTAAGTATCGATAAATCAATACATCAGAACATAAAAATAATTACAGACACAAAATATGTGGCTCTACCTATACACAAAAATATTGTATTTGTGTTTACATCAATATAACCTCTATCAATAATGGTACAATAAAACCATTAGTTGTAGCTAACTATCTCTGTATACAATTATGAGAGAAAATTATAAATTGTAATTTATATCCTATTACCTATGCATGTGTGCACTAAGTAATGAAATACTATATACTATAACTGCATACCAATAAGCAAAAATTTAACTTCGTTAAACGTCTGTTATATGTTAAGTACTGTAACTCAATATGGAATATAACGTGTAACTAAATACCAATCAATCAATCAACGATAATAGTGTCAGTATGCCCAGGTTATACCAAGTACAATTATTTAACTAAAAAAAAATTAAACTAGGATGTAAATGTATGTACTGTCAAAAAGTAAAAAAAAAATAATAAAGTTTCAAATGTATGTGAAATTAAACTTTAAAATGTCTAACTGTGACTGTGTGTGTATAGTTTCTATGTATCAAAACGATATACAGTATATGGTATATTGAAAATTAAAATGGCCTACCTTATATAAGAAAATATTCCAAGTATCCAAGTACAAAAACACAACAATAAAATAAATTAATAACACAAATCCAATCGAATGTAATATTAAAAGTCTGTCATGTTAATTCTCAGAGAGAAAAACACAAAGTCTACGTTACATTAAGTAACTTCCGGTACGTTCGACTTGTCGGTAGAAGGTAAACATCTTCACGTGCACGCAGTAAACATCAACACCATAAATAAATGTCACATGGCACCATGATCATAGGTAAAAAAGAGTTCATCTGTGTACACAACATCATGTAATCATCCATATCACATACACTAGGTAATACCAACATATCAATGCATCTCAAGAACATCAAATCCACCAAATAATCTACGTGGGCGCCAAATGTAATAGACCGGGTTTCATGCTTAAAACAACAACAGAAGGTTCTTTTATTTTCCAGTTTTATTATGCATCTCACTTGTGGAGCGAGACACTTTACTGGTAATGGATTTGATTTCTGTTTATAAATCTATCAAATCAGTCAAAGTCAAGCTGTCATCGTAACTATACAAAAATGTTGACGAAAAATATAATGCTTCCTTCTACATCAATATGTCCGATCTATCTGACAAATTTTACAAAAACTACTCACAAAACGCGCCAATAGCTCAACTAGCCAATGGAAGTAGTCAAATGATTCTCCCCTATTTTTATGTAAATTTTTAATGCGCAATACAAGTAAAAATACTCGTATTGTAGATTTTTCCAGAACAATACTGTTCATTGGGGATAGTTTTCAAATAAATAAACTCGTCAACTTCTAATGCAATTATAAATACTTTATTAAATCAAATATTAAATAATCCATGTATTTCTACAATTCAAATACAATACAAAATAAATACCCTGCTACAATAGCATAACAGTAGATACATATCACTAAAGAATTACAGTAGATACAAAGCACTAAAGCAGAACAGTAGATGCAAAGTACTAATAATACCATAACAGTAGATACATAGCACTTATAATAGCATGACAGTAGATACAAAGCATTAAAGCATAAACAGTAGATACATAGCACTAAAGCATAACAGTAAATACAAAGCATTTAAGCATAACAGCAGATACATAGCACTTATTATAGCATAACAGTAGATACATAGCACTAAAGCATAACAGTAGTTACAAAGCACTAATAAAAGCAGAACAGCAGATACATCGGGAGAAAAGACAGATAGAAAATTTATTGACACGGTGGCGTAACGAACTTTTATAGATTTGCTACAATTAAATCATATGCAAGTTTATTAAATCTAATGACCACGGAGGGATGGCTTAGAATAAAGAAATTGGGGTTATTTATCGGCATGCTTATTCTTCTATAATAGAATTGAAATTGATTCCTCATCAACGTATCGAGGTAAAACAGTTGCGTGATTTGCATAAATTAATGTTTCAAAATGTTTAGAATAATTATTTAAAGCCATCGTTTTTTCTAAGAAAATGTTCTTTTCACACAAAAAAAGTTTTTATAAAAAGCTTTAAAATAACTGATGTGATATTGTACAAACAAAAAGATTTAATATCACCGAACTAATAATTAATTGGTGATTACAATATAATTAACACGTACTACAGTTTGATATTTACCCGTAGCACACTCTTGTTTATATAGAAAAAATATAGCCTTTATTGTCCACCCCTGTATTTAATTAAATTTTTATGTTTTTGTTTACAATATTAATTTACATTGGTACGAAAACAATTAATATTTGAATGTGGATAAATAACATCGTTTTAAAAAACATCTGCAGTAAAGATTCCATGAATGCGCTCTGTAAACAGATATTTTGAACAAAGATCTTGATAATGTTACCTGTAGATCTGAAATATAAAATTTCCTTTTATTCTTTTTCTTTATTTGTGGGTAAAGGAAAGTATCGGGTTTAGGAGTTTGTGGTTAAGAGGTTTGAAAGGGAATTTGGGATCAGAGTGTGGAAAAAGGCTTTGGGGGATAAATGTAGAAACGGGTTTGTGTTAGAGCAAAGCAATAAAGTATGACAGGAGATAAATAGCAATAATGTATAATATAAGATATATAGCATAGATACATAGCAATAAAGCATAACAGTAGATACATAGTATTAAAGCCTAACAGTAGATGCATAGCACTAAGGCATAACAGTACATAAATAGAATTTAAGCAAAAAAGTAGTTACTAGCACTCATTAAAGCATAACAGTAGGTACGAGCACTATCTAAAGCATAACAGTAAATACATAGCACTAAAGCATAAACAGAATATACATAACACTAAAGCAGAACAGTAGATACATAGCCCTAAAGCATAACAGAAGATACATAGCACTAATTAAAGCATACCAGTAGATACATAGCACTAATTAAGGGATACCAGTAGACACATAGCATTAAAGCATAAACAGAATATATACATAGCACTAAAGCAGAACAGTCGATACATAGCACTAAAGCAGAACAGTCGATACATAGCACTAAAGCATAAATAGTAGATACAAAGCACTAACTAAAGCATAACAGTAGATACATAAAAGTAATTAAATCATAAACGTAGATAAATAGAACTAAAGCATAACATAGATACATCGCACTTATAAAAGCATAACAGTAGGTACATAGCACTTATAATTCAAAACAGTAGATACATAGCATTAAAGCATAACAGTAGATACATAGCACTAAAGGATAACAGTAGCTATAAAATCACTAAAGCATAACAGTAGATACATAACACTAAAGCATAAACAGTAGATACATAGCACTAAAGCATAACAGTAAATACATAGCACTAAAGGATAACAATAGATACATAGCACTAAAGCACTAAAGCATAACAGTAGATACATAGCACTAAAGCATAACAGTAGATACATAGCACTAAAGCATAACAATAGATACATAGCAATAGAGCATAACAGTAAATACATAGCACTAAAGGATAACAGTAGATACATAGCACTAAAGGATAACAGTAGATACAAAGCACTAAAGCATAACAGTAGCTACATAGCCGTAAAGCATAAATAGCATAAATAGTAGATACATAGCACTAACTAAAGCATAACAGTAGATACATAGCCCTAAAGCATAAAAAGTAGATACATAGCACTAACAAAAGCATAATAGTAGATACATAGCACTAAAGAATAAATAGTAGATACATAGCACTAACTAAAGCATAATAGTAGATACATAGCCCGAAAGCATAAATAGTAGATACATAGCACTAACTAAAGCATAATAGTAGATACATAGCACTAAAGCATAACAGTAGATACATAAAAGTAATTAAAGCATAAAAGTAGATATATAGCACTAAAGCATAACATAGATACATCGCACTTATAAAAGCATAACAGTAGGTACATAGCACTTATAATTGAAAACAGTAGATACATAGCATTAAAGCATAACAGTAGATACATAGCACTAAAACACAACAGTAGATACATAGCATTAAAGCATAACAGTAGATTAATAGCACTAAAGAATAGCAGTAGATACAAAAGCATTAAAGCATAACTTTAAATACATAGCACTAAAGCATAACAGTAGATACATAGCACTAAATCATAACAGTAGATACATAGCACTAAAGCATAACAGTAGATACATAGCACTAAAGCAGAACAGTAGATAAATAGCACTAAAGCATAACAGTAGATACATAGCACTAAAGCATAACAGTAGATACATAGCACTAAAGCATAACAGTAGATACATAGCACTGATTAAAGCAAGCATAACAGTAGATACATAGCACTAAAGCATAACAGTAGATACATAGCACTAAAGCATAACAGTAGATACATAGCACTAAAGCATAACAGTAGATACATAGCACTAAAGCAGAACAGTAGATAAATAGCACTAAAGCATAACAGTAGATACATAGCACTAAAGCATAACAGTAGATACATAGCACTAAAGCATAACAGTAGATACATAGCACTAAAGCAGAACAGTAGATAAATAGCACTAAAGCATAACAGTAGATACATAGCACTAAAGCAGAACAGTAGATACATAGCACTAAAGCATAACAGTAGATACATAGCACTAAAGCAGAACAGTAGATAAATAGCAGTACAGCATAACAGTAGATACATAGCACTAAAGCAGAACAGTAGATAAATAGCAGTACAGTATAACAGTAGATACATAGCACTAAAGCAGAACAGTAGATACATAGCACTAAAGCATAACAGTAGATACATAGCACTAAAGCAGAACAGTAGATAAATAGCAGTACAGCATAACAGTAGATACATAGCACTAAAGCATAACAGTAGATAAATAGCAGTACAGTATAACAGTAGATACATAGCACTAAAGCAGAACAGTAGATACATAGCACTAAAGCATAACAGTAGATACATAGCACTAAAGCAGAACAGTAGATACATAGCACTAAAGCATAACAGTAGATACATAGCACTAAAGCATAACAGTAGATACATAGCACTAAAGCAGAACAGTAGATAAATAGCAGTACAGTATAACAGTAGATACATAGCACTAAAGCAGAACAGTAGATACATAGCACTAAAGCATAACAGTAGATACATAGCACTAAAGCAGAACAGTAGATACATAGCACTAAAGCATAACAGTAGATACATAGCACTAAAGCAGAACAGTAGATACATAGCACTAAAGCATAACAGTAGATACATAGCACTAAAGGATAACAGTAGATACATAGCACTAAAGCATAACAGTAGATACATAGCACTAAAGCATAACAGTAGATACATAGCACTAAAGCAGAACAGTAGATAAATAGCAGTACAGCATAACAGTAGATACATAGCACTAAAGCATAACAGTAGATACATAGCACTAAAGCATAACAGTAGATACATAGCACTAAAGCAGAACAGTAGATACATAGCACTAAAGCATAACAGTAGATACATAGCACTAAAGCATAACAGTAGATACATAGCACTAAAGCAGAACAGTAGATAAATAGCAGTACAGCATTATAGTAGATATATAACACTAAAGAGTAGCTGTTGATACAAAGCACTAAAGTATAGCAATAGCAACACTAATAACAGCATAACAGTAGATCATGCCCGAGAAATAACAGTCTGAAAACCAAGTTTTTGTATTTTGTAAGTCATTATGATATAAATTACGCTTCCTAATGTTAAATGCGTTCTTACAAGACATTTCCATTCCTTAAACTTTCAAAACTCATAAAACAATTTAATCTTGAGGAAAGACAGATAGAAAATTTACCGACCCGGTGACGTAACGAACTCTCACAGATTTGCTACCATTAAACCGTATGCGTGTTCATTAATACTGATGACCACGGAGGGTCAGCTTTAATTCAAAAACTTGGGTTTTTTCGCTGACATCCTTATTTACGCACATGCAAGTGCAGTTGCTTTGTTTTAACTTGGTATATATAGGATAATACGGATGTGCGGCAAGAATGGGTCACTTTGTAACATCTCCAAAATATATGAAAATGTATCTTTTTCATTGAAAAATATATCATTTGGTAGTTTTAAATTATCTAAATATATTCATGCCCCAATTCTCATTTTAAGCATGTTAAGCCTATGTAAACCAGAGCGATTTTACAAACAAAGTGTTCCCTTAACATCACTTAATCATTTGCATTTTTGGTAGTTAATGTACTATTTGTCAATGGGGATGTGTAGTCATAAAACATATGAATAGGTCCGATTTAATAGTTCAAATATATGATTATGTCCAATTTTATAACGTCCAAAAATATAGGAATAGTGTGGGTTTTCAAATCTCCGTCCGCACACCTGTACCTAAAAATATCCTTAGTTTACCCCCCCCCCCCCCATCCCCCCTCGTGCCGAGCCCATGTGGAACATGTATGCATTTGTAAAAGGGTTTATTCCTCTAATGCCCACTGGATTAAAAAAAACATCCAATTAATGTATGGGATTAAAGGGCCTTCTAAGGGTTGTTTAAATTAGTGCAACCTGTTTTTTAGCATAGGTAAAATATCAAATAAGAAAACTATTAGAAATTTTATAATATAATAAAGGTATTTATATATTAGAATAATTTTGAATTTTTCACTTATGAACTATATATACGTTTTTGATATTTTGTTTTTTTAAATGTTGGAATATTGTAGCAGACAAATCGAAGGTTGAAAACAAAGTCAAACTCAAGAAAATACTTTATTCATACATTTTATTAAATTAAATTCATTACATCTATTTAAAGATATAGCACTATTCATCTAAATTTAATAATAATAATTGAGTAACAAAAAAAAACAGATCACTAAACTAAGCTAAAGAGTCATTGTGTCACTTATTCGAGATGGAGGAGCTCTGATGCTGAGTCGGCGTAAGTCATTAAGTCGATGATGCCTGTCTGGTAACGTTCCTGAGTGTAGTGAGTCTGCGGTCGATGTTGAGCTATTTCTTGTCAGGGGGTCGAGTGGTTCCACCAGCCTGTCTCTGTACCCGGTTAATGTCGTTGTGGTTCTGTATATCGTTAAACATCTGGATTGAATTGAATATGTTGGGATGTACGTGCTGTGTCATCTTCTTCAGTTTGCTGTGCCAGCCCTCTGTGTTGTTGGTAGTCCTGGGTCCTTGAGTTGCAAAGTGGTTCCACACGGTCCTGTCTCCTTTTACCCACTTCTCCGTCACTTAGTCTGTAAATATCTGTGTAAGTTGAGTTATGTCTGCAGCGTCAATGTCTTCGAGGGCCTGGAACCATACGTGTTTTATTTCGTCCATGGAAACCCCCCCCCCCCCCCTTTTGGTTTCAAGTCCTATTGTCTATGTCTTTATTTTATGTCTATGTATGTATGCACCAACTTTATAGTTAAATTATAATAAAAGATTTGGTTTTTTTTTTTTTATTAATAGCATGTTGGTGATGAATTTCACATTCAGCTGAGCATTGATTGGTATTGGTACAAGCTCATAATCTCAACCTCTTTTTGAAGCTTAATAAATTGGCTTTGGACATTATGAAGACAAGTTTATTTTAATTGACAAATAATTTATATTTTGTAACATTTTAGTCAATTTTTTTATTTAATTTTTATTAATTTGAAACGATCCATTCCTTTTTATATTGTATTTTGATATTTTTCTAGTCAATACAGTTTCTCAATGTCCTATACTTTATTATAATTTTCAAGATAAATACAGGTGAATTAATTATGGCATTCCCCTTGATGCCCCTTAATCCCCCTACCTAATGAGGTGTTGTTTTTATCCAATATTTCAGTTTGGCAATTATTTGACAGTGCAAAAAGTTTTATCAATTTTGATTTATCGTATAAACATTGTACATTTGCCTGAGGTCACATTAGACACCGCAAAATCAATATTTACATTTAAAGGTTGTCACGTGTTCAGTATCTGCCCCAAACGGTTAACCATGGCGCTAGCTGAAATTCAGTCATCTCTTGTTGGTACTTGGGTATTAGTAAAAAATGAAAATTTAGATGAATACCTCAAAGAAATTGGTAAGTATTGTACATGTTAAATTCTAGAATGAAACGAAATCTCGTGTAGTGCAAGGTCAAAATCTGGTACGGTGTGATGAAACGTCACGGTATTGACACTATAGTAAAATTGGATTCAATATGTTTTCCGGTGAAAATATCCTAGTATGATTATGTTTCAATATTTGTTAATTTATTAAAGGTGTTAATTTCGTGCTGCGGAAATTAGCAGCGGCAGCGAGTTCTACCATGACGATTAGTGTAGAGGAAGGCCAAGTCAGAATCGTGACGAAAGGACCAAAAGATTCCGATCATAAATTCCACTTAAATGAAGAAGTTGACTCCCAAGACCCACAGGACAATCCCATGAAGGTTTGATGACTTTTTTTTTTCGTGTAAATATAAACATTTCGCTCAAACCCAAAATTGTATGTGTTCCAATACTTAATATACTTTAAATAAACAGTTTGCAATTATCGATAGCTCATAACAGTTAATATTATATAAAATTACAAACATTCGTGATTGCATTTTACGAAAAAGTCTGAAATCTACATTCAATTTACGAAACGGGTAATGTCTTGATTCAGTCGCAGCAGAACAGTAAAAGATTGCACCCAGAAAAAAAGAAAAGAAATTTGCTTCGTTTTGATTGATTGTAAATTGAAATTATATAGCTGGCTACCTTCGTTAGTTGTACACCAAGTCAACACTCTAGCTCGCAACCTTCGCTAGTATATTATAGTATAGACTGTCCCTGGCTAGGTGCACACTATGTCACCTCTCCATCTTCGCTAGCCCAGGGTTACGATCAGGTCCCCCCTCTCTTCACGGGGGACCTGATCGTCACCCTTGGCTAGCGAAGAAGGCCACCTGTCTACCTTCGCTAGGTGTACACCATGTCACCACTCTAGCTGGCTACCTTCTCTAGATGTACACCATGTCACCACTCTAGCTGCCTACCCTTCGCTAGGTGTACACCATGTCATCACTCTGGCTGCCTACCTTCTCTAGGTGTACACCATGTCACCACTCTAGCTGGCTACCTTCGCTAGGTGTACACCATGTCATCACTCTCGCTTCCTACCTTCGCTAGGTGTACACCATGTCACCACTCTAGCTGCCTACCTTCGCTAGGTATACACCATGTCACCACTCAGATTGTTTTTATCAGTTTATAGTGACAAATATTTCAGACCCTAACCATAAAATTTTGAGTAAAATGTTTTGCACAGTATGAAAATTTTCTCAATTACCATGACAACAAAGGAAAATTAAAGTAATGATTGAATGAAATTGAGAATAAAAAATTCTCAGCAAAGAACATTACATTGTGCTGGGGCCTGATCTTATTTTGTAAGTTTTTGTAAGGATAAAAATAGATTACTTATGAAGACTGGCAGAAAAAGAATATTTTAGAATGCAAGAAATGGGGTCATCAGCCAAAATAACAACCAACCGAACAAAAAGTCGAAAGTCAAATGACGATTACAAATCCTGATTCAGACATATATACACAAAATCGAACACAAATTCTAAACAAACAAGTACCATGTGTGCTCTCATATAAAGAAAAGTCTTATATTCTTTTGGTCTTTTGCAATAACACTTTTTAGGAAATAAACTACAATCTCAGGAGGAGAAATGTTAATCTTCTGATCTTTTCTTCCTTAATGAAAATAACAAAAGAACACTAGTTTACTTTATACGGTTAACCATTAATGCATTAGAACAGAGATAAAAGTTTTGATTGATTGATTGATTGACTTGATGTTTGCGTAACGTCCAGCGAGCAATATTACAGCTATATTTAGGACGAGAACAAGTTAGAAAAGAACAGAGAAAAGTTGGTTGGATGGGACAAAAGGGAATAAAAATTTGACTGCCGCTGGAAAAGTATTGAGTATTTGATAGGGGCGAAAATGCAGCCTTATGTAGCGGCTTCAATGAGCCCTCTCTTTTTCGAAATCTACAAAAGGGGTCTTTATCATGCAAGGAGTGTGGCACTCTCAAAACACGTCACTCACTATGGTCCGAGGCCAGACTTTTCGTATTGTGACCTGACAACCCACAACGAGAAGCTCTCCCCTTATCCGTGACCCTGGGCTGCTCTGTGGGTCGAGCACTGGGAACCCTCCCAGGATGGTCCCAGATAACAGTGATACATTTAAATAATTTTCCTTTATCAATCTATGCTTTTATGGTGGCAAATATCCGTTAATTGCATCCTAATAGGCGTCGCCGATGATCTTCAATTTATATGCTCAAATGCGGACAGTTACAGGGTGCCAAAGTGTGGATCCAAGATTTCTCATTTTGTATCACATGTGCTTATAGAAACGCATTGTATACATTTTGCTCCTTAATGCTGGTCCCTGTGTTTGCTTCGCGCGGACATACAGTACTATACATGTTTTGACATAATATAGATAGATGTCGTTTATTTCATATTAACATACCATCACGTAATTGATTGTCCTCCGTGCATTTCTATGACAGCAATAAGCGGAGGTGAATGAGTAGAAAAAGCATGGCTGTACGGTCTGTCCACCTTCAAACAATAACTAGATTTCCCTCGGCACCGTGACCATTGTACTCTGGAAGTCTGAAACGAATTCAAAGATTTTTTTACCTTGTTACAAAAACTAAATTTCTTTTTTTTAGGCTGTGGTGTCATGGGAAGATGGTAAATTGATTACGGTAGCAAAACCAGCGGAAGGATCCAAGGGCAAGGCCACACGAATAGAAAGGCGGGTTGTAGGCGAAGAACTTATAATGGTAAGAAATTCGTAGACTTGAAACAAATAGTTGGAGTTACGTGTAACCATTTCATTTTACCCACAATGAAAAGTTTCACTGGTAAACTTATTAATTTAAGATAAAAGGAAAACTGTACACCTTAACAATTCCACTTTGGTCGTAGTCAATTTGTTTTATGTGTAAATTTAAACACAAGCTTCATGAAAGATAACTATGCCAACAGGATTTTTTTTCAGATGTAGTATTTTCAGTGAAAAAGTTTAACGTAAAACAAATATTATAAGAAAAACAAGGGGCATGTACTCCTGCCTAAGAATATTCACATAATACATTAAATGGCAGAATTGATGGTAAATGTGGCCACCAACCAACCTCTACCAAGCCCAAATACTATAATATATGCTTCAACAAAGGAGTGGTTCCAATCAATACTTACCAAAGTAAACTCACAATACAACACAAAAACATTAGTACATGATATTAATAATTGGTTTGGAACAAGCAAACAAAATGCAGTGGTGGTACTGGTTCCCCAACCTTCCCCATTTTTTAATATCCTAACACTGGTTCCCAACCCCCCCCCCCCCTTTTGTAATATAATAGACTTTCTGAAATGTTTCACAGTAATGAAAGGCAAAAACTACACCTGCAATTTACAGAACCAATGTGACAACAGACAGTGTATAAAATGTACAATTAGGCCAACCTCCAGAATTGTTCACTAGCTTTGGTTGTCTTCCCTAGGCCTTTGAAATTGTGAAAGTTCCTAACTTACAGATAATAAATAAAACTTATAAATCGATAGACATCAATTATGACTCTAACTGAAACCATGATAAACAAAACAAACACTGACATGCACTCGATTGCTGACAGTCTTTGTTGCATTTTAATATTTGTTAACTTTGAATTTTTACTGGAAAGCAATGAGCAGTTGGTCTTATTTTCATATTAATTTCAGTCATTTATATTGTAGGATGTGACAGTAAATGCTGTAGTCATGAGAAGAATTTTTAAAAAGAAAAATTAGCCAGCTGTTATAATGTTTGTTACTTGTTTGAACTGAGGTCACATGATGCTGGTCATTGGACATGAAGTGTGCTGACATTAAGATGGACATTGATAATTAGTTTCTGTTTAATTCTTTGTACCATGGTTTAATTTACAATGAAACAAATAACAAAATCATATTGTCTGTGTAGATTTAAGGTATCCGACCCATAATTGACCACGTGATCATATTTGATGACCCGGATGTCCATTGCTTTTCAATGGAGCAGACATCGGTAATTTCCTGCAAACATCGGAAATACTATTTGAGTAACTAACTTTTTTTGCTCAGAAATGTATACATTGACTCAAAATATTTTATTTGTATCATTAATTGGCAATACAGTGATTGAATAAAGCTGTATTTCTTTGTCGAAAAATGAAATTGAACCGTGACTTGAATTATGGGTCGGATACCTTAAAGAAATTGTTTTCTAAACATAATTTTAGTAGTTATTCTTCAAATAAAATCAACCTTTTTTATAATAAGAGTTTATGAATGCAGAAAAGACTATAAATTGTTAATTTGTGTTGTTTTATTTATGTATTACAATTGTGTAAAGGGTATCAAAAGTTCTAGTCAAGATATTTTCAGGGAATTTGGATAATACTTTACAGGGATCATGGTATATGTCAGCCTCTGAGTGAGATATTCATATTTGTTATGCTCCATTGGTTCCCATGACTTGTCACTTCACACTACATCATTTTGAGGATTTCAGTCTTCTACTGGAAAGCCAGTCTACATAACACAACTTTTCTATGGCCCCTTTTTTATTATTTATACATTTTTAAATATATTAATTTAGTGTTGCTATTTTTCCAACAAATTTGCTAATGCAAATACAGTCAAACCTGTTGCAAGCGACTAAAAGAAAGCAGAAGAGTGGTCAGATGTTTGGTAGTTTAAAAGAATGATTAATCCTACTGTATCATGATCACAAAGGTTGTTACTACTTAGTTGTCTATATTAGTTGTTAGCATGTAAGGCAAGTTTATTTAGTGTGTGTTTGTGGGGGAGGAGGGGTGTGTGTATTACAAGTATGCAAAATATTAAAACATGTTTATCACATAGATTATTTACAATAAAGACTGTGTTTGTGTTTCTTACATTTATTTTATCAGAAGTCTCTAATTATACAGATTATTGTGGATTTGCTTTGTTTAACCGTATGTGTGGAGGGAGCTAAATTTTCAAGCTTCTCTGCCTTTCCATTCTTTACAGTCCACATTTTATTTTGCTTTGTCATTACAATATAAAACAAGAGGCTCCCAGGAGCCTGTAATCGCTCACCTGGAACCCAAATGACTACAACTGTATTTAAATTTTTGAAATTTTAAGTTTCAGTCTAGTTGT
The DNA here is from genome assembly GCA_944474755.1 of Limnoperna fortunei. Classification (NCBI taxonomy): domain Eukaryota; kingdom Metazoa; phylum Mollusca; class Bivalvia; order Mytilida; family Modiolidae; genus Limnoperna; species Limnoperna fortunei. The sequence goes on along the minus strand of OX104121.1, from coordinate 17,732,070 downwards.
TACAGCTTTGAAGTTACTGTGCAAAAACTAAACATTTCTTCAAAAATTTTAGTTAAGTACAATAACTCCTATAAGGTGCCATCAGACAATTTCTGAAAATTAAATGGTTTGTAGGCCTTTAGGGTAATTTAGAAATTTACAGTTTTACTCTAGGTGTGTTATAGACTAATTTATAATACAAAAACTGTTCATTTGTCCAAATTCATAATTAAAGGGTAATAACTCCTATAAAGAGTCATCTTGCAATTTTGGAGTAAGCAATCATTTGCAGGCCTTGCTTTGCTTATCATTTTGCAATTTACAGTTTCAATCTAGCTGCTATAGTTTTCAAGTTACAGGACAAAAATGGAAAATTTCATAAAAAAATTGTCATTTAAGGGCAATAACTCCTATAAGAGGTCATCTGACAATTTCAGACCAAGTAAGTGAATTGTAGGGCTTTTATTGCTGATCATTTTTGCTATTTATAATTTCACTCTAGCTGTTATGGTTTTTAAGTTACAGGACAAAAACGGAAAAATTACATAAAAAATTGCCATTTAAGGACATATAAGGAGTCATCTGACTATTTCAGACTTATACAGTGAATTGTAGGGCTTGTATAGCTGATCATTTTTGCTTTTAACAGTTTCACTCTAGCTGTTACAGGACAAAAACAGAAAATTTTTTATTAAAAAATGTCATTTATGGGCAATAACTAATATAAGGAGTCATCTGACAATTTCAGACCAATGTAGTAACAGTGGCCATCTTTGTCTGTTTATCAACACCCTGGGTACAAATTTGAAACTAGAAACCCTAAAGATGATTGTGGCCAAGTTTGAAAAAAATTGGCCCAGTGGTTTCAGAGTGGAAGTTTTTTGAAAAAGTTTACGACATACAATGGAGGACGGACAACAGACGATGGATGCCAAGTGATGGCAAAAGCTCAGTGGCCCTTCGGTCCAGGTGAGCTAAAAACAAAATAATCATTTGTTCATTATTAATACAAAAACATCTGTACCTAAAAGTATCCTTAGTTACCCCATCGTGGAACATGTATGCATTTGTGTATTGGCAGTCGTGGATTGGTGGAAAAATCTGCCAGAAACAAGATGGATTGTAGGAGACAAATTGTAGACCTTCAGGGAATGGATTGTAGACCTTCAGGAGATGGATTGTAGACCTTAAGGAGACGGATGTAGACCTTCAGGAAATGGATTGTAGACCTTCAGCAAATTGTAGACCTTCAGGAGATGGATTGTAGACCTTCAGGGGACGGATTGTAGACCTTTAGGAGACAGATTGTAGACCTTCAGGACATATCCTACTATTTAATCTCTATATGATATTTTATCTTAACTTTACCTACGACAAGATCTTCAAACAAAGCTGTAAAAAATGAGTGGTTACTAACCTTAGTTTAAAGTTATGTCATCTTTATTACCTGTTCTTAAGGACTTGATGTTATTTTTACCATGGCATTGGTTTTCTTTTTGGGTCAACTTTGATTGTTTTAAAGTATTCATAGAATATAGAAAAAATCTGTTATAACATAATAGGGTCTTTTAAATATATATGGAAATAATATGTGACCTTAATTTTTGTTGGAGAATTGGAATAAACAAAATCACAGGTTACAAAAAAGTGACCTATGATAATCAAATATTACTTTTCAAATAAGATAATGGCTAACTTACAAGTACTCTTCAAATATTAAAAAATATAAAAAGACTAAAATTGGCTTTAAAAGGGCATGTTTTTTCTTCATGAAAAGTAAATATCTTTCTATATTTGTATTTTGTAGTGCAGAATACGATCACAAATATACTATAATTCTTTTGTGTTTTCTGTTTCAAAGTGACTAATGAGTGTTTTACCAATTCTTCAAGTCTTTGCTGCTACAATAAGTCTGCTGGGGTGATGAAAAAGATAAAAACGAAAAACTTAAATAAATGTTTACTACCAAAAGTACATGTACTACAGTTGTTGCATTAAAAAATTAATGTTGATACAAATCAGACCATACATACTGTAAAATAAATATCAAACAGAATATGATATTGACTTTACTACAAAACAGACTGCAGGATGAACAGGTATTTACAGATTAGATGATATACAGGTACATGTATTTTATATACATTAGATTAATCCAAACAAAATCATTTCAAGTAGACAATATAATTTATGTAATGCATTTGAAGATTTGAATCAATCTATTGTGTGATATATTCCTACAAATACTACTAACTCATACATATAATGTAGCATTAAAAAGTTTCCTTTTTTTAAATCAGATAGTACTTTCGTAGATTTTCAACCGACCAGTGATACACAATTTTCATTACTCAATGAAATACAATTTCCTTGTTGCTCTGATATAAGTAAAAAAAAGATAAAATAAAAAAAATATTACAGCAAATGTTAATAAAAGGAAAAAAACAAATATTAAATGATCCAGAAATAGGTTATAAATAGTAAAGCCAAGTCCCCTTCTTTTGAGTACCATTACTTACAGTGCACTTATAAAGAACTTCTTGACATAGGTGTTGTGCAATGCCCAGGTAAGTGAAGCAATCTGTTATCAGAAATTCATGTCAATGTTTTTAATTATTAAAATGTATTCACATTTTACTTTTTTTCATGTGTTAATTATGCTATGCACTTTGTGACTATATTGCAAATTAGTAAGCCAAAAATTTGCCTACATTAATACCAATTTTTGTAACCCATTTTTTTAAATAGCATGATTTGGAGATTATGTGTTTTTATAACAGTAAAAACATGATTTGAGGTAAAAAATGTTGAAATATGAAGAAATTCTTACTTCTTAATTTTGTACAATAGTGTGAACTGTCATATTTCTATAGTTTGACAAAATGGTGTGAAACTATTTAAAATCAATTGCATAAGCTAAAGCAGATACTTCTAGAACTCATAACTGCTCAAAATATGCCTACATTACTTCACAGATTGGAACTGAGGTCTTTTCTATTGCTTAAGTTGTTCACCTTTTTTATTGCTTAATTTAAGGCTAGGCATCAACACCAATACAAATGCAAATCATGAAAACAAAAATCTTATTTCAAGTTTGAATACTGGGATTCCTCTTTAAGAATCAGCCTTGGCGAGTATTATACCCAAGAATAAAATGACTACTTAGTACATTGGGTTCATATAATACATCAATGATTAAGCACAATGACGTTACAAAGCAGTCACATGTGATTTGTATTGATAGGTGACATAAAAATAAAAACAACATTTATTTATCTTATTGTTTAGTTTAATAGGCTTCTCATTTTAAGCCATTCCAGTCAATTCAGTCGTTACTTGTTCATCATGAAGAATCCATTTTCTGTCTTTTAATTGGTGATTCTTCAGCATCTTTGCTTGAAAGTGAGTCTGAAAAACATTTATTTGATAAAACATATATAAAAACTAAACACAAAATATCTTTTTTTAACTGAGTTGACGTTTACATGACCACTGTTGTCCTTATTTCAAGCATATTCACAAATGACAAAACCATGTATTTTATGTGTTAAAAATGTAAATCAATGCATCTTTGTGTCATTTGTGTCAATATGCCTTGAGTAATGATGGCAGTAGTAAGTTGGCAAAATATATAGTTTTTATTTTATAATATAGAAATATTTAATAAAAAATCTGAGTAATATACAATATGGCAATCACATTGCTAGTAGGTATTGTTTTTCATAAAAGTGTTCAAAGTTTCATAAATAAAGAATAGTTTTGTATATTTAGACAATTTATAATTTTACGTGGATATTTGAATAGATTTTAATTTAGAATTTTTAATTGTGACTACAGCTCAATGTTAGTAAATATAAAATAAAGCAGTTTTGGTCATATAAAACCAGAGGCTCTCCAGAGCCTGTATCACTCACCTAATTATATGGGCAATAAACATGTGTATATAACTTTTGTAATTCAGACACAAACAACATTAACTTTGGAATATAACAATCCATCTTAGTCATTTTCCATTAAGTTCTATGTTGAATTAAATCCTCCAATGTCTGCAATCTTGGATTTCCAATAAATAAACAAACACAACTTTTAATAGGACCATTCAATAAACATTTACATACAATGTGGCCTTTTCAGCTTATATTGTTAATATCTTCAATTGGTTTACTAATTTCAGAGAAGCAGATTTTTAAAACATTTTTTCAATAGGATACTCTATTTTAATGGTGGTGGCCATTTTAATTTCGGATTGGCATAGAAAACGTAATCTTTATAGATGACCATCCAATGAATACTGATGATAAGTTCTGTTTCTATTGTTTCAGAGAAAAAGGGTTTTCCGATAGGGTTATAGGTTAAACTACATTATATTGCAGGCAGCCATTTTGCATTCTAAATTGGCATAAAAAATAAACCTTAAATAGAACAAACCAAGGAATCCATAAATTTTCTTTCAACTTGTTAACTGGTTTCAGAGAAGAAGCCTTTTAAAACTTTTCCTTATTATAAGGTCCTATGTTAAACTGAGTCCTGTGGAGGCGGCCATTATGAATTTTTGATTAGCAAAAAACACAAACTTTAAAGAGGAGCATAAAAACTATTGCTAATAAGTTAATATAAATATGATACCCCCAAGTTTTGTTTTTAAAATTCATGAGCACATCTAAATGAAATACAAATCAGCCTATAGGAACATCTGAGCATGATAACAGTATATCTCAGAAAACTCAAAAACTTCAAATGGGATTGTGCAGAAAATTCAACTTGATCTTCATTATATAGTATTTAACAGCTGTGCAAAGTTTAACACAAACTCCAATTTTTGACAATTTTTTTTTAATTGGCCTTACTCAAAACTACAAATGGGATAGTGCTGAAAATTGAACTTTATCTTAATTTTTAGTACTTCGAACAGCTGTGGAATGTTTTAACAAAATCTGTTGACACATTTTTCAAGTTTTCATTTAGAAACTGTCAACTGTTGAAAAAGAAGTTGATTGGGATGTCAAAAACTACAAATTGGATTGTGCTGAAAATTGAACTTGATCTTTATTTTATAGTACTAAACAGCTCTGCAAAGTTTAAAACAAAATCTGTTGATCAATTTTCAAGTTATCATTTGGAAAATGTTGATAAAAAAAAATAAAATGCCTGTCAAAAACTACAAATTAGATTGTGCTGAAAACTGAACATGATCTTCATTTTATAGTATTTAACAGCTGTGTAAAGTTTAAAAAAAGTTTGTTAGTTTGTTTTCAAGTTATCATCTTGAAACCACTGGGGCACAGACAGAATGACTGACGGACACTCATATCCATCTGGAAGGTTTCACATATAAAAAGATAAAAGATAAAAATCACTAAATGTTATTAAAACTTGGTGTGGTCACAATTTGGAGATATTGTTTAATTTGATTTTTTCAAAACAGATGAACTTTGACTACCGTGTTTCATAATATAAAAGAAATCCTGAGGCTGAAGTTATTTCTTGTTTTTGGAACAATTAAAATTCCCATTTTTGCATTTCTTACTAGGTATGGACTTGTCAGATACATGTATATAATGCAATTTTTTTTGTGGATAAATAAGAGACTCATTTATACACTGAAAAATCAAACAATATTTATGATAAATGATTTGATCGGGGCAAAAGAATTTATCAAATGAGATTTAATTAACAATTAACAATCTTACCATTTGTATCTTCTGATTTTTTCTTGTCTTCTCTGACCATGCTCATTGCTTAAAGTAAATAAATGAATCTAGATAACCAGTTGTCATGGAGATCTTATATTGGATTATAATGGTAGTTGTTGGTTCTATATAGCTCAGATTAACATTGACTTTTCCAAGGTCCAGTTCAAGTCGGAACAAAATGGGTGAAACAGCCCTCCATTACTTCAAGACCCACAGAGCAGCCCAGCGCTTCCCCTGGTGGCAGATAGGGGAGACCCTCTTATTGGGGGTGTCTGTCCACGGACTGTAGTGGGTGACATGTTTGGAGAGTGCCATGCTTCTTGCACAAAAAAGTAGATTTAGAAAAAGTATGCTCATTGTAGCCACTATAAATGGCTCCTACCCAACACTCCATATTTTTCCAGTGGCAGTCAAAATTTAGTTCACTATGTCCTATCCTTTTTACCTTAATTTATTGTTTATTAACTTGTTCACGTCCTGAATATAGCTGAAATACTGCTCGCTGGACATAAAGCAAACTTCCAATCAATCAATCAAATATTTACTTCAATACTGCAAAGTTACAATTTAATTGACCTTGTACTTCCAAAGAGAAGATTTTTTCAATTTCTGGCAATCACTAAATCCTTATTCCTGCTATGGTCATTCAAATTAAATAAATACAGCTAATCGGAAACCAGACATATTATAGTCTGACTTGCAGAAAATGAGAAATCTATTAAAGATGACCCATCCCTATATCCTGCAGGTACCAATCCATAATGCCTTCTAGTTGCAGAGATTTTTTATTTAATTTAATGTCAGAATAAAATGTATCGATATAAATTAAAGTCATGCTCAAACTTGCTTCATCTGTAGTGAAGAAGAATGATGAACTGTAAAAAGTTGACAATGGCAAGAGGAAAGCTCAAAGACTTTCTTATATCGCTGGAAAATTGCTGAATGTCACAATAAACCTCAAGCTAAGCCATTGTATTGTCTAAAGTCAACAACAGAACCATATTGTAATGACAAAAAAATCAAGCAGCCATATAAACAAATGACACAGGAGACATATGTGCCCAATAATTATCACACAGGAGACATATGTGCCTAATAATTATCACACAGGAGACATATGTGCCCAAAAATTATCGCACAGGAGACATATCTGCACAATAATTATCACACAGGAGACATATGTGCCTAATAATTATCCCACAGGAGACATATGTGCCTAATAATTATCCCACAGGAGACATATGTGCCTAATAATTATCACACAGGAGACATATGTGCCTAATAATTATCACACAGGAGACATATGTGCCTAATAATTATCCCACAGGAGACATATGTGCCTAATAATTATCACACAGGAGACATATGTGCCCAATAATTATCACACAGGAGACATATGTGCCCAACAATTATCACACAGGAGACATATGTGCCTAATAATTATCACACAGGAGACATATGTGCCTAATAATTATCACACAGGAGACATATGTGCCCAATAATTATCACAAAGGAGACATATCTGCACAATAATTATCACACAGGAGACATGTGCCTAATAATTATCACACAGGAGACATATGTGCCCAATAATTATCACACAGGAGACATATGTGCCTAATAATTATCACACAGGAGACATATCTGCACAATAATTATCACACAGGAGACATATGTGCCTAATAATTATCACACAGGAGACATATGTGCCTAATAATTATCACACAGGAGACATATGTGCCCAATAATTATCACACAGGAGACATATGTGCCCAATAATTATCACACAGGAGACATATGTGCCCAATAATTATCACACAGGAGACATATGTGCCCAATAATTATCACACAGGAGACATATGTGCCTAATAATTATCACACAGGAGACATATATGGCAAATAATTATCACACAGGAGACATATATGCACAATAATTATCACCCAAGATGGCTAATAGCAGAATTTCCCCTGAAAACTAGCCATTGTAATTAAGCAGTTTTCACTGATAATTATTTTTGTCTCTTGTGTGATAATTATTGTGCACATATGTCTCTTGTGTGATAATTATTGTGCACAAATGTCTCCTGTGTGATAATTATTGGGCACATATGTCTCTTGTGTGATAATTATTGGGCACATATGTCTCCTGTGTGATAATTATTGTGCACATATGTCTCTTGTGTGATAATTATTGTGCAGATATGTCTCCTGTGTGATAATTATTATGCAGATATGTCTCCTGTGTGATAATTATTATGCAGATATGTCTCCTGTGTGATAATTATTATGCAGATATGTCTCCTGTGTGATAATTATTGGGCACATATGACATCTTATGACATTAGAGGACGGGGGGTAAACAACTAGATTTATATCAGTTGACTTTGATATGACATCTTATGACATTACAGGACGGGGGGTAAACAACTAGATTTATATCAGTTGACTTTGATATGACACCAAATGTTTACCTCCACATACAGGTGATACATACTTTAGATTTTTCCCCCCAAAAATGGTGTTTCTTAAAAAGTTAAATAAAAAGCCTTTACGTTGTCATGCTAATGACATTTTTTTTTGTTCATGGAAATTTATTGAATATGTTTATGTACAAACAGATCTGTGTATGATGGGGATGTAAAAAATGTGTTGTATTTTTTAAAATTTATGTTTATTAATATGATAAAAGCTATTTAATATTTATTGTAAAAGATAAATTCAATTTTTTTAAGACAACCTGATGATTTATCACAACTCGTATGCAGATAAATTTTATCTAACTAGAAAAATTGTGAGCAATGCACACAAATTGATACCCCCCGGCTTCCCTTAGATCAATGATAAAGTCTATGTTTGTCCATAGGAAACCCCAAATATCATTCTGATAAAAATGTTAAATATTAGTTGCACAATGACACAATGTGACAAAGATTCTTTCATCAAATTCCATTCAGTAGTGTAGAAGGAGTTGCGTATAAGAGAAATGTAATGATATTACTAGCCGTGGTGTAAAAACATAAACAAGACTAGTTTAACTGTGCATAAGTTTTACCTGATCATTTTTCAATCATAAACATTGAAGCAAATTTCAAGTTTTCAAGCATATAATTGGTTTTAATAAAAAATAGACAGGACGTCCTTTTGCACTTTTAGGTCACGCATAAAGTTCATTGTTACCTTAAAAATTAAAAATACCTTAAACAACAAAAAAACCAAATGTATACTTTTTTTAACAACATATGTTATTTAATAAAACCACATAAATATTAAAACTTGTTGACCCTATAATTATTACTGACATAAAAGAACTTTCTGCAAAGTAAAATTAACACACATGAAATAATTCATGTTCGCAAAAATAAAAAATAGGTTGCAAGTCTTACTGTTTAGCTTTTAACTTAAAGTTGTTTTAATGCCAAATGGTCTTGAATTTTCTTTGCAACACATCAAATTTTGCTATGAACAGCTTTACTTATCATTGTTAATACAACATCGTTTTGACTCCAAATAGTTACATGTAGTTGCAGGGTTGGACATCAGTTTTTTTATTTACTTGTCCTTTGGGACAAGTGGTGTAAACAGTTGACCTGTCCGAAATTTACATTCACTTGTCCAAACTTTCTTTCAATATTATAACCTTATAGTACATGTCACTTGGCTATAAAATTAAAAGGCGACCTACAGCAACTTCAAAATAGCTTTTAAAGATGAACAAAGCAATCAGGACTATGATTTTTAAATTACTAGCCTTTAAGATTGTTTCAAACTTTTTACTTGTCCGATCGGACACATACAAGATAGGTTTCACTTGTCCGAACCAGACTTTAACCTGTCTCGGGCGATCGGACAGCCGTTAATGTTGAACCCTGAGGTGTTTTGAAACATTTCACAAAAAAATGAATACTGCTATTTATCATTTTGCAATTAAGTGGACTTAACTATACAAGTAATCTATGTGATATTTTCATGACTTATTATGTGACTAAGAGGTACTCACCAAGTCTCACATCTGTAGACCTTATATCAGACTCATTGCTATCCTCTTGCTCCTGGGAAAATCCCATGTTGGAATTCTCAGCAAATGACTGGTTTGAATCTTCATTTATAAATCCTGAACATTCACTGTCAGCCTGTGACATCATTGATTGCTGGGTGGTCTCATCTGTATAAACACTTGAGGGACCTAGATTTTAAATTCAAAATTAATATTGGTCTTATAAAAATAGTGTATGTGTTACTTATTACAGACAATGTTTCAACAATCATTTTTGTGTTTTATCTACGTACATCTTTTTTATATCTCATAAAGTACATTTTTGTCTCATGAGGTAAATTTTTCAGCTATAACATGGCATCCAGTTTTTATTAGGGGATCCGGAGGAAGCCGTAGTGCCAGAAGAAAAACCCCAACCTTCGGTAAGAAAACGGGAATCCTTGTCAATTTATATTGGAGTCGAGTACACACAACCCTAAGTGTGACTCGAACCCACATCTTCAGTGTTGACAGACCACGTGATCAATAGTAGACAAACCAACTTAACCACTCGGCCACCGAGGCCCAATGTAGATAAGACAGAAAAATGTTCATAATATGCACAATGCTCGTTACCCTGACTGGAATAACTTCTTTCATTTTCTTTGTTTTCTGTTTTTTTAGAGGCTGGCTTTCCCTTTCCTTTCATTATCCTTTTTGAAACACCTCCCTGAAATCAAGTATATAATGTACATTATTTGTATGAGTAATGTTAAAGTAATTTCCTTTTTTTTTCTTGTACATGTACTATGACCAATGAACTTTAATGATCTGTTGTCATACTAATATAACTGCATATGAAGAAATCAACATCAATCTTTTGAAGAAAAAAAACTCAGTCAAAAATGAAAGCAAAAATCTTACTCCTTTAATCTTTCATATGTATAATTTTAAAATGTTAAAAGATAGAAAAAGCAATATATACATAATTAGTATGCATCATTCCTTATATGACCATTGCGCTTTTCTACTTTTAATATGTTTATGTTGGGATCATCAAACATGTGTAATGTGTACATTCAAACAGCATAGATGTACATGTAGCAGTCATCATACATGTACATGTGTAGTCATGTACTGTAAATTCTTAACTTGTTACATGCATATATTGTGATTCCTCCTAATTTTATTTTTGTGATCAGCTAAGGAAATAAAATATTAAGCCAAGTATTAATTGTTACAACTATTATTTGGCAGTTGTTAGGTTTTCATGAATATTTTGTTAACCTCTGTTTGAGGATCAAGAAATAATTAAGAAATAGTTCATGATATGGATGCTGTACTAATTTACACATGGGCTGGGCTTTTATATTCTATGACAGCAAGGTAGAAAATAAGAATATCAAGATGCAGCCAATGTGTAAATGAGTACAACACCATACCCAGAATGAATAATTACAATAACTATATATGTCAAAATCTAAAGTTATTTTATACCAGCGGCCCTGTATGTCATGATTTTCTAGCTGCCATTTCCATGATGATATTTTTACATACATGTATGTTCCCTCAATATGACTTATTTATTGACTTTAACGCCAAAATTCAGCAGTTACTTTACATGTTTTGTTGCATTGCATGTGTTTGAAGTAAAGATATATCGTGTACTTGATGCTATAAGGACATAATATTAGAAATACAAATATATATTTTGGTGTCTAAATAAATGCCTGCTTTGGGAATCTAAATACTTTTGGATACATTTGACATGTAGTCGTTTGTGTGGAATAGGTTTCTCGTGGGTAATAAAGAAATATACATGTATTTTTTTTCACATCAAATAGAAATGAACTATGTATATAACCATTTATCCTGACAACACAACATAATCATGTTAAGGCTTTACTCATGTGATTATACAAGCTTGAGTATATAGAATTTAAATTGAAGCTGAGAAAATTGAAATATTTGGCAGTATTGTTGTTGTCAATTTCTTTTAATCAGGTATAAAATAAATAATGTCTACATTTTTGTAAAAATCGCAAAAGTCTGAAATAGCCAGGTTGCGAAGCAAGTGCCTCAATAAATATGGAATGGTTTACAATTTGTTTGAAGAAGTTTTTGGGTTTGTGTAAAAAAATTTAGCAGAAGTTAATTACACAAAGTAGGCACCATCTTCTGCAAATGTTCTCAAAAATGACTAAGTTGCAGCCTGGAAAATTAGGAAAACACCCTCTAACAACTCCAGAATAGCAAGTACACAACTTCAATAAATGTGCAATCTTTCTGTGAAGTTTCAGAGATCTGGGTTGAAAACTGTAGGAGGAGTTAATTACTCAAAATAGGTACAGTCTTCTGCAAATGTTCTAAAAAATGACTATGTCCCAAGTCTGGAAAATTAGGAAAAAATTCTGGAACACTTGCATAATAGCAGGTGTACAACTTCAATATATGTGCAATCTTTCTGTGAAGATTCAGAGATTTGGGTTGAAAACTGTAGGAGAAGTTGATTAAACAAAATTGGTACCATCTTCTGCAAATGTTCTAAAAAATGACTATGTTCCAAGTCTGGAAATTATGGAAAAAATCCTGGAACACTAAAATAGCAGGTGCACAACTTCAATACATGTGCAGTTTTTTCTGTGAAGTTTCAGAGATCTGGGTTGAAAACTGTAGGAGAAGTTGATTACAGGAAATTGATACCCTATTTTCCTTGCTGCCCATTAGCCAGACTTCACCATACTATAACCCGGGTTTGTACTTTGTGCGACCCGGCAAAAAATAATTCAATCAATATTGCAATAAATGTTGCAAATTTATATGTTTAATAGGATATAGCTGTATAGAGAATTCTTAAAGTGCCGCAGTTAATGTTATATATTTATATGTTTGATAGGATATAACTGTATAGACAATCCTTAAAGTGCCGCAGGTAACGTTATATATTGATATGTTTGATAGAATATAACTGTATAGACAATCCTTAAAGTGCCACAAGTAATGTTATATATTTATATGTTTGATAGGATATAACTGTATAGACAATCCTTAAAGTGCCGCAGGTAACGTTATATATTGATATGTTTGATAGAATATAACTGTATAGACAATCCTTAAAGTGCCGCAGGTAATGTTATATATTTATATGTTTGATAGAATATAACTGTATAAACAATATTAAAAAAATCTTCATAATTAATTTGCTATAAAACCTTTGTAATTTATAATGTTTTATATAGATAAACAAACACATCTTTGGCAGAAAATTTCTTTTTTTGCTAATTTATATCTGGTCAAAATTCCTCAAACTACAGTCAAACTGGCACTTGATATCCTATAGTCTTTTTTTTTTAAACACTGGGAATATCTTTGGATTTATTTCTGTTGATACCTAGAAATCCAAGAAACATGGAAATGCCCTACAAGAATATAGCCTTGCTAGGTATTTCCCAGAGAACCAATACGAACGTAACAGAAAATTTGACGACCAAATCCTCCATCGGTCAAACTTCATCCAGTCTCCCCTATTTTATAGAAAGGGGGGCTGGATATAATTTCCTTATGCAACAATTTTTCATTTTTTATCTGGTAATGTGTCACATGAACTGTACTGTACATATAATTATAGTTATATATTTGATAAGTGTGTATTACCTGACTTGGTTCTGATGCTGTTATCGGTACCCACTTATAAATCTTCATTGTTGTATCTCCAATTGTTACCCATTTTTTCTCCCTATGCAATAAAAATCAACAAACATTTATACAATACAACAGTAAAATATTTACAACAGACTTGTCATGATTTTTAGTTGTACCAAAACTTAACTTAAAAGAATCCATGTGTTCATTTGTGTTATAGCAATCAAACTCGTATACCATTACCAATGCTGCACCAAATCAATTTAAGGTAAAATAGAAGCAAATAGTGTACATGTAGGTAGGTAAGCAGTTTTTTTTTCATTTTATTTCTTAGTTTTTGTATGTATACATGGTATATACTGATTTCTACAGAAATAGGATGAATGACCTAAAATACAAGTTTTACTATGAGGTAGTTATTTGTTTTTAATTCAGAAAGACAGATTAAACTTAAGGCATTTTTAATCAATAACAATTTAAGTATAAATAAGATCAAATTATTCATGTTTTCTACTGTGTACCCTCACTATAACTAAGATTTTGTAAGACAACATGCATGTTATACATTTCTATGTAGATGTAAATGAATAAAAGAGAATAAAAGAATAGATCAAAAATGGTTTGCTATTTAATGTTAAGATTGAATGTTTACACCTGCCATCAAGACTTGGAAGGCCTCATTGTTTTTTGTTGGCAGCATTTGCTGCAGCAGTGATAACATCTACGCATTGCAGCTTCAGTTTACAAGAAGTCTTTATTTTATCTTCACATTACAGGACTATAGCTGGGTCTGAATTATAGTATTTTTTACTTTTCTTTTTCAGGCTAACAGAAAGTTCTATGGCATGGCACGAAAGCTTTGTTATGACTTCCTTTCTTTTTATGAAGAAAAAGAATAAACTGACAAAACAATAAAATAAATGTTTCTAAGTCATCAGTACTGAAGTTGATTGAAGTATAAATGAAGTAGAACTGGAAGTAGAAAATGACATCATTGTCAAAGTAGTATTTCATGTATATGTAAAATACACTATTACTAATATTTGAAAAGATTGAAATTACATTTTTTTAAAGTGACTGCCTAAATAATCAGTTTTATTATGTTTAATCTTGTAGTAGTCATTTCAACACTAACAGCATTATATTTTACTTTATGTACAAAGTAAGTCAGACAGAAACCAGCTTACATTAATTATTCCCCTTTATTCTCTACATAGATTCTGTGACCAAAAAAAAAACTATGATTTCTGACAATAATGGGAATAAAATTAAAACAGGGTATAGGGCGACTGTTCAAAATGAAAGTACTTATGGTCTGTCATTACTGATACTATTACTAGTAGTTCTTAAAACAAAAAGCGAACGAAAAAAAACCAACATAAAGATGAACAAGGCAACGTGGGACCACACAATAATACAACTTATTCAAACCAAGGTCACCCTCCAACATGAGCCTGCAAATTGGAGAGCCACCTAATAACAAATAAATAATAATTTAAAACACTGTTTTTCATTAAGATTGTAATATTTTTACTTTCATTTGTATGCTAATGAAATAAACTAGGTTCCTATCAAAATTTAGGGTTGGTCGGGTAACAATAAACAGACATATATTTTTGTTTGCCTAAGGGAAGAACTTCCTGATACATGCATGTACATGCAATGAATACAAGAACTTAAATAAAATAACACCATTTTTTAACAGAATCAATGTACAAATATTATTATTCACCTCTAGTACATGTACATCTGCGATTTGATTTGGCGATATTAAATCAAGTGTTGTAGAAATATTAATTAAATGGTGGAGAAATGTAAACAAAATTGAGTAAACCACAGTTAAATACTACTAGTATATAACTCCCATGTATAAATTACTCTAGGGTGGCTCTTCATATTAGCTTGTAGTTTGTTTATTGTTGTAATACCACATTCAGAATTTTTTAGCTTTATCATGACAACCAGTTTTTATTGAGGGAGGAAGCCGGAGTATCCCATGGAGATAACCGTAACTTGCAGTACATAGGAAAACTGGTAAACCTTGTCAATTAAGATTGGAGTCGAGTACACCCTACTGCAGTAAGACTCGAACACCCAACCTCAGTGTTTACTGACCATGTGGTCAATATTAGATGACTAACTTAATCATAACCACTCAGCCACCGAGGCCCCATTAGCTTGTATGCAATATGCAGCAACGTTAGACATGTTAGAAAAGGCCAACAATTTTTTTCTTTCTTGAAGAAGATAATGCAAATGATTTTATTAACAGCCAGGGTATTGGGTCTGTTCGCCCTAATTACATGTTTACCTAGGTCTGTTGGCCCACTAGGGGGGGGGGGGGGGGGTCATAGGGACGCTAAGAGCAGCCCTGTGAGACGAGTCCAGAGAAACCTTCGCCGTACTCAGGTCACAATACTGGATTGATTTTGTGATACAAATGTATTTCTACAACAAAGAATGTCGGTAAATTTTCATAATTTGTCCGCGAAAAAAGATCGATGATAAAATAAAGGAAGAAATATCGCAATTATTGTTACTTAATATTAATTGGCCACGATACATTACCATTTTCTAACTTTGTCTATCGCATTTATTACTCGTTTAATGTCTTCTTTAGCCCTACTTCGAGTCTCTGCTCGAACGGAGCGCGACAGCATTTCACGAGAATTTTTTGCTTTGTTTCGGCTAAGCTTTTATTTGGGGGAGATTTTGGATAAGGGGAGTGATACGTATAATATAAAAATACTTGGTCTCGATCACACAGACGCATTGTCCGAGACATTAGATAATCCCGGAATCGGTATTATTCCTAGAATTTGATTGGTCAGTTACACGTCTTTACCAAACCAGTATACCCGTCTCGTTGCTAAGTCATATACCCGGGTGCTAACCGTTAGTTGCACAAAAGTACTTAACATGCGTTTATATTTTAAATGGTAATTAGTTTGTGTCATATATAGGAATTCCTGGATTGTGAAATCTTTATCAAAAGGTCTAAATGTGTTTTATTTTTAACAGAAAAAGAAACAAAAGATATGCAGTGTGACAAACAACGACGTCACACTATTATGACGTCTCTGCATGACATTTAGAATGAATTTCTTAAACATCTGTTTGAATCAAACAAACAAAAACTGTTCTTTTTCAAGAACTAGCCAAGGGTTCTACCATCTACCATAGGTACTTGTAGAACCCTACACCTTGTAAAAGAGCCTCATTTTTATCACATTTCAATCAAACTTCCTTTGATAATGATGAAAACGTAACTTTAACGTCCGCCATTGCGTTGACAAAATACCTAAAAATCCATTATTTCAAACTAATACCGGGGATAAATTCGTTATATACGTTCATATCCTTAGATAAGGAGATTTTAACACCCTCAGCACCTCTGTACACCCTTCAGCTTCGTCTCAGGGCGTACTTTTGGCACTTCAGGTGTTAAAATCTCCATATCTATGGATATGAACGTATATAACTTATAATCTCTACGTAAAGCTAGGATTCTGGGTACCATACGACACCAACAATCACCTCTCTGATTACAATAAACTAATTATTTGCCATGCATTTTCCATATGGGGACACATGCAATTGAGATTTAGTCTGGGCAAATCCTCTTAATTTAACCACCAAGAACAGCTGCTTGAGTGAGTTTCTGCGATTGTCTTTTTAACACGGAACACCACAGAACTCTATAAAATACCATTAATAAAACTGAATAAAAATATTATAAGATGCCTTTTTGTGAACAATTTGTTATGTCCGGTCATACGCGTCTGAAGTTTTGTAATCGTGAAACAACAAAAGGATTATATTTACAATAAATGGCAATAACATTCAATAAATCTTAACAGTATTATGTCCTTTATGTCAGATCCACATAAGTCGCAGCACAACGCATTAACCATTAAAGAATGTTCGAGTCCGGAAAGAGATGTCACATATAGTACACGAAGAATCCGTGATTTTAGATATAAAAGTGAAAACGGATGTCTTATATAAGTTTTCGATCATAGTTATGGATTTATATATGATTGTTCTGTGGCTGAGGTCGTGTTATATATGATTGTTCTTTGGCTGTGGTCGTGTTATATATGATTGTTCTGTGGCTGAGGTCGTGTTATATATGATTGTTTCAATGGATTAGGTCGTGTTATATATGATTGTTTCGTGGCTGAGACTGTGGTATATATGATTGTTCTGTGGCTGAGGTCCTGGTATATATGATTGATCTATGGCTGAGGTCGTGTTATATATGATTGTTCTGTGGCTGAGGTCGTGTTATATATGATTGTTCTGTGGCTGAGGTCGTGTTATATATGATTGATCTATGGCTGAGGTCGTGTTATATATGATTGTTCTGTGGCTGAGGTCGTGTTATATATGATTGTTCTGTGGCTGAGGTCGTGTTATATATGATTGTTTCATGGCTTAGGCTGTGGTATATATGATTGTTTCAATGGATTAGGTCGTGATATATATGATTGTTTCATGGCTGAGGTCTTGGTATATATGATTGTTCTGTGCCTGAATTCGTGGTATATATGATTGTTCTGTGGCTGAGGTCGTGGTATATATGATTGTTCTGTGGCTGGGGTAGTTTTATATATATAATTGTTCTGTGGCTGAGGTCGTGTTATATTATGATATTATTACATGATGATTTCTGTATTGGCCCAGTTATTGGTCCACGGCTTGCTGTATTGGCCTGAGGTGCAGCCTAAGGACAATACAGCTGGCCAAGGACCAATAACTAGGGCAATACAGAATTCATCACGTAATGATATCTTTATTAATTAACTAGTCCAAATCTCTCAGGCCAATACAGGTTCGAATTAGGCCAATACAGGGCGAATCAGGCCAATACTGATATTGGACTAGTTAAGTCCGTAATGGACTGGTTCAGCAAAATATATCATATTGGCAGTTTAACTGTTATTTAAGCGAATATTATAGTAGTTAATTAATAAATGATTGTTCTGTGGCTGAGGTCGTGTTATATATGATTGTTCTGTGGCTGAGGTCGTGTTATATATGATTGTTCTGTGGCTGAGGTAGTGGTATATATGATTGATCTATGGCTGAGGTCGTGTTATATATGATTGTTCTGTGGCTGAGGTCGTGTTATATATGATTGTTCTGTGGCTGAGGTCGTGTTATATATGATTGTTCTGTGGCTGAGGTCGTGTTATATATGATTGTTTCATGGCTTAGGCTGTGGTATATATGATTGTTTCAATGGATTAGGTCGTGATATATATGATTGTTTCATGGCTGAGGTCTTGGTATATATGATTGTTCTGTGCCTGAATTCGTGGTATATATGATTGTTCTGTGGCTGAGGTCGTGGTATATATGATTGTTCTGTGGCTGGGGTAGTTTTATATATATAATTGTTCTGTGGCAGAGGTCGTGTTATATTATGATATTATTACATGATGATTTCTGTATTGGCCCAGTTATTGGTCCACGGCTTGCTGTATTGGCCTGAGGTGCAGCCTAAGGACAATACAGCTGGCCAAGGACCAATAACTAGGGCAATACAGAATTCATCACGTAATGATATCTTTATTAATTAACTAGTCCAAATCTCTCAGGCCAATACAGGTTCGAATTAGGCCAATACAGGGCGAATCAGGCCAATACTGATATTGGACTAGTTAAGTCCGTAATGGACTGGTTCAGCAAAATATATCATATTGGCAGTTTAACTGTTATTTAAGCGAATATTATAGTAGTTATTTAATAAATGATTGTTCTGTGGCTGAGGTCGTGTTATATATAATTGTTCTGTGGCTGAGGTCGTGGTATAAATGATTGTTTTGTGGCTGAGGCTGTGGTATATATGATTGATCTATGGCTGAGGTCGTGTTATATATGATTGTTTCATGGCTTAGGCTGTGGTATATATGATTGATCTATGGCTGAGGTATGATTGTTTCCTTGCTGAGTCTGTGGTTTATATAATTGTTTCATGGCTGAGGTCGTGGTATATATAATTGTTCTGTGACTGAGGTCGGGGTATAAATCATTGTTTCATGGCTGAGGCTGTGTTATATATGATTGTTTCATGGCTGAGGTCGTGGTATATATAATTGTTCTGTGACTGAGGTCGTGATATAAATGATTGTTTCATGGCTGAGGCTGTGGCATATATGATTTTTGAGGCCGTTGTATGTATGATTGTTCTGTGAATGAGGCTGTGGTATATATGATTGTTTCATTGCTGAGGTCGTGGTATAAATGATTGTTTCATTGCTGAGGTCGTGGTATATATGATTGTTTCATTGCTGAGGTCTTGGTTTATATGATTGATCTATGGCTGAGGCCGTGTTATGTATGATTGTTTCATGGCTGAGGCTGTGGAATCTATGATTTTTGAGGCCGTTGTATATATGATTGTTCTGTGGATGAGGTAGTGGTATATATGATTGATCTATGGCTGAGGTGGTGGTATATATGATTGTTCTGTGGCTAAGGTCCTGTTATATATGATTGTTTCAAGGCTGAGGTCGTGGTATATATGGTTGTTCTGTATCTGAGGCCGTGGTACATATGATTGTTTCATGACTGAGGCTGTGGTTTATATGATTGTTTTGTGGCTGAGGTCGTGTTATATATAATTGTTCGGTGGCTGACGTAGTGGTATATATGATTGATCTATGGCTGAGGTGGTGTTATATATGATTGCCATGTGGCTGAGGTCGTGGTATATATGATTGTTCTGTGGCAGAGGTCGTGGTATATATGATTGTTTTGTGGCTGAGGTGGTGGTATATATGATTGTTTCCTTGCTGAGGTCGTGTTATATATGATTGTTCCACGGCTGAGGCTGTGGCATATATGATTTTTGAGGCCGTTGTATATATGAATTTTATGTGGCTGAGGTTGTGGTAAAAATATTTGTTTCATGGCTGAGGCTGTGGTATATATGACTGTTCTATGGATGAGGTCGTGGCATATATGATTGTTTCATGGCTGAGGTGGTGGTATATATGATTGTTCTGTGGCTGAGGCTGTGGTATATGATTGTTTCATGGCTGAGGCTGTGGTATATATGACTGTTCTATGGATGAGGTCGTGGCATATATGATTGTTTCATGGCTGAGGTGGTGGTATATATGATTGTTCTGTGGCTGAGGCTGTGGTATATGATTGTTTCATGGCTGAGGCTGTGGCAAATATGATTGTTCTGTGGCTGAGGTCCTAGTATATATGATTGTTTCATGGCTGAGGTCGTGGTATATACGATTGTTCTGTAGCTGAGGCCGTGGTATATATGATTGTTTTGTGGCTGAGGCTGTGGTATATATGATTGATCTATGGCTGAGGTCGTGTTATATATGATTGTTTCATGGCTTAGGCTGTGGTATATATGATTGATCTATGGCTGAGGTATGATTGTTTCCTTGCTGAGGCTGTGGTTTATATAATTGTTTTGTGGCTGAGGTCGTGTTATATATAATTGTTCGATAGCTGAGGTAGTGGTATATATGATTGATCTGTGGCTGAGGTGGTGATATATATGATTGCTATGTGGCTGAGGTCGTGGCATATATGATTGTTCTGTGGCAGAGGTCGTGGTATATATGATTGTTTTGTGGCTGAGGTCGTTGTATATATGATTGTTTCCTTTCTGATGTCGTGTTATATATGATTGTTCCATGGCTGAGCCTGTGGCATATATGATTTTTGAGGCCGTTGTATATATGAATTTTATGTGGCTGAGATTGTGGTAAAAATATTTGTTTCATGGCTGAGGCTGTGGTATATATGATTGTTCTATGGATGAGGTCGTGGCATATATGATTGTTTCATGGCTGAGGTGGTGGTATATATGACTGTTCTGTAGCTGAGGCCGTGGTATATGATTGTTTCATGGCTGAGGCTGTGGCAAATATGATTGTTCTGTGGCTGAGGTCCTAGTATATATGATTGTTTCATGGCTGAGGTCCTGGTATATACGATTGTTCTGTAGCGGAGGCCGTGGTATATATGATTGTTTTGTGGCTGAGGCTGTGGTATATATAATTGTTCTGTGGATGAGGTCGTGGCATATATGATTGTTCATGGTTGAGGTCGTAGTATATATGATTGTTTTCTGGCTGAGGCTGTGGTATATATGATTGTTTCATGGCTGAGGCTGTGGCATATATGATTTTTGAGGCCGTTATATGTATGATTGTTCTGTGGATGAGGTAGTGGTATATATGATTGATCTATGGCTGAGGTGGTGTTATATATGATTGTTTCATTGCTGAGGTCGTGGTATAAATGATTGTTTCATTGCTGAGGTCGTGGTATATATGATTGTTTCATTGCTGAGGTCTTGGTTTATATGATTGATCTATGGCTGAGGCCGTGTTATGTATGATTGTTTCATGGCTGAGGCTGTGGCATCTATGATTTTTGAGGCCGTTGTATATATGATTGTTCTGTGGATGAGGTAGTGGTATATATGATTGATCTATGGCTGAGGTGGTGGTATATATGATTGTTCTGTGGCTGAGGTCCTGTTATATATGATTGTTTCATGGCTGAGGTCGTGGTATATATGGTTGTTCTGTAGCTGAGGCCGTGGTACATATGATTGTTTCATGACTGAGGCTGTGGTTTATATGATTGTTTAGTGGCTGAGGTCGTGTTATATATAATTGTTCGGTGGCTGACGTAGTGGTATATATGATTGATCTATGGCTGAGGTGGTGTTATATATGATTGCCATGTGGCTGAGGTCGTGGTATATATGATTGTTCTGTGGCAGAGGTCGTGGTATATATGATTGTTTTGTGGCTGAGGTGGTGGTATATATGATTGTTTCCTTGCTGAGGTCGTGTTATATATGATTGTTCCATGGCTGAGGCTGTGGCATATATGATTTTTGAGGCCGTTGTATATATGAATTTTATGTGGCTGAGGTTGTGGTAAAAATATTTGTTTCATGGCTGAGGCTGTGGTATATATGATTGTTTCATGGCTGAGGCCGTGGTATATATGATTGTTTCATGGCTGTGGTGGTGGTATATGATTGTTCTGTGGCTGAGGCTGTGGTATATGATTGTTTCATAGCTGAGGCTGTGGCAAATATGATTGTTCTGTGGCTGAGGTCCTAGTATATATGATTGTTTCATGGCTGAGGTCGTGGTATATACGATTGTTCTGTAGTTGAGGCCGTGGTATATATGATTGTTTTGTGGCTGAGGCTGTGATATATATGATTGTTTTGTGGCTGAGGCTGTGGTATATATGATTATTCTGTGGATAAGGTCGTAGTATATATGATTGTTTTGTGGCTGAGGCTGTGGTATATATGATTGTTTCATGGCTGAGGCTGTGGCATATATGGTTGTTCTGTGGCCGAGGTCCTGGAATATATGATTGTTTCATGGCTGAGGTCCTGGTATATATGATTGTTTCATTGATGAGGTCGTGGTATTTATGATTGTTTCATGGCTGAAGTCCTGGCATATATAATTGTTCTGTGGCTGAGGCTGTGGTATATGATTGTTTAATGGCTGAGGCTGTGGCAAATATGATTGTTCTGTGGCTGAGGTCCTAGTATATATGATTGTTTCATGGTTGAGGTCCTGGTATATATGATTGTTTCATGGCTGAGGTCGTTGTATAAATGATTGTTTTGTGGCTGATGCTGTGGCATATATGATTGTTCTGTGGCCGAGGTCCTGGAATATATGATTGTTTCATGGCTGAGGTCGTGGTATATATGATTGTTTCATGGCTGAGTTCGTTGTATAAATGATTGTTTTGTGGCTGATGCTGTGGCATATATGATTGTTCTGTGGCCGAGGTCCTGGAATATATGATTGTTTCATGGCTGAGGTCGTGGTATATATGATTGTTCTGTAGCTGAGGCGTGGTACATATGATTGTTTCATGGCTGAGGTGGTTGTATAAATGATTGTTTTGTGGCTGAGGCTGTGGTATATATGATTGTTCTATGAATGAGGTGGCATATATGATTGTTCTGTGGCTGAGGTCCTGGTATATATGATTGTTTCATGGCTGAGGTCGTGGTATATATTAATGTTCTGTGGCTGAGGCCGTGGTACATATGATTGTTTCATAGCTGAGGTGGTGGTATATATGATTGTTCTGTGGCTGAGGCTGTGGTATATGATTGTTTCATGGCTGAGGCTGTGGCAAATATGATTGTTCTGTGGCTGAGGTCCTAGTATATATGATTGTTTCATGGCTGAGGTCGTGGTATATACGATTGTTCTGTAGTTGAGGCCGTGGTATATATGATTGTTTTGTGGCTGAAGCTGTGGTATATATGATTGTTTTTTGGCTGAGGCTGTGGTATATATGATTGTTCTGTGGATGAGGTCGTAGTATATATGATTGTTTTGTGGCTGAGGCTGTGGTATATATGATTGTTTCATGGCTGAGGCTGTGGCATATATGATTGTTCTGTGGCCGAGGTCCTGGAATATATGATTGTTTCATGGCTGAGGTCCTGGTATATATGATTGTTTCATTGATGAGGTCGTGGTATTTATGATTGTTTCATGGCTGAGGCTGTGGTATATATGATTGTTTCATGGATGAGGTCGTCGTATTTATGATTGTTTCATGGCTGAAGTCCTGGCATATATAATTGTTCTGTGGCTGAGGCTGTGGTATATGATTGTTTAATGGATGAGGCTGTGGCAAATATGATTGTTCTGTGGCTGAGGTCCTGGTATATATGATTGTTTCATGGTTGAGGTCCTGGTATATATGATTGTTTCATGGCTGAGGTCGTTGTATAAATGATTGTTTTGTGGCTGATGCTGTGGCATATATGATTGTTCTGTGGCCGAGGTCCTGGAATATATGATTGTTTCATGGCTGAGGTCCTGGTATATATGATTGTTTCATGGCTGAGTTCGTTGTATAAATGATTGTTTTGTGGCTGATGCTGTGGCATATATGATTGTACTGTGGCCGAGGTCCTGGAATATATGATTGTTTCATGGCTGAGGTCGTGGTATATATGATTGTTCTGTAGCTGAGGCGTGGTACATATGATTGTTTCATGGCTGATGCTGTGGTATATATGATTGTTCTGTGGCTGAGGTCCTGGTATATATGATTGTTCCATGGCTGAGGTCGTGGTATATATTAATGTTCTGTGGCTGAGGCCGTGGTACATATGATTGTTTCATAGCTGAGGTGGTGGTATATATGATTATTCTGTGGCTGAGGCTGTGGTATATGATTGTTTCATGGCTGAGGCTGTGGCAAATATGATTGTTCTGTGGCTGAGGTCCTAGTATATATGATTGTTTCATGGCTGAGGTCGTGGTATATACGATTGTTCTGTAGATGAGGCCGTGGTATATATGATTGTTTTTTGGCTGAGGCTGTGGTATATATGATTGTTCTGTGTATGAGGTCGTGGCATATATGATTGTTTCATGGCTGAGGTCGTGGTATTTATGATTGTTCTGTGTCTGAGGTCGTGGTATTTATAATTGTTCTGTAGCTGAGGCGTGGTACATATGATTGTTCATGGCTAAGGTCGTTGAATATATGATTGTTTTGTGGCTGAGGCTGTGGTATATATGATTGTTTCATGGCCGAGGCTGTGGCATATATGATTGTTTTGTGGCTGAGGCTGTGGTATATATGATTGTTTCATGGCTGAGGCTGTGGTATATATGATTGTTTTGTGGCTGACGTAGTGGTATATATGATTGATCTATGGCTGAGGTGGTGTTATATATGATTGCCATGTGGCTGAGGTCGTGGTATATATGATTGTTCTGTAGCTGAGGTCCTGGTATATATGATTGTTTCATGGCTGAGGTCGTGTTATATATGATTGTTCTGTGGCTGAAGTCGTGTTATATATGATTGTTCTGTGGCTGAGGTCCTGGTATATATGATTGTTTCGTGGCTGAGGCTGTGGTATATATGATTGTTCTGTGGCTGAGGTCGTGTTATATATGATTGTTCTGTGGCTGAGGTCCTGGTATATATGATTGTTTCATGGCTGAGGCTGTGGTATATATGATTGTTCTGTGGCTGAGGTCCTGGCATATATGATTGTTCTGTGGCTGAGGTCCTGGTATATATGATTGTTTAATGGCTGAGGCTGTGGTATATATGATTGTTTCATGGCTGAGGTCCTGGTATATATGATGTTTTCATGGCTGAGGTCCTGGTATATATGATTGTTTCATGGCTGAGGTCCTGGTATATATGATTGTTCTGTAGCCGAGGCCGTGGTATATATGATTGTTCATGGCTGAGGCTGTGGTATATGATTGTTTTGTGGCTGAAGCTGTGGTATATGATTGTTTAATGGCTGAGGCTGTGGCATATATGATTGTTCTGTGGCCGAGGTCCTGGTATATATGATTGTTTCATGGATGAGGTCGTGGTATATATGATTGTTCTGTGGCTGAGGTCCTGGTATATATGATTGTTTCATGGCTGAGGCTGTGGCATATATGATTTTTGAGGCCGTTGTATGTATGATTGTTCTGTGAATGAGGCTGTGGTATATATGATTGTTCTGTGGCTGAGGTTGCAGTATATATGATTGTTTCATGGCTGAGGCTATGGTTTATATGATTGTTTTGTGGCTGAGGTCGTGTTATATATGATTGTTCTGTGGCTGAGGTTGTGGTATATCTGATTGTTTTGTGGCTGAGGTCGTTGTATATATGATTGTTTTGTGGCTGAGGTCGTGTTATATATGATTGTTTTGTGGCTGAGCTCGTGGTATATGATTTTTTGTGGCTCAGGCCATGGTATATATGATTGTTTCATTGCTGAGGTCGTGGTATATATGATTGTTTCATTGCTAAGGCCGTCGTATAGATGATTGTTCTATGGCTGAGATTCTGGTATAATATGATTATGTCATGGCAGTGAAAAATATTTTTAGGTTAAATAAATCTTTGTGTTGGTTTACACATTTGGATCACCAGACCTTTCCAGATTCTATTTGTGGTTCTCACCTGTATGTTGACACTGAATGCATTGACCACTAATTTTGTCTTTTGATTAAAGTTGTGAGACACATGTACTGCCAATTTATTTTTGAAGTTTAAATTGAGAAATGCAACCTTCTATCTGCATGGTATCCTCAGATTAATATGGAGGCTCAAAACAAATAAATAACTGTCCTTCATACAAGTTTATTCAAATATTGTATAAGGTAAACATGTTTTTCCCATGTGTAATTTTTATAAAGCTAGGATTGCTTATTTTGTATTTTAGATTTAACAATTAACACACGACTGTACATCTTCTATGTTTAATTCTTGCAGATCAATAACTGTTTTAGCTATACGTTACATGTATTTAGCTTAATTTCACAAATAACCACATGAATTTCTGGATAAAAAAAATTTAAACATATATATCTAATCAGTTAATTTTCCTTACCAAATTTCCTCATTAATAAAATCAGATGGGGTTGACATAAGTTATTGCGTAAAAGCTAGGTTGCTCCATCTGAGATAGCAAATCCCATTACAGCTTTTAAAATATAGAGAAATTATTTCAAATTAATAATTAATAAAAAAAATTCAAATGAATGTGGCAATATAAATGAATTAAACTTTTATAATAAAGAAGATATAATGAAGAATTTATCATCCCTCTATAATATTACAGCTACATATATTTCCCCTGAGGTCCAATCCACTTGTTAATGGTCTATCATCTCCTAAATTTTTGGTCCCAATGTTGTTACAATATCCTGACTCCTGAGTCTTATAATATGTAATATGTCACTATATTCAAGTATACAGGAATAATTAGAAGTCTTTTGATGAACAAATTAATCCAATCAAAATTGAAAAAGAAATACACAATTTATTAAAATGGTAAAAACGAAACTGAAGCCATTTTTTATCACTTGTATCCAAAATTAAATGCTACAAAGCGGAAAAAATCATACTCTTGAAAAGTCCTAATACATGGACTTCAATGAAAACAATCTGATTAAAACTACTAGTCATTGGTCAAAACAAAATAATGACCTACTAGTCATTGGTCAATTCAAAATAGTGACCTACTAGTCATTGGTCAAAACAAAATAATGACCTACTAGTCATTGGTCAATTCAAAATAGTGACCTACTAGTCATTGGTCAATTCAAAATAGTGACCTACTAGTCATTGGTCAAAACAAAATAATGACCTACTAGTCATTGGTCAATTCAAAATAGTGACCTACTAGTCATTGGTCAATTCAAAATAGTGACTTACTAGTCATTGGTCAATTCAAAATAGTGACCTACTAGACATTGGTCAATTCAAAATAATGACCTACTAGTCATTGGTCAATTCAAAATAGTGACCTACTAGTCATTGGTCAATTCGAAATAGTGACTTACTAGTCATTGGTCAATTCAAAATAGTGACCTACTAGTCATTGGTCAATTCAAAATAGTTACCTACTAGTCATTGGTCAATTCAAAATAGTTACCTACTAGTCATTGGTCAATTCAAAATAGTGACCTACTAGTCATTGGTCAATTCAAAATAGTGACTTACTAGTCATTGGTCAATTCAAAATAGTGACCTACTAGACATTGGTCAATTCAAAATAGTGACCTACTAGTCATTGGTCAATTCAAAATAGTTACCTACTAGTCATTGGTCAATTCAAAATAGTTACCTACTAGTCATTGGTCAATTCAAAATAGTTACCTACTAGTCATTGGTCAAAACAAAAAATCTGACACAATCTGAACAATCATAAAATATATTCTGAAAACTTGTAATACAAAGAACACAACAGAAAAAAATCCTACACAAATCAGAAAATTATCTATCCCAATGGTAAAAAATTTAGCCTTTTCTAATCACAAGTGTTTTACAAATATTCAGTGACAAATTACAGAGAAAATTTAAATACTTTGCATTTTTTTGGCCACTTTTATTGCAAACACTGAAGAATCATATAATATTAATATGCATCCTCCTAATAACCACTCAACCAAAACAAAATCCAATAAAAATTAAAAAGTTCAAAATGTTTGATTTCAGCCCTTTTTACTTGCAAAAACGATATGAGAAAATGGCTTCTTAAGGCCTGATTTAAAAAAAAAAAAAATAAAAACTATTCCAGAAATTGTTTCAATTTGAAATAATGACAAAAACACAGAAAGTAAGAAAAAAAATCAAGGCCAATCAACAGTAGTTGATTTAAGTAAGAGCAACCTGTAAGTTCAATAATAATCACCACGACAACATAAAATACACATTTACTTGTCACTAATGTAAACTGAAGTTTCTTTTATACAACAAAAATATCACAATTAGAAAAAACATAAACAACAGAATACACAAAAATGAAGTAAATAAAAAGCAAAATATGAAACTAAATATTTAATTGACAAAACAAATACAACTGATCCCTGCACAATTGGTTATATTGTGTTGGTTTTGCTTCTTCTATATGTTCTTCAACTTCCAAAAAAAGTCAGGAAAAATCCAACTTTTAACCACAAAGTCGAAGCAGAATATTCTATTATTCACATTAAATCAATCATGAATGCACTGTGAAACTTTCTTGTTTTATTTACAGCTTTTTATTTAATATAAAAGATGTTCAAAACAACATTGATATCATCGTACATTGCCGAGCCGTCCATTCATCTGTGATGGATTATTTTGTAATTGAGCTTGCATCTTTGCCAGCATCTCTTGCATTCGTTGTATCTATAATTAGAAGATTCACAGAGTAATACCATATATGATATGCAGAACCATTTATGCTCTTTTTTTTCAGATGCCCATAATTTATGTAGTCATCATCTTTTGATCATGTGCTTGAGGTAGCAGGTCCCAGCCTCACTGTGTGCAGGGTGTGCTAGACTGCCATCTGATTAAGATTGCCATTTTTCCTATCAAAGGTTGGGGTTTTGATAGGTTTTCTCCCCCAATAAAAACTCAGAAAATCTACTTGTTATGTATGAGTTTGGAAAGTTTATTTTTTTTTTTTTGCAATTTGTTAATATCTTTAGATCCCTTGCTATTTTTTTGCCCCTCCAAAACTGATTAACCAAAATTAATGATCAAGGATTATTGACACAATCTTGCTTTGCATATATGTATGATATATACTGACATTTTAAATGTACCATGACACAGATCAGAAAAAGAATCTGTGGACATTACAGAATATTTCAAGTTAATTTTTTAATGTACTATATTTAAATTACTTATATCAATGTCCCATTCCTCATCTCTACCAACCACTCCCCTCCCCCCCCCCAAAAAAAAAACCAACCTGATACTAACATGTATCCCAAAGGCATAGTGGGCAGCTTTATAAAATTTCTATTATAAATACCTATATGTCCCTCACCAAGACACTAAGGGTCCTATTACTGAACTATGATTATATATTCCCTGTAACCAGATAAATACCTCTGCTTCTTTCTCTTGCAATAGCTGTTCTGTCTCTAGTGCTTTGTCTAAGTTTGCAATGGAATCTCTCTTCAATTTACTGTCAAAACATACATGTGTATAAGGAAGATAGGCAAGGTGATCAATAATTAGGAAGATAGTCATGTGATCAATAATTAGGAAGATAGTCATGTGATCAATTAGGAAGATAGTCATGTGATCATTAGTATGTGTTCAATCTCAAAGAAAAGAAAAGTGGTAAATTAACATAAATATTACAATGTAACAATATTATTGATTCACAATGAATTTCTCCAGTTTAAAATGCAGCTCTCCCACTTAGTATTCCATAGTTGACTATTTTGCTCCTTTTTAAGTATCCCTGTAATTTCTATCATATCAGGTCTCCCTCCATAAGCATTCCTAATAGTTTACTATCCAGCCCCTCATTTAGTATTCTTTTTACAATACTAATTATTCCTATTATTATACTTTACTATGGAAATCAGTTCTAAAATAAATAAGCTATTAGGATCAATAACTGTTTTTTCTAGCTAAAAACTCCACGTGGGTAAAATAACTGTCTGGGAATGTGCACGTTTACAAAATAACTAGTTTTTTGTTTGACGTGCCAAAAGCTCGCAATATTTGCAAAAGCGCTCGGAATTTAAAAGCACTACAGACTCCCCATTAAAATATATATGTGTCCTTGTTTGTGTTTAGTTCAGTATAATAATACAGTTATGGCCTTTAATTGATTGACTGATTGGATGTCTGCTTTACGTCCAGCGAGCAGTATTTCAGCTATATTCAGGACAGGAACAAGTTAACAAACAATAAATCAAATGGGGGTGGAATGGGTCACAGGGAATACAATTCTGACTGCTACTGGAACAGTATGGAGTGTTGGGTAGGGGCGGAAAATTTAGCCTTTTGTAGCGGCTACAATGAGCCTACTCTTTTTCGAAATCTACAAATGGGGTCTTTATCGTGCAAGGAGTGTAGCACTTTCCAAACACGTTACCCACTACGGTCCATGAACAGGCTTTCTGTATTATGACCTGACAACCCCCAACGAAAGGGTCTCCCCTATCCGCCACCCGGGGACGCGCTGGGTTGCTCTGTGGGTCGAGCACTGGGAATCCTCCCAGTATGGTCCCAGGGCCTTTAATTGACTAATTGCCCCCTAAGTAATCCGACAGTTTACTATCCTGCCCCCTAAGTAATCCGACAGTTTACTATCCTGCCCCCTAAGTAATCCGACAGTTTACTATCCTGCCCCCTAAGTAATCCTACAGTTTACTATCCTGCCCCCTAAGTAATCCTACAGTTTGCTATCCTGCACTCCTAAGTAATCCTACAGTTTGCTATCCTGCACTCCTAAGTAATCCTACAGTTTACTATCCTGCCCCCTAAGTAATCCTACAGTTTTCTATCCTGCACTCTTAAGTAATCCTACAGTTTGCTATCCTGCACTCCTAAGTAATCCTACAGTTTACTATCCTGCCCCCTAAGTAATCCTACAGTTTACTATCCTGCCCCCTAAGTAATCCTACAGTTTGCTATCCTGCACTCCTAAGTAATCCTACAGTTTGCTATCCTGCACTCATAAGTTATCCTACAGTTTGCTATCCTGCACTCCTAAGTAATCCTACAGTTTACTATCCTGCACTCCTAAGTAATCCTACAGTTTGCTATCCTTTCCACACCTCCTTAAGTATTCCTGCCTTTGACTTACCTTCTCTCCCTACTTGACCTTGACACTTCTGATGTCAGAAGATGTTCAGCTCTGTAATTCTCATAATGGATCTCTGATGTGATATCTTTTAAATCTTGCATGTGTGTGCTAGAAATTCATAAAAAAAAACAAAAGATGTACAGAAAACTAACAATAGATGTACAGAAAACTAACAATAGATTGTTCTGAAAACTAACATATATGTTTAATGAATCATAATTTTTGATTTTGATTGAGAGAAGGGGGCTCTGTGGCAGTGTGTTTAAGGAATTGTGTCTACTACTGATAACGAGGTCTGTCAACACTGATGTTGCAGGCAGGCTGTGCTTGACTCCAATCTTAATTGACAAGGATTGTTTTCCTACCTAAGGTTGGGGATTTCTCCGGATACTCAGGCTTTCTCACCAATAAAAACTGGATTCTATGATATAGCTGAAAAATTGCTGCCAGTGGCATTAAACACCATTCAAGCAAACAAACAAATAAATTTAGACGAGCCATAATTATGCCATTCTATAAACAGTATCTCTATGTAGCCATAGATTTTGACATTATTAAAATTAATGCTTATTTCTAAAAATGTGCATTGAACTCTATGAGATCTGTACTACAGTTGTATAAACCTTTATAATAAACTGTGATGACTACATCCTTTGGAAGTTTACCCAATACATATGACAATGATCACATTTATTTCCACTAATCACATACACCATTATTTTTTTCTCTCACTCATTTCTTTTTCTCAATTATTCTTTTTTCCCCTCTCTTTACTTGTCTTTTAGAACAAATAAAAAACAATATTGGATTGGTAGGATAAAAACTTTTTTTCTCTCTCTCACTCTTTCTGCAGAAAATTTCTTTTTTTAGATTTACCTTACATTACGTTTTTTTATTTTAAATTTTTTAAGAAAAACATCAACATGTACTATAATTTAACAATTATCAATTATGTACACTGCTATTTGTAACATAAAACGGCATTTTTCCTTTGATCTTCTTATGGATTTACCACACTTAATCTGTGTGTTCTGCAAAATGATTATTTAACATAAGACGTTTCTTGTTAAACCATGGTTCATGTCACCTGATAAAAACCCCCATTCAAGTACATTTGAAGTAGACGGGGCTTAGCCATGGTATAATCAACCAACTTTTTACTTATTCCATAGTGTAAGACCCACCTCTTACTGTCATTCAAAATACCAAATGAACTACATAGATCGTCTAGACTGACCGTGTAGTAGCCATCGTCTGACAACAATAATGTCATGTGCATTTCAAATTCTATTGATTGAATTATGTTACAAAACTTATATACCATGCCTTTTACCACTTAACATATTTAAACTACTCATTGCAAGCGTCTCATAGTTTAAATACTTTAAATGGTAAAAGACGTGGTATAGATAATACTTACATGTAATGTGTTGAATATTTCAACAACAAAATAAAATAAATAAATAAATTAAACTCCTGTAATTAGCATTGCCATCTTATTTTGTCTTTATAATACATTAATCATGTATGCTGTGAAATAAAGTTTAGATACCTGATTAACATCTGTCTTAACTTGACAAAATCACAATGTTTTGGGTTATCCACTGAAAAAGACAAACTAACAATAGGAATTTAAGACAGCACTCATCCAATAGTCAACATGCAACTTACCTAGTATATTTCTAAATTATTATTTTTCGTTTTTGAATGTGTTGGACAGACACACAATAAGACAATGTACATTTTACATATTAATCTTCATACAATGCTCGTGTGGGTATTTTGCATTCTATGTAAGACCTGTTTATTATTAGCGTTGAGAAAGTATACAATTTCTGCCCCAATCTGAAGAGGAAAAAAAACTGGGGGTAATATATAGATACTGTGGGGGTACTACATAGATACTGTGGGGTACTATATAGATACATAGATACCTTCCACTATTCCCCATGGATACATTCTTCCTCTGATTTTCTTTCCACCAGCTTCTACAACTGTATTACTGCCAATAACAGCAAATGGTACTGCATTCTGTCAAAATAACCAAAAATAGTGATGTGTATTGGTAACAGTAAAGGGTACCAGTTCTGGAAAGTAGGTATATAATCAGTCAACAACCGGATGACATTAAAATATGTTACCATATCACTGAAAATTCTTTGTATGAAGAATGCAAAAAAAAATTAATCCTTTCAAATTGAGATATAAATAACAAAAAATGATGAAAATATTTATGAGCTTTTTGTAAAAAAACCATTTAAGATTTTTTTTGTACAAAAAGATTCTTTTGACCACCTTAATCTCAAAACCATAAAACGATAGGAATTATCTAGGACCCTGTAAGAAAAGATTCTGAAATGTGGCATCTAGTGGGACATGATACCCTGCCACATTGCATTGTTTGTAACATTCATTAACACATTTACCGTAGTAAGGGTATCACATATCACCCTGCCAGTTTGTGTTGCTGGGTATAAAAATAAGGTAAATTGCAGATCTTCAGCCATCTTGATTTTCTGATAATAACATATGACATGTATCATGTATTTCAATTATAAAATGCCACGTACAATTGGAATGTGAAATACATTTAAACAATAATTAGCTATGGAATGTTATGCATACCTTAATTTATGCACCTTTTCATTTTATATGCATTATCAAAAAATTAACAACATTTTTCGAAAGTTGAAATTTTTTAAAGGGAGATAATTCAAGATAAAATTTTGATAGAAATTAATTTGTCATTTTTTATAATTAGAAGCTAAAGTTAATTTGTCATTTTTTATAATTAGAAGCTAAAGTTAATTTG
The DNA here is from genome assembly GCA_944474755.1 of Limnoperna fortunei. Lineage (NCBI taxonomy): Eukaryota > Metazoa > Mollusca > Bivalvia > Mytilida > Modiolidae > Limnoperna > Limnoperna fortunei. The sequence goes on along the minus strand of OX104121.1, from coordinate 17,697,851 downwards.
TCATTTTTTATAATTTAGAAATCAGTAACACTATACTTTTTTTAGAGTTTTGGAATAAGACCAAACTATGCAAGTAAATAATACAAATTTGTATTGAATACTTTAATATAATAAGCATTTCTTCCATATAATTTGTGTAATTAAAATTCTTAAAGTTTTATTTGTGACATTGATAATCCATGACTAATTTTTTGGAAAAAAATCATAACCTTGCATCAAAGTTTTTCAAAATTTTTTTCAAGAAATAGTTTGACCCTTGATACTTAATTGGTGAAAACAAAACATATTGCAGAAATGAAATCAACTGAAGAAATCCTTATGCTATACTACTAAAAGTGTGACTTTACTAATCGGAACATTGTGGTAACAAACACCTGAAACAAATAAAATTTCTTTTTGTCAAAAATTTAAGGGCCTTTGGGTATGCATGTTGGTGTGGTTGTAGTCTGTTATATGTAGACAGCCAAGGTTTCTGGGCCCTACATTTTGGGTCTGCATGTTGGTGTGGTTGTAGTCTGTTATATGTAGACAGCCAAGGTTTCTGGGCCCTACATTTTGGGTGTGCATGTTGGTGTGGTCTGCTGTATGTAGACAGCCAAGGTTTCTGGGTGCTATATTTGGGGTCTGCCAATTGGTGTGGTCTGCTGTATGTAGACAACTAGGTTTCTGGGCCCTACATTTTGGGTGTGCATGTTGGTGTGGTCTGCTGTATGTAGACAGCCAAGGTTTCTGGGTCCTACATTTGGAGTCTGCCAATTGGTGTGGTCTGCTGTATGTAGACAGCTAGGTTTCTGGGCCCTACATTTTGGGTCTGCATGTTGGTGTGGTCTGCTGTATGTAGACAGCCAAGGTTTCTGGGTCCTACATTTGGAGTCTGCCAATTGGTGTGGTCTGCTGTATGTAGACAGCTAGGTTTCTGGGTCCTACATTTTGGTGGGTCTGCATATTTGTGTGGTCTGCTGTATGTAGACAGCCAAGGTTTCTTGGTCCTACATTTGGTGTCTGCCAATTGGTGTGGTCTGCTGTATGTAGACAGCTAGGTTTCTGGGCCCTACATTTTAGGTCTGCATGTTGGTGTGGTCTGCTGTATGTAGACAGCCAAGGTTTCTGGGCCCTACATTTGGGGTCTGCCAATTGGTGTGGTCTGCTGTATGTAGACAGCTAGGTTTCTGGGCCCTACATTTTGGGTCTGCATGTTGGTGTGGTCTGCTGTATGTAGACAGCCAAGGTTTCTGGGTCCTACATTTGGAGTCTGCCAATTGGTGTGGTCTGCTGTATGTAGACAGCTAGGTTTCTGGGCCCTACATTTTGGGTCTGCATGTTGGTGTGGTCTGCTGTATGTAGACAGCCAAGGTTTCTGGGCCCTACATTTGGGGTCTGCCAATTGGTGTGGTCTGCTGTATGTAGACAGCCAAGGTTTCTGGGTCCTACATTTTGGGTCTGCATGTTGGTGTGGTCTGCTGTATGTAGACAGCCAAGGTTTCTGGGCCCTACATTTTGGGTCTGCATGTTGGTGTGGTCTGCTGTATGTAGACAGCCAAGGTTTCTGGGTCCTACATTTTGGGTCTGCATGTTGGTGTGGTCTGCTGTATGTAGACAGCCAAGGTTTCTGGGCCCTACATTTTGGGTCTGCATGTTGGTGTGGTCTGCTGTATGTAGTCAGCTAGGTTTCTGGGTCCTACATTTTGGGTCTGCATGTTGGTGTGGTCTGCTGTATGTAGACAGCTAGGTTTCTGGGTCCTACATTTATAATAGTAGACTGATTGTTTACACATAATCTTATATGGTTCCAAGAACAGAAATAAATGTTTAGATCAATATAAAGTATCCTAAATGTAGGGCCCAGAAACCTAGCTGTCTACATACAGCAGACGACACCAACATGCACACCCATCTATTTTATGTTAAACAAACTTGATAAGATGAAGCTACAGTCCAAATTTCTATGCATTCTTTCAGTATGTTTGTTTAAACCATGACAGTGTTTGTTGGGCAATAAGTTACTTTTTTTCATGCTTAGGCCAACTTTGCTTTCAATTTTGAATGGTGCCAAATTCTAAGTACTTCTTGATATTTCTTGAGTACACACCTTTAATGCTTTGTCTTGTTCTTTGAATTCATCATCTTCATCACTGTCACATTCAGGGAATGTATAAATGTTAATATCATTCTGCTTGATATCATCTAATACCTGAAACAATAAAGACAACTTAACGACCACTGAAAGGTAAGATTTAAAACAGTGGACAATAAAGACAACTTAACGACCACCAAAAGGTAAGATTTCAAACAGTGGACAATAAAGACAACTTAACGATCACCACACTGTTTAATTTCAAACAGTGGACAATAAAGACAACTTAACGCTCACCAAAAGGTAAATTTCAAACTGTGGACAATAAAGACAACTTAATGATCACCAAAAGGTAAATTTCAAACTGTGGACAATAAAGACAACTTAACGACCTAACTGGACTGGACAGTAAAATACACCACTGATTACAGTACTAACTGGACAGACAGTATAATACACCACTGATAACAGTACTAACTGGACTGGACAGTATAATACACCACTGATTACAGTACTAACTGGACTAGACAGTATAATACACCACTGATTACAGTACTAACTGGACTGGACAGTATAATACACCACTGATTACAGTACTAACTGGACTAGACAGTATAACACTCCACTGATTACAGCACTAACTGGACTAGACAGTATAATACACCACTGATAACAGTACTAACTGGACTGGACAGTATAATACACCACTGATTACAGTACTAACTGGACTGGGCAGTATAATACATCACTGATTACAGTACTAACTGGACTAGAAAGTATAACACACCACTGATAACAGTACTATCTGGACTAGACAGTATAATACACCACTGATTACAGTACTAACTGGACTGGACCATATAACACACCACTGATTACAGTACTAACTGGACTAGACAGTATAACACACCACTGATAACAGTACTATCTGGACTAGACAGTATAATACACCACTGATTACAGTACTAACTGGACTGGACCATATAACACACCGATTACAGTAGTAACTGGACTAGACAGTATAACACACCACTGATAACAGTACTATCTGGACTAGACAGTATAATACACCACTGATTACAGTACTAACTGGACTAGACAGTATAATACACCACTGATTGCAGTACTAACTGGACTAGACAGTATAATACACCACTGATAACAGTACTAACTGGACTGGACAGTATAACACCACTGATTACAGTACTAACTGGACTAGACAGTATAATACACCACTGATTACAGTACTAACTGGACTAGACAGTATAACACACCACTGATAACAGTACTATCTGGACTAGACAGTATAATACACCACTGATTACAGTACTAACTGGACTGGACAGTATAATACACCACTGATTACAGTACTAACTGGACTAGACAGTATAATACACCACTGATAACAGTACTAACTGGACTAGACAGTATAATACACCACTGATTACAGTACTAACTGGACTGGACAGTATAATACACCACTGATTACAGTACTAACTGGACTAGATAGTATAACACACCACTGATAACAGTACTATCTGGACTAGACAGTATAATACACCACTGATTACAGTACTAACTGGACTGGACAGTATAATACACCACTGATTACAGTACTAACTGGACTAGACAGTATAACACACCACTGATAACAGTACTAACTGGACTAGACAGTATAATACATCACTGATTACAGTACTAACTGGACTAGAAAGTATAACACACCACTGATAACAGTACTATCTGGACTAGACAGTATAATACACCACTGATTACAGTACTAACTGGACTGGACCATATAACACACCACTGATTACAGTACTAACTGGACTAGACAGTATAACACACCACTGATAACAGTACTATCTGGACTAGACAGTATAATACACCACTGATTACAGTACTAACTGGACTAGACAGTATAATACACCACTGATTATAGTACTAACTGGACTAGACAGTATAATACACCACTGATTACAGTACTAACTGGACTAGACAGTATAATACACCACTGATAACAGTACTAACTGGACTGGACAGTATAATACACCACTGATTATAGTACTAACTGGACTAGACAGTTTAATACACCACTGATTACAGTACCAACTGGACTAGACAGTATAACACACCACTGATAACAGTACTATCTGGACTAGACAGTATAATACACCACTGATTACAGTACTAACTGGACTGGACAGTATAATACACCACTGATTACAGTACTAACTGGACTAGACAGTATAATATACCACTGATTACAGTACTAACTGGACTAGACAGTATAATACACCACTGATTACAGTACTAACTGGACTAGACAGTATTATACACCACTGATTACAGTACTAACTGGACTAGATAGTATAACACACCACTGATAACAGTACTATCTGGACTAGACAGTATAATACACCACTGATTACAGTACTAACTGGACTAGACAGTATAATACACCACTGATTACAGTACTAACTGGACTGGACAGTATAATACACCACTGATAACAGTACTAACTGGACTAGAGAGTATAACACACCACTGATTATAGTACTAACTGGACTAGACAGTATAATACACCACTGATTACAGTACTAACTGGACTAGACAGTATAACACACCACTGATTATAGTACTAACTGGACTGGACAGTATAATACACCACTGATAACAGTACTAACTGGACTAGACAGTATAATACACCACTGATTATAGTACTAACTGGACTGGACAGTATAATACACCACTGATAACAGTACTAACTGGACTAGACAGTATAACACACCACTGATTACAGTACTAACTGGACTAGACAGTATAACACACCACTGATAACAGTACTAACTGGACTAGACAGTATAATACACCACTGATTACAGTACTAACTGGACTGGACAGTATAATACACCACTGATAACAGTACTAACTGGACTAGACAGTATAACACACCACTGATTACAGTACTATCTGGACTAGACAGTATAATACACCACTGATTACAGTACTAACTGGACTGGACAGTATAATACACCACTGATTACAGTACTAACTGGACTAGACAGTACACCACTGATTACAGTACTAACTGGACTGGACAGTATAATACACCACTGATTACAGTACTAACTGGACTAGACAGTATAATATACCACTGATTACAGTACTAACTGGACTAGACAGTATAATACACCACTGATTACAGTACTAACTGGACTAGACAGTATTATACACCACTGATTACAGTACTAACTGGACTAGATAGTATAACACACCACTGATAACAGTACTATCTGGACTAGACAGTATAATACACCACTGATTACAGTACTAACTGGACTAGACAGTATAATACACCACTGATTACAGTACTAACTGGACTGGACAGTATAATACACCACTGATAACAGTACTAACTGGACTAGAGAGTATAACACACCACTGATTATAGTACTAACTGGACTAGACAGTATAATACACCACTGATTACAGTACTAACTGGACTAGACAGTATAACACACCACTGATTATAGTACTAACTGGACTGGACAGTATAATACACCACTGATAACAGTACTAACTGGACTAGACAGTATAATACACCACTGATTATAGTACTAACTGGACTGGACAGTATAATACACCACTGATAACAGTACTAACTGGACTAGACAGTATAACACACCACTGATTACAGTACTAACTGGACTAGACAGTATAACACACCACTGATAACAGTACTAACTGGACTAGACAGTATAATACACCACTGATTACAGTACTAACTGGACTGGACAGTATAATACACCACTGATAACAGTACTAACTGGACTAGACAGTATAACACACCACTGATTACAGTACTATCTGGACTAGACAGTATAATACACCACTGATTACAGTACTAACTGGACTGGACAGTATAATACACCACTGATTACAGTACTAACTGGACTAGACAGTATAATACACCACTGATAACAGTACTAACTGGACTAGACAGTATAATACACCACTGATTATAGTACTAACTGGACTGGACAGTATAATACACCACTGATAACAGTACTAACTGGACTAGACAGTATAATACACCACTGATTATAGTACTAACTGGACTGGACAGTATAATACACCACTGATAACAGTACTAACTGGACTAGACAGTATAATACACCACTGATTATAGTACTAACTGGACTGGACAGTATAATACACAGTACTAACTGGACTAGACAGTATAATACACCACTGATTATAGTACTAACTGGACTGGACAGTATAATACACCACTGATTACAGTACTAACTGGACTAGACAGTATAATACAGCACTGATAACAGTACTAACTGGACTAGACAGTATAATACACCACTGATTACAGTACTTACTGGACTGAACAGTATAATACACCACTGATTACAGTACTAACTGGACTAGATAGTATAACACACCACTGATAACAGTACTATCTGGACTAGACAGTATAATACACCACTGATTACAGTACTAACTGGACTAGACAGTATAATACACCACTGATTACAGTACTAACTGGACTGGACAGTATAATACACCACTGATAACAGTACTAACTGGACTAGACAGTATAACACACCACTGATTATAGTACTAACTGGACTAGACAGTATAATACACCACTGATTACAGTACTAACTGGACTAGACAGTATAACACACCACTGATTACAGTACTAACTGGACTAGACAGTATAACACACCACTGATTATAGTACTAACTGGACTGGACAGTATAATACACCACTGATAACAGTACTAACTGGACTAGACAGTATAACACACCACTGATTACAGTACTAACTGGACTAGACAGTATAACACACCACTGATTACAGTACTAACCCTTTCCTTCAATCGTTTGATCTCTTTAGGTGTGAGAACGTCAGCTTTAGCTATAAGTGGTACTATATTAACTTTATGGTGTAGTTTCTTCATCACCAGAACATCCAATGGTTTTAACCTGAAAAACAACAATTGTTACACAATTATTTGTGTTTAATGACACAGATCTATCCATTATGATGTTGCAAACAAACTTATTTGCAATACCAGGGTGGGAAATGCATATCACCTTGAACGTTTATACACACATATTTTACATAAAAATAAGGCGGACATGTCCACTTCAAGGTATGTAAACTTTACACGTTTTAATTTAATTCAGTACGCTGGTGTAAAATATTGTTTAGCCTAACAGGTAGATTGAGATATCAATGTTAACAGAAATACAGACACATTGCATGTACAGGCTTTTGTTTTCTCACTAATGAGACAGCGTGGTACCTATTTTTAGCTGGTTGAGATATCCTTATCTCAACCCGTGGGTGAGATAAGAATTTCACGCTCCTTTTCCCGTAAAAATGTATTGTGACGTCAACTGTCGGTTCAGCAATAAAAATTATAAAATATTTGCTTTAGTTGTGTTGGTTTACAAGCCTTTTTAATTATTAACATGAAAACAACATATCTGAGCTTCCATGACCCAATTTATGTCACAATATGACAGCGGTAAACATCAAAACAAACTCGGTGACACAACATGTGTACACTGGAGACTACGTTTTAGGGTAGATAACTCTATTTGTTGCCATCTTTCAATAGAACAGAACCGGATTTTTTTAAACGAATTAGTGAGAAATAGAATCAAACACCGGTGGTTGAGCAAGACGGGAAAATCTCAGACACCCGCGTGAAAGATTTCTTTTGGTCTCCAACTCGGCAGAGCCTCGTTGGAGACCAGAAATCTTTTCACTTGGGTGTCTGAGATTTTCCCGTCTTGCCCTCCCACCGGTGTTAGATCCTATATTTCTCTAACACTTCATATAAAATCATCAAATTTCATCAATGTTTTGTGTTTATAAATTGTTGAAGTGTTTAAGAAAACATTAGCTTTTCCACACATTTTGTAGGTGTTGACATACAGTAGATATTAAAGCCTAGTGGTTATGCTATATAAAGTTACTGAAAAAATATCTTTATCGTACTTTACAACATGAAAACTTACCTTGACATGGACTTCTCCGCCATTTTTTTACAGCAAAAATGTGTGTACAAAACCTCATGATGGTGTACATTTCCTACCTTGAATATTGTTAGTATGAATTCTGAATTCCATTACAAAAATGTCTATAAGATTTTAATGACATTAACATTTACAAGCTTTGGAACATTTGTGTTAACTAATGTCTTAAAAATACTATTAATATTAAAAAATGTTAAATGCTTAATTCTTATATACTTTAAATACACATTAGGCTTCTTATGAGCAAAGAGCCCACTGATGCCACAGTAGGATTCTGACCTCAAGCTCAATGGCAAAAAGTTAAAACAACTCAGTTTTGTTAGGATGTCATTAAGTTTTATGCTTAAGAGGAAGCTATGTGTATATTCAATAAAATGATGGGCATATATTTTTTGTGTCATTTTATGAGCTTGACTTGTTGTTTTGGGATATATCTTTAGTTTTCTAAACCAATATGGCATTTGAATGCATCCTCTTTAAACATTTGTTACATATTATTAGATTATTTCAGTTGGGCTCTATGTGATTTACAGCATGGTGAGATATTATATCTGTCTTCATTTTAAAATATTGACAAATAAAAGATCTGTCCAAGTTTTAATTCATAAAGAGCCTGCTTGCAATAAGCTATTTCTGACTCCGTACTTGTCTAAATATAGTATCTGACTGAGTAGTTTTCTAATTGTACCTGACTCCGTACTTGTCTAAATATTGTATCTGACTCCGTACTTGTCTAATTGTATCTGACTCAGTACTTGTCTAAATATAGTATCTGACTGAGTAGTTTTCTAATTGTATCTGACTCCATACTTGTCTAAATATTGTATCTGACTGAGTAGTTTTCTAATTGTATCTGACTCCGTACTTGTCTAATTGTATCCGACTCAGTACTTGTCTAAATATAGTATCTGACTGAGTAGTTTTCTAATTGTATCTGACTCCGTACTTGTCTAATTGTATCTGACTCCGTACTTGTCTAATTGTATCTGACTCAGTACTTGTCTAAATATAGTATCTGACTGAGTAGTTTTCTAATTGTATCTGACTCAGTACTTGTCTAAATATAGTATCTGACTGAGTAGTTTTCTAATTGTATCTGACTCCGTACTTGTCTAAATATAGTATCTGACTGAGTAGTTTTCTAATTGTACCTGACTCCGTACTTGTCTAAATATTGTATCTGACTGAGTAGTTTTCTAATTGTATCTGACTCTGTACTTGTCTAATTGTATCTGACTCAGTACTTGTCTAAATATAGTATCTGACTGAGTAGTTTTCTAATTGTATCTGACTCCGTACTTGTCTAAATATAGTATCTGACTGAGTAGTTTTCTAATTGTATCTGACTCCGTACTTGTCTAAATATAGTATCTGACTGAGTAGTTTTCTAATTGTATCTGACTCCGTACTTGTCTAAATATAGTATCTGACTCAGTACTTGTCTAATTGTATCTGACTCAGTACTTGTCTAATTGTATCTGACTCCGTACTTGTCTAATTGTATCTGACTCAGTACTTGTCTAAATATAGTATCTGACTGAGTAGTTTTCTAATTGTATCTGACTGAGTAGTTTTCTAATTGTATCTGACTCCGTACTTGTCTAAATATAGTATCTGACTGAGTAGTTTTCTAATTGTATCTGACTCCGTACTTGTCTAAATATTGTATCTGACTCCGTACATGTCTAATTGTATCTGACTCCCTACTTGTCTAATTGTATCTGCCTCCGTACTTGTCTAATTGTATCTGACTCAGTACTTGTCTAATTGTATCTGACTCAGTACTTGTCTAATTGTATCTGACTCAGTACTTGTCTAATTGTATCTGACTCCGTACTTGTCTAATTGTATCTGACTCTGTACTTGTCTAATTGTATCTGACTCAGTACTTGTCTAATTGTATCTGACTCCGTACTTGTCTAATTGTATCTGACTCAGTACTTGTCTAATTGTATCCGACTCAGTACTTGTCTAATTGTATCTGACTCCGTACTTGTCTAATTGTATCTGACTCAGTACTTGTCTAATTGTATCTGACTCAGTACTTGTCTAATTGTATCTGACTAAGTACTTGTCTAATTGTATCTGACTCCGTACTTGTCTAATTGTATCTGACTCAGTACTTGTCTAATTGTATCTGACTCAGTACTTGTCTAATTGTATCTGACTCCCTACTTGTCTAATTGTATCTGACTCCCTACTTGTCTAATTGTATCTGACTCTGTACTTGTCTAATTGTATCTGACTCAGTACTTGTCTAATTGTATCTGACTCAGTACTTGTCTAATTGTATCTGACTCAGTACTTGTCTAATTGTATCTGACTAAGTACTTGTCTAATTGTATCTGACTCAGTACTTGTCTAATTGTATCTGACTCAGTACTTGTCTAATTGTATCTGACTCAGTACTTGTCTAATTGTATCTGACTGAGTAGTTTTCTAATTGTATCTGACTCTGTACTTGTCTAAATATAGTATCTGACTGAGTACTTTTCTAATTGTACCTGACTCCGTACTTGTCTAAATATAGTATCTGACTGAGTAGTTTTCTAATTGTACCTGACTCAGTACTTGTCTAAATATTGTATCTGACTCGGTACTTTTCTAATTGTACCTGACTCCATACTTGTCTAAATATTGTATCTGACTCAGTACTTTTCTAATTGTATCTGACTCCCTACTTTTCTAATTGTATCTGACTCCCTTCTTGTCTAATTGTATCTGACTCCCTACTTGTCTAATTGTATCTGACTCCCTACTTGTCTAATTGTATCTGACTCAGTACTTGTCTAATTGTATCTGACTCCATACTTGTCTAATTGTATCTGACTCCCTACTTGTCTAATTGTATCTGACTCCGTACTTGTCTAATTGTATCTGACTCAGTACTTGTCTAAATATAGTATCTGACTGAGTAGTTTTCTAATTGTATCTGACTCCGTACTTGTCTAATTGTATCTGACTCAGTACATGTCTAAATATAGTATCTGACTGAGTAGTTTTCTAATTGTATCTGACTCCGTACTTGTCTAATTGTATCTGACTCAGTACTTGTCTAATTGTATCTGACTCAGTACTTGTCTAAATATAGTATCTGACTGAGTAGTTTTCTAATTGTATCTGACTCCGTACTTGTCTAATTGTATCTGACTCAGTACTTGTCTAAATATAGTATCTGACTGAGTAGTTTTCTAATTGTATCTGACTCCGTACTTGTCTAATTGTATCTGACTCCATACTTGTCTAAATATAGTATCTGACTGAGTAGTTTTCTAATTGTATCTGACTCCCTACTTGTCTAATTGTATCTGCCTCCGTACTTGTCTAATTGTATCTGACTCAGTACTTGTCTAATTGTATCTGACTCCGTACTTGTCTAATTGTATCTGACTCAGTACTTGTCTAATTGTATCTGACTCCGTACTTGTCTAATTGTATCTGACTCAGTACTTGTCTAATTGTATCTGACTCAGTACTTGTCTAATTGTATCTGACTCCGTACTTGTCTAATTGTATCTGACTCAGTACTTGTCTAATTGTATCTGACTCAGTACTTGTCTAATTGTATCTGACTAAGTACTTGTCTAATTGTATCTGACTCAGTACTTGTCTAATTGTATCTGACTCAGTACTTGTCTAATTGTATCTGACTCAGTACTTGTCTAATTGTATCTGACTAAGTACTTGTCTAATTGTATCTGACTCCGTACTTGTCTAATTGTATCTGACTCAGTACTTGTCTAATTGTATCTGACTCAGTACTTGTCTAATTGTATCTGACTCAGTACTTGTCTAATTGTATCTGACTCAGTACTTGTCTAAATATAGTATCTGACTGAGTAGTTTTCTAATTGTATCTGACTCCGTACTTGTCTAATTGTATCTGACTCAGTACTTGTCTAATTGTATCTGACTCAGTACATGTCTAAATATAGTATCTGACTGAGTAGTTTTCTAATTGTATCTGACTCCGTACTTGTCTAAATATAGTATCTGACTGAGTAGTTTTCTAATTGTATCTGAATCCGTACTTGTCTAAATATTGTATCTGACTCCGTACATGTCTAATTGTATCTGACTCCCTACTTGTCTAATTGTATCTGACTCCCTACTTGTCTAATTGTATCTGACTCAGTACTTGTCTAATTGTATCTGACTCCATACTTGTCTAATTGTATCTGACTCCCTACTTGTCTAATTGTATCTGACTCAGTACTTGTCTAATTGTATCTGACTCCGTACTTGTCTAATTGTATCTGACTCCGTACTTGTCTAATTGTATCTGACTCAGTACTTGTCTAATTGTATCCGACTCCGTACTTGTCTAATTGTATCTGACTCCGTACTTGTCTAATTGTATCTGACTCCCTACTTGTCTAATTGTATCTGACTCCGTACTTGTCTAAATATAGTATCTGACTGAGTAGTTTTCTAATTGTACCTGACTCCGTACTTGTCTAAATATTGTATCGGACTGAGTAGTTTTCTAATTGTATCTGACTCCATACTTGTCTAATTGTATCTGACTCCCTACTTGTCTAATTGTATCTGACTGAGTAGTTTTCTAATTGTATCTGACTCTGTACTTGTCTAATTGTATCTGACTCTGTACTTGTCTAATTGTATCTGACTCAGTACTTGTCTAATTGTATCTGACTCAGTACTTGTCTAATTGTATCTGACTCAGTACTTTTCTAATTGTATCTGACTAAGTACTTGTCTAATTGTATCTGACTAAGTACTTGTCTAATTGTATCTGACTCAGTACTTGTCTAATTGTATCTGACTCCGTACTTGTCTAACTGTATCTGACTCAGTACTTTTCTAATTGTATCTGACTGCATATTTGTCTAATTGTGTCAATTTGTTTATAAGGAATGACATTCATATATTTTTTTGTTTTGCCCAATGTATAATCCAATTATCCCTGGAAAGTGTTTACAAGGACACCTACAAAACTTCCAGTCCCTAATTTGTAAAATTTCAATTTCTTTTGTATAAATCTAATATAAATAAGTCTTACCCATGACCATATGGTGATATAAAATACAAACAACAATGTATGCGTGTGTCCTGGATATTTTTTCTGTTTAGACCACTTTCTGCTTGATAATACAATTCAAACTGTTGGTTGACATATTCCACAACTTTTCTCCAGCTAGTAGTAGAAGCACAAACAAATGATAAAGTTAGAAATAATGGTCATACCACATTTTAAAACGAGAAACTTTAAAACAATATTTACAAAACAAAACAAAATGGCTAGTCTGGGAAGTTTCGGGTTTCAACTAAAGCTTACTCTCCCAATAAAAACTGGAAGCTCTGATATATCTGTAAAATTGATGATTTTTATTTGTTTGAATAGTGTTTAATGCCTCTTTCAGCAATTTGTCAGTTATATCACGGCTGTTATTCTACAAAGAGCACATTAAATGTCCAATTTTTATTGGGGGAGGAAGCCAGAGTACCAGAAGAAAACCCTTGACCTTCAGTAGGAAAAATGGCAATCCATGTCAATCAATATTGGAGTCAAGCACACTCTGCCTGCAGTGAGACTCGAACCAGAAACCTCAGTGTTGACATACCACGTGATCAATAGTAGACAAACTACCTTAACCACTCAGCCACTGAGGCCCAGTAAAATTGAAGAACGTCGTATTACACCTCATTCAAATAAACAAACAAATTTTGGATGTCCTTAGCCCCTAACACTGAGCACAACTATTATAAGGGGCCATAATTCAGTCTATGTTTAGTTGTCCCAAAAAACATATCCAAATTTCAAATGATGATCAATTTAATCAAGATGTTCTCAAGTTATTATTGTCACCAAATATATATTGCCATTGGTGGGGGCATACAAACATCAGCCTATACTAAAACAGGTAATCCAGTCTAAACATTGTGGCTTAATGCCAATATTTGGTGGGGGCATACAAACATCAGCCTATACTAAAACAGGTAATCCAGTCTAAACATTGTGGCTTAATGCCAATATTTGGTGGGGGCATACAAACATCAGCCTATACTAAAACAGGTAATCCAGTCTAAACATTGTGGCTTAATGCCAAAGAAGCAATCAAATTAAATTAAAACGAATGTAACAAATCTTAGGTTTTTACCTTTCATCTGCATTAACTGCATCATTGAAGCCAGGTGTGTCAACAATGCTCAGTCGAACTCTCACTCCTTTTTCTTCTATTTCAAGCTGCTTTTTCTCTGTACAAACTGTTCTTTCAATCAGATCTTTAAATGTGTATTATGCAAGTAATTAATATATAGATACAATTACAGACAAACTCACATAAAACAAAATCACAAAAAGTGAATATCCCAAACCATGAGCCGGACAAGTAATCAATGCCTGTCTGTAATCTATTTCTTTCTTCCATAAATGGTTCAAACTGGGGCTTAGATTACACATAATGATGTTTTTCTAATGTACCTGGTATTATTATCAAATGCCACTGATTGATTGATTGATTGATTAATATTGTCACTACAATATTAAAACTAAATCTTATATACTCAGCATCACCAAACCCTATAATTTACTGTTAGTTGCTATGTAAAATGAACTTTGGTTGTGTATTTCAGTTGGATATTTGTCTGACCCATCTGTTCAATCAAAATAACAGTGATTAGAAATAAATATTGCCATGGAAACCACTCTGTGGTCAATGAAACCTCTATTCTATTAAAAGTAAAATTTCAAACCCTATGATATCCATGGACAATTGGTGAGTTGTTTTTTCAAAATTGCATGCGGTTCACAATAAAAGGAGGAAATCCATGACTTTTTGACAAGTACACTACCTATTACATCAGGATGTTGTCTTTCTTTATACAGATCTGTAAGGAAGAGACTGTTAATGAGTGTAGACTTCCCAAGACCAGAGTCTCCTGAAATCACAAAAGTGAGGAAGAGACTGTTAATGAGTGTAGACTTCCCAAGACCAGAGTCTCCTGAAATCACAAAAGTGAGGAAGAGACTGTTAATTATTTTAGACTTCCCAAGACCAGAGTATCCTGAAATCACAAAAGTGAGGAAGAGACTGTTAATGAGTGTAGACTTCCCAAGACCAGAGTCTCCTGAAATCACAAAAGTGAGGAAGAGACTGTTAATGAGTGTAGACTTCCCAAGACCAGAGTCTCCTGAAATCACAAAAGTGAGGAAGAGACTGTTAATGAGTGTAGACTTCCCAAGACCAGAGTCTCCTGAAATCACAAAAGTGAGGAAGAGACTGTTAATGAGTGTAGACTTTCTAAGACCAGAGTCTCCTGAAATCACAAAAGTGAGGAAGAGACTGTTAATGAGTGTAGACTTCCCAAGACCAGAGTATCCTGAAATCACAAAAGTAAGGAAGAGACTGTTAATTATTTTAGACTTCCCAAGACCAGAGTCTCCTGAAATCACAAAAGTGAGGAAGAGACTGTTAATGAGTGTAGACTTTCTAAGACCAGAATCTCCTGAAATCACAAAAGTGAGGAAGACTGTTAATGAGTGTAGACTTCCCAAGACCAGAGTCTCCTGAAATCACAAATGGAAAATTTATTTTTTACTGATAATTTCATAAACTGAAAATTAATCCAATATCATTATTTATCATATTTAAGCTTATGATATTCCTCTTTAACATATATGTGTGATGTATAAGGAACAATCTCGCATGACAATTGACCTTTGATATCAAGTTATTTTCTGGATCTTAATGTACTAGTTATGTTTGAATGAGGTTATATGACAATTCCAGATCAAGGCATCCAGTTTTTAGGTTAGGAATCAAGGGATTATCCTACTTATTAATATAGATCATAATTCTTGTTGTCAAATTTTAATGGTTAATCCTAAATTTGATGAATGGCAGATTTGTACTTATACAACATTTTGGCCGGACACCAGTGCAGGAAACAACCTGAGAATGAAAATAAACATCACCCACATTAGCTGAGTGCTTTAGCCTGACAAGGTTACCTGACAGGGAGGATTTTCACTGGTGTACCTCTATCCAATAAAACCTATCATGTTGTAGCTGAAATATTGCTGACAATGGTATGGATTCAAACTAACAAACTAACATACTGATTATACAAGAGTCTTACCTAGTACCATCAGACTAAAATCAAACCCTCGTCTTACAGCCTTCCTGTGAACCTGGTCAGGTAGAGATGCAAAACCAATGAATTCATCTTCTTCCTGATGAAGAAATTTAGTTTTAGTGAATAAATTTATAAACTGTCATTGATTGCCTGGCACTGTCACCATAACCAGTTGTGGATCACCAGTTCAGATAGGTTAAAGTTTGGTGCATTTAATACACAACCAATGACCATAACAAAAATTGAACAATCAAATAATTCATTACACTGGTGTTATATAGAGTATATAATACACCATATTGGCCTCAGTATTATGAATTATTTGACATATTATACTTTAAACCACTCCAATCTATAGACTTTGTGCTTAAAAATACACATAACGATGAATGATGAGGGCTTTTATGTAAAAAAAAACGATTTTTTATGTGCATACCTCCAACTCGTTTCATGCACATGATAGAAGGAATATTGTTAGTTTTGGGGAATTTAAAAAAGAAAGTGTTTGCATAACTTTAAAACAGAAAAATAAATGTAAGATGAATATATATGAATAATAAGTTTTTAATGGTTGAGAGATCATAGACCGCATATCAAACTCCAAATACATGCTGATTTCATTCATGTAAAAAAAAAACAATTTCTGACTTTGAGTTTAAATTACATATATGCAAATGACAATATGCATTGTTACAGATAGATTGATTGCATGAATAAGCTTTAATATTTATTTAATAATTTAATTTGCTTTTTATGCTGAAATTTGATTGGCTATTTCAAATGGAGCGACTCATATTAGTTTGTCACATGACCTATTATTATGCTGTTAAAATTCAAATAGTACTAATCACTGTTTTTACCATTAAAATGTTTAAAGATTTATAGTTCACATTTAATTATAAGGAATATTTATATACTATGGGTTCAGAAATTTGAAAAATTCCTTAATGAAATGAACATAATTTGTCTCTTCTTTTATTCCTCTAAAAACTCTTAAGACAGCTATTACGACTGGCTTGAGAGCAATTATACATTGTCTTTATTTTTAGGGTAAAACTATATTATATTGAATTCTGCTGACCAATTTGCCATTTATTTTTGCGATGAAAGTGTGCACACAGAAAAATAACAATATTTTGAATCAATTTTAAGACCGTTGATATTTAACATGCTCTGAAAGTACTTTTTAGACAAATTAAAAATGTAAAATTTTATTCATGTAATAAATACATACGAGTCATATGTATGATATAATATTAAAGCTATCATTGTTATTAAATGGAGAATATAATATCTGTGTGCAACTTTGATATGTTTACTGTAACGTTCTACATGTATATATACAGAACATACATATAGAAAATTACATTTAACAAAATGATACTTTTAAGTATTAATAAGTGATATACTGCAGACTGCACAGTGAAATCAGGAGATGTCAGGAGATCTAATCAAATCAAATTTCATGAAAACTAGACAAAGTCGATCTAGCGATCGCTGATACCCCTGCTTTTATGAAAATTTCTAACGTTTTTCGTGGATTGTGACCTTGAAATTGGATGGATTTCCACCAAAATCAATAGGCTTCTTACCAACAAAATATATAAGAATATTTTACAGTTTCATTAAAATCGGATGAAAACTTTTTGAGTTATTGTCCGGAAACAACTTTTTGTAAAAATTTCTAACATTTTTCGTGGACTGTCACCTTGAAATTTGACAGATTTCCCCCAAAATCGATAGGCTTCTTACCAACCTGATATATAACAATATCCCAAAGTTTCATTCAAATCGGATGCAAACTTTTTGAGTTATTGTCCGGAAACAACTTTTATGTAAAAATTTCTAACGTTTTTCGTGGACTGCGACCTTGAAATTTGATGGATTTCCCCCAAAATCAAAAGGCTTTTTACCAACCTGATATATAACAATATCCCAAAGTTTCATTCAAATCGGATGCAAACTTTTTGAGTTATTGTCCGGAAACAACTTTTATGTTAAAATTTCTAATGTTTTTCGTGGACTGTGACCTTGAAATTTGACGGATTTCCCCCAAAATCGATAGGCTTCTTACCAACCTGATATATGACAATATCCCAAAGTTTCATTCAAATCGGATGTAAACTTTTTGAGTTATTGTCCGGAAACAACTTTTTTGTTAAAATTTCTAACGTTTTTCGTGGACTGTGACCTTGAAATTTGACAGATTTCCCCCAAAATAGATAGGCTTCTTACCAACCTGATATATAACAATATCCCAAAGTTTCATTCAAATCGGATGTAAACTTTTTGAATTATCATCAGGAAACCAAATGTGGACGGACGAACGGACGGACGGACGGACATGAGGACCACTATATACCCCCGACTCTGTCGAGCGGGGGTATAAAAATAGATATTAAATAGAGATTGATTGCTTTGTGACAAATGCTTTATAAACTGATTTGTCCCATTAATGACATTGTTATGTAATGACCAGGAACATATATCTCCAAGAAAATATTGCATAGTAGACATAAGTTGCGTTAGGTAATACTGTAAATAATATACCCCAGGTAATACTGTAAATAATATACTCTAGGTAATACTGTATATAATATACCCTAGGTAATACTGTAAATAATATACCCTAGGTAATACTGTATATAATATACCCTAGGTAATACTGTAAATGCATATAATATATCCTAGGTAATACTGCATACAATATACCCTAGGTAATACTGCATATAATATACCCTAGGTAATACTGTATATAATATTCCCTAGGTAATACTGTACATAATATACCCTAGGTAATACTGTATATAATATACCCTAGGTAATACTGTATATAATATACCCTAGGTAATACTGTACATAATATACCCTAGGTAATACTGTAAATAATATACCCTAGGTAATACTGTAAATAATATACCCTAGGTAATACTGTATATAATATACCCTAGGTAATACTGTACATAATATACCCTATGTAATACTGTACATAATATACCCTAGGTAATACTGTAAATAATATACCCTAGGTAATACTGTACATAATATACCCTAGGTAATACTGTACATAATATACCCTATGTAATACTATACATAATATACCCTAGGTAATACTGTAAATAATATACCCTAGGTAATACTGTAAATAATATACCCTAGGTAATACTGTATATAATATACCCTAGGTAATACTGTAAATAATATACCCTAGGTAATACTGTATATAATATACCCTAGGTAATACTGTAAATGCATATAATATATCCTAGGTAATACTGCATACAATATACCCTAGGTAATACTGCATATAATATACCCTAGGTAATACTGTATATAATATACCCTAGGTAATACTGTACATAATATACCCTAGGTAATACTGTATATATATACCCTAGGTAATACTGTATATAATATACCCTAGGTAATACTGTACATAATATACCCTAGGTAATACTGTAAATAATATACCCTAGGTAATACTGTAAATAATATACCCTAGGTAATACTGTATATAATATACCCTAGGTAATACTGTACATAATATACCCTATGTAATACTGTACATAATATACCCTAGGTAATACTGTAAATAATATACCCTAGGTAATACTGTACATAATATACCCTAGGTAATACTGTACATAATATACCCTATGTAATACTGTACATAATATACCCTAGGTAATACTGTAAATAATATACCCTAGGTAATACTGTAAATAATATACCCTAGGTAATACTGTATATAATATACCCTAGGTAATACTGTAAATGCATATAATATACCCTAGGTAATACTGCATATAATATACCCTAGGTAATACTGTATATAATATACCCTAGGTAATACTGTATATAATATACCCTAGGTAATACTGTATATAATATACCCTATGTAATACTGTACATAATATACCATAGGTAATACTGTACATAATATATCCTAGGCAATACTGTATATAATATACCCTAGGTAATACTGTACATAATATACCCTAGGTAATACTGTATATAATATACCCTAGGTAATGCTGTATATAATATACCCTAGGTAATACTGTATATAATATACCCTAGGTAATAATGTAAATAATATACACTATACATTTATTGACTTTGATATAGGTTAATACCTGGTTTTATCAACCCAGAAAAAATTATATCCACCGAGCCACAGGCTGTACTGTACATAATATACCCTAGGTAATACTGTATATAATATACCCCAGGTAATACTAGTTGATAACGGCCTCTTAATTATTTCCTTATTGGGGAAACTATTAACATTTTTTGCTCTGATTCGGGCACCAAGTTTCGTTGAGTAATGAGAGACCCCTCAAAGCGAGCGAAATCATTTCACAAATATCACATTAAATTTTTAGGGTGTCATGTCAGATAAAATTTTTCGCAAATTTAGAAAAACCGAAGGGTATTCAAGGAAACTCACAAACACCCATAAAATAGTCCAGAAATGGGCTTTGCACAATCAGCTGAAAAATATCCAATACATTTAACCAACTATATAAATAAATTTATTTATCAATTCTGTATGAAACTGCTTTTTAAATGCAGCTATAATATCTAAATTCCATTGAATAATAAATCCACTGTCCATGCTACAGCTCGGCGCAGCCAAATATCAAAATAAGAACTAATTTCCTCTCCCTCAGTCAAAGGTCATTTACAGAGCCGTTGTCAAATTGAAAACAAAATTTTCAATTTTCACACTTTTTACTGTATTTAATTTTTTTTCCCCATATTACAAGCAAATCTGCCAAGTTTCATCTCATTCCGAAATAAAATAAAGCCGTTTCAGCCTGTTTTATGAACAAACTTTAACGCTTTAAATTGTTCAACTCGACACTTGATTTTTTTTTAAAATCAACAACTTTCATGTGTCATTATATCTATAGCTGGATGATAAGTTTTCGCTTTCGCAACCTATATATATGTTATAATAAACCATAGGAAGGCTATATCTTTAAATGATATCAATACTGAATTCCAAAGTAATAAAAATTTTACCTTTTTAAGAAGAAAAATGGGCACATTACTTATCTTTTAGAACAAATTTTTACATTTACTTTCTAATTTTTGTATTAATTGCAAAATCAAACATTCTTAAACAGTACTCAATATATAAATCAAATAATTATGGTTCAAAAATGGGTGTACATTTGTGTTTACTAAAATTCAACTGATAATTAATAGGTTAATAGCAATATTCCCCAAAGAAGTTTCTTAAAAAAAAAGATTTACACAGCCAGGAGTTTTGAAGTACCCTTTATGACATCATGCAAACTGTGACGTCATAATGCTATCATGTTGTAACCATATATTGTAAACAAGTAAACATCAACACAAGAATTTGATTTAAATGGTGAAAGCAAAAAAACATGTTTTTTAAATTAGTAACCGAGTGCATTTATTGTGTACAAGGTCCATGGTTACCAAATGAAACCACTCCACCTACTTATATGTCACTTTTATATATATGCGGATATCCTGGCTTATTCCATCTACATGTGCACCCCACCCCCCCCCCCCCCCCCCCCCACCCACACAATGTATAAGCTTTCTTTGTAATCTCAGGAAGACATTTCTGTGATTGTATTTATAAAATAGGAATCAGATTATTATCTTCTAATTTTGTTCTTCAAATATGGATCGCTTCATTTCATAGTTTGTTTACATTCTTCAGTGCCTACAATTATCTCCCTTGGTTGACAAGGTTTTAACTTTATTTTGTTAATTGCTAAAAGGTAGAAATATGAATGTTGATTACAAGTGTTTCCCCTTGGTAAAATGAAGCATTTGAGGAAAAATGCTGGTTAAAATACATGTTGTAGAAATGGTCATGCAATCATAATTTGTTTGGGGGGAAAAGTGCGTGCTAGATTATGACCCGACTCTATCTGTTGCTACTGAATCAGTTTTTTAGACAAAAATTAATGATATAAATAAAATACAAACCATATTTTACTGGCTTTGCATGCTTTTTTGGTAAATAGTTTCATAGATTTGGTTGAAAGCACATTTGTGAGAAATATCATATAGAACCATATCTCGCAGATTTCCAGGGTGAATGTGTTCATGTGCTATGTTTTGCTGTTCTAAAGGGTTGATATGCACACAGGTATTCTTTTTTTTTTTTTTTTTGGTTATGTTCAAAGTAAAAATTTATTTAGTTGCAATAGTGTTTAACCTTACTAAATTAATTTCGCTTCTGTTTTCCATTGAGTAATTAAGCTTTTTTTCTCAAATTCTTTGTTGTTTCTGTCTACAAGGAAAAATCTGACAAATTTATGCCATTTAAAGCCATGTAACTTACTGTTTAAAACCATAAATTTTAATGTTTTTGAGTAAAATTTAGATAGAAACATGTATTTTTTAATTGTTTACTGCTATCTGACAGAATAAAGTGAAAATTACAGCATTATAGCTACAGTGGCTGAACTAATAACATCATTGACATACAAACTTTTAGACAACAAAGTAAAAAATCAACACTTCAAATTGATAACGGCCTCTTAATTATTTCCGTATTGGGGAAACTATTAACATTTTTTGCTCTGACTCGGGCACCAAGTTTCGTTGAGTAATGAGAGACCCCTCAAAATGAGCGAAATCATTTCACAAATATCACATTAAATTTTCGGGGTGTCATGTCAGATAAAATTTTTCGCAAATTTAGAAAAACCGAAGGGTATTCAAGGAAACTCACAAACACCCATAAAATAGTCCAGAAATGGGCTTTGCACAATCAGCTGAAAAATATCCAATACATTTAACCAACTATATAAATAAATTTATTTATCAATTCTGTATGAAACTGCTTTTTAAATGCAGCTCTAATATCTAAATTCCATTGAATAATAAATCCACTGTCCATGCTACAGCTCGGCGCAGCCAAATATCAAAATAAGAACTAATTTCCTCTCCCTCAGTCAAAGGTCATTTACAGAGCCGTTGTCATATAATATACCCTAGGTAATACTGTATATAATATACCCTAGGTAATACTGTACATAATATACCCTAGGTAATACTGTATATAATATACCCTAGGTAATGCTGTATATAATATACCCTAGGTAATACTGTATATTATTAATTAACTATTATAATATTCGTTTAAATAACAGTTAAACTGCCAATATGATATATTTTTCTGAACCAGTCCAATACGGAATTAACTAGTCCAATATCGGTATTGGCCTGATTCGCCTGTATTGGCCTAGTTTGTCCTGTATTGGCCTAATTGCAACCTGTATTGGCCTGAGAGATTTGGACCAGTTAATTAATAAAGATATTATTACGTGATGATTTCTGTATTGGCCTAGTTATTGGTCCTTGGCCAGCTGTATTGTCCTTCGGCTGCGCCTCAGGCCAATACAGCAAGCCTTGGACCAATAACTGGGCCAATACAGAAATCATCACGTAATAATATCATATAATATACCCTAGGTAATACTGTAAATAATATACCCTAGGTAATACTGTATATAATATACCCTAGGAAATACTGTATATAATATACCATAGGTAATACTGTATATAATAATATACCCTAGGTAATAATGTATATAATATACCCTAGGTAATACTGTATATAATATACCCTAGGTAATACTGTAAATAATATACCCTAGGTAATACTGTATATAATATACCCTAGGTAATACTGTATATAATATACCCTAGGTAATACTGTATATAATATACCCTAGGTAATACTGTACATAATATACCCTAGGTAATACTGTATATAATATAACCAAGGTAATACTGTAAATAATATACCCTAGGTAATACAGTATATAATATACCCTAGGTAATACTGTACATAATATACCCTAGGTAATACTGTATATAATATACCCTAGGTAATACTGTATATAATATACCCTAGGTAATACTGTATATAATATACCCTAGGTAAATATTGTATATAATAACCATAGGTAATGCTGTATATAATATACCCTAGGTAATACTGTATATAACATACCCTAGGTAAATATTGTATATAATATACCATAGGTAATGCTGTATATATTATACCATAGGTAATACTGTATATAATATACCCTAGGTAATACTGTATATAATATACCCTAGGTAATACTGTACATAATATACTCTAGGTAATACTGTATATAATATACCCTAGGTAATACTGTATATAATATACCCTAGGTAATACTGTACATAATATACCCTATGCAATACTGTACATAATATACCCCAGGTAATACTGTATATAATATACCCTAGGTAATACTGTATATCATAATATACCCTAGGTAAATACTGTATATAATATACCCTAGGTAATACTGTACATAATATACCCTAGGTAATACTGTATATAATATACCCTAGGTAATACTGTAAATAATATACCCTAGGTAATACTGTATATAATATACCCTAGGTAATACTGTATATAATATACCATAGGTAATACTGTTTATAATAATATACCCTAGGTAATACTGTATATAATATACCCTAGGTAATACTGTATATAATATACCCTAGGTCATACTGTATATAATATACCCTAGGTAATACTGTACAAAATATACCCTAGGCAATACAGCAAGCCTTGGACCAATAACTGGGCCAATACAGAAATCATCACGTAATAATATCATATAATATACCCTAGGTAATACTGTAAATAATATACCCTAGGTAATACTGTATATAATATACCCTAGGTAATACTGTATATAATATACCATAGGTAATAATGTATATAATATACCCTAGGTAATACTGTATATAATATACCCTAGGTAATACTGTAAATAATATACCCTAGGTAATACTGTAAATAATATACCCTAGGAAATACTGTATATAATATACCCTAGGTAATACTGTAAATAATATACCCTAGGTAATACTGTATATAATATACCCTAGGTAATACTGTATATAATATACCCTAGGTAATACTGTATATAATAATATACCCTAGGTAATACTGTATATAATATACCCTAGGTAATACTGTATATAATAATATACCCTAGGTAATACTGTATATAATATACCCTAGGTAATACTGTATATAATATACCCTAGGTAATACTGTATATAATATACCCTAGGTAATACTGTATATAATATACCCTAGGTAATACTGTATATAATATACCCTAGGTAATACTGTATATAATATACCCTAGGTAATACTGTATATAATAATATACCCTAGGTAATAATGTATATAATATACCCTAGGTAATACTGTATATAATATACCCTAGGTAATACTGTATATAATATACCCTAGGTAATACTGTATATAATATACTCTAGGTAATAATGTATATAATATACCCTAGGTAATACTGTATATAATATACCCTAGGTAATACTGTTTATAATATACCCTAGGTAATACTGCATATAATATACCCTAGGTAATACTGTACATAATATACCCTAGGTAATACTGTAAATAATATACCCTAGGTAATACTGTATATAATATACCCTAGGTAATACTGTATATAATAATATACCCTAGGTAATAATGTATATAATATACCCTAGGTAATACTGTATATAATATACCCTAGGTAATACTGCATATAATATACCCTAGGTAATACTGTATATAATAATATACCCTAGGTTATACTGTATATAATATACCCTAGGTAATACTGTATATAATATACTCTAGGTAATAATGTATATAATATACCCTAGGTAAATACTGTATATAATATACTCTAGGTAATACTGTACATAATATACCCTAGGTAATACTGTATATAATATACCCTAGGTAATACTGTATATAATATACCCTAGGTAATGCTGTATATAATATACCCTAGGTAATACTGTACATAATTTACCCTAGGTAATACTGTACATAATATACCCTAGGTAATACTGTATATAATATACCCTAGGTAATACTGCATATAATTTACCCTAGGTAATACTGTATATAATAATATACCCTAGGTAATACTGTACATAATATACCCTAGGTAATACTGTACATAATATACCCTAGGTAATACTGTATATAATATACCCTAGGTAATACTGCATATAATATACCCTAGGTAATACTGTATATAATAATATACCCTAGGTAATACTGTACATAATATACCCTAGGTAATACTGTACATAATATACCCTAGGTAATACTGTATATAGTACCATGGAAACATATATTAAACATCTGACATTTTCAGTACTATTAAGTTATCTACCAACAAGATAGATGTTATACCAACATGTCTGTTTTATAACAGGCTAGAATCATGTTAACTGACTCCACCCCCTCACATCTTATTTTGTGTTCCAAGCAAGCCAATATTTATGCCCTCATATTTTTTTTCCATTAATTTTTGGTGATTTTTGTTTGGTTTATATTTTTGTTAATATAAATATACAAAATAAATCAATATAGGCTTTGTATGATAGTTCCTAGTACTTATAATTGAGGGTAATGGGCAATAACTGACAATTATAGCTTTTAGCACCAATTTATGGTTCTGTAAATATTTAAATAACAATTTTAGTAAATTAAAATATTTACTAAAGTTTGAATATGATAAATATCTTGGGGCACAATCTACAACACACTTATATTTACTGTAATCAATTTCAATCAGATTACAAACTATTGAGAACAAAATAGTCAGATCTGTGACAAGGGGGTTATCAATGAATTTCTATCCATTTTAATTAGCTGTTACAATGTTTAATTGTTATTAGTCCCTTTTAAACTACATACTGGGAAAAAAAAGAAATAAGTGGGGGATTAATAGTCTAAAATGACCTGCTTTAAAGGCTTGGAGACCACAGCTGTGGTAAAAAAATGAATTATGTATGAGCATAACGGGATAAGGAGGACATGTTTTGAAGGGCACATTTATGTCGTTATTTTATCCCTCCCTATCACTCAGGATAAAATAATGCAACATAAATGGCCATCCCGTTGTAAAACAATGGCAGCCTCTGTAAATTATTTCTTAAAAAATGTCATTGAAAATTAATAAAGTAAAATGATTTAAAAAATACATTACTTCAGAAAATACAATGAAAAATAGAGCTTAAAATAATGGTCTGAACAAAAGTAGGTACCTGGCCACCCCTTAAAGAAATTCTGTATAAAACTTACAATTACACCTCACATATGTTTAAATCTGTCAAACATTTCAGAGACCATTTTATTTTGTTATTGCATCCTTTCCAAGTTACAAAAAATCTTTCTGCTATAACTATCACAACCACCAGGGGGTAACTTGGTATATATAGGGTAATACGGATGTGCGGCCCAAAAGTCGTCACATTTTTACCTCTACTAAATGTATGAAAAAGGTAGCTTTTTTCATTGAAAAATATTTCATTGGGTAGTTGTAAATTATCTAAACATATCCATGCCTCAATTCTCATTTTAATCCCATGTAAACCATGGTGATTTTTACAAAGTGTTAACATCACTTGATCATTTTTATAGTTAATGTACCATTTTGTCAATGGGATATGCAATAACAAAATATATGAATAGGTCTGAATTAATAAATCAATATATGATTAGGTCCTGTTTCATATAAGTATCCCTAGTTCCCCCCCATATAAGTATCCCTAGTTCCCCCCCCCCATATAAGCATCCCTAGTTCCCCCCCCTGGATCACAACATTGTGCCATGGTAATTAACTATCAAAACATGTTCTTATGGTTAAACTATCATAAGGTTCTACTGTCATCACAAAATCAGTGTACATTTAAATCACTCATTTTATATTTAACCTTTTTTTTTACGTGAAGAATGGTTTAATTTTACTCTAGGTCTCTCAAAACAGCTTTCTTTATTACTGCTATAATTATACTGTAATATTTTCAAGGGACTGTACACAAAATACAATATACCTTTATAATGCTCAACAGAACGGTAAGACTTTCAATTGAACCCCCAATAAAAAACGCAATGTATTAGACTATCACAAGATACATGGAGTTCACACGGCTCACACTTGACCAATTGGCAATGCATGACTGTGTCCACTGTGGGGTTCACCAGTGGCTGCCATCCAGTGCCAAATTCTTTTATTTACGTTCGAAATAATGCATTTTTAGTGGGGGGGTTCAAATGGAAGTCTTTCCAACAGAACAACACCCAACAATTGAATGCAGGCATTTGTGTAAAATAAGCATTTTGTTTTAATATTTTTTTTTTTGCATTTTTTTCATATCTGCTTAAGTGATATATATAAAGAAACCTAAAAAAAACAAAGTGAAACAAAAATTAATCTGAATAGGAATTAATTTGAAAAACATAATAAAAAGACCCCAATAATATCAATGAGCAGAGAATAAAAATTAGAAATTTTTTAAAAATCTACATGTTGTACCAATGTTGTCACCAATACATCAAAACACCTGAAGCCTGACATAATCATGACAGATGTTTTAATCAAGGTAGAGATCTCTTGTTAATGATCAAAGCCCACTTCATGTATTTTACAACACTGTATGGTGTCAACACGCCAGGATATTTTCTGGACAATATCACTAAAAATTTATTTTACTATTTTTAAGCATAATTTTTGGTAAATTTATGGACTGTTTATAATCAAGTCAGTGTTGCCATTATTTGCCAAGGGATTATGTGGCATGTGGTCAAGGCCACTGCAGTGTAGTGTTATATAGTAATTTGCCTGGAAAAAACCAGACATGTCTTTAAAAATCTAAAAATTTCTAGTGAATTGCCAAGTTTAAAGATTTGTCTTACACAAAACAGCAAATAAGTTGTAATAACAGTCTACGGTTCCCCCCCCCCCACCTCTTCTCAGAATACCATTACCAATATTTTGAATCCCCGGTATCGTCTACGGCTTGGTCTGCATCTAGGCAGAGGAGTAGGTGACGTCAACAGAGTATCAATTGGAGATGAATGTTCCTCATTTCTCTTTGAATCAAATTCATCATTCAGTTTCAAGTTCAAGGTAAAATCTTTTTCTGACTTGAAATCATTTTCTAAATTTTCATCAATTGGTAATGATTGAATTGGATAAGTCATTAAAGTTCCTGAAGTTATCTCCACATCAAGCAGTTTTGTTTCTTTAGTATTTTGTAAACTCAAGTCTCTTTTTGGATGCAAATCAACAACAGTTTCCTTTGAGTACAGAGGTAAAGCTTCATAAAATATTGGCATATCTTTATTGTCATCTTCTGTTTGTCGATCAGTATTTGGGTACATTGTGATATCACATTCTCTATTTTTCTCTAAAATCAGAAGGTCGTTGGTACATGACCCATAATGCTTGGCTGAAAGTGTTCGCCTATTGACCTCTTTTTCAGAGTCCATATTGAATGGAGCTTTATAAGACAAACCTTGATTCTCAGACAAATTTTTCCTTGAATCGTCATTTTTGTTATCTCCAATATTAGAAACTAACCAATTTTCTTCCATCTTTAAGTTCCTGTTGAAGTTATTACTCAAATGCTGAAATGACTCTCCAGATTTGTCCTGCTCTGTTATGTTTGAATTATAATCCCTATCATCACTGGATGTGACATGGCCTAGCAGAGGATATCGTAAGTCAGGTGTATGGCTACGCCATCGTGTTTTAGGATCACTACTTGGAATACACACAGATAAAGGTCTTGCTGGAGTCATTTCCTTAGCGCTGCGGAAACGAACTTGGTCAATGTCATCTTTAGTTATGTCATTTTGTGAGTTACTGCCCTTAGTTTTAGCCATTAACAGTGGAACTGATAATTTCTTACCAAGAGCTTCACGAGTTTTCCTTGATGAAGTTACATTTGAATCAGATATTGAAGAACGTGTTATTGACAGAAATTTTAGAGGCGTTTTAAATCCTGTTCTTTTAGGTTCATCCATTTTTGTATTTATATCTACAGATGTGTGTTTAATTGTAAATTCTAATCAAAATGTCTAAATAAAATGTCACAATTACATGTACTTCCTTATTTTTGACTTACTTTGTATATTTTATGCATAAATTAAACAATTTTCTCACTATTCCTATGCAGGAAATATTCCAACATTGATATTTGTTTTTTGAACAGTAGAATCTAGAGAGTTCACAATTTATGTAAATTTGTCTAAGTCCAAGAATGACTTAATTAATACGTGTTCTCATATAACATACTTCTATAGCACATAACTTATATAACACACAATAAAACGTGTTACATTTCAGACAATAAGTAAATAGGTAGACTGCATCAAGAAAATAGAAACACAATCCATTTTCTCTAGTTCATGTTCAGATACATTCCTATGTATACCTCCTACATATCTCCATCAAAATATTTTTTGAAAACACATAATTGTGAGTACACTGGTAAATAAATCCCAGTAAAATACAACATCAATACACAGCAAGAAACATTCATCTTTTGTAATTTTTTCTGTTTACAATGGAACAATTCTGACAGGTGTTTTAAGTGACAGGTAAAAGAATGTCCCTGTAAGTAATGACATACTGTGTGTGATATAAGTCCACGGTCCAGGTATTTTCTTACTTGTTTATGAAGGTTAACAAATTCTGTAATGATGACCAATAATCACCTACCCTGAGGTTAGTTACTTAATCAATGTAAAAAACAACTGCAATTAAATTCTAATGTCCTCAGGTATTCTGATAAGAATTAAAATAGTCATTGAGAAAAATTTTGTTTATGTAAGAGAAATATAATTATTTTTTTAAAATAAAGTTTTAAAAAGTTCAAATATATTTGGATTAATCCCTATAATGTTTATTTTACAAGAAAACACTCTTCATATAATTTGAATTTAAGAGTTTAATTAATAAACATATTACATCAATTTACTAATAATTACTTCTACATAAACCAAGTCATAATCAGAGCTAAAAAATTAAAGTTAAATACTTTGATGTCTCCCATATAATCACAAAATATATAATTGTATAAATATAATCAGACTCTTTATGCTCTCTCATATAATATTCTATATATGATCACAAACTTCTATTGTAATGCACCAGGGATGATAAACCATTAAGA